>SJYV01047071.1:1060080-1162717 GCA_006410875.1 Neotragus pygmaeus
ATTTTTATGTGATTATTTATAAAATTTGAAAACAATGGAAACTATGCCCACATTCCCTATCTTCTTTCTTTCATGGTGGAAAATTTGTTTCCACTATTTTAAGTCAACCCATCTGCTGTGGTTTGGATCTCATTTCCTCCCAAGGACTTTGGTCCTACTGTTTTCATGCTTCTCAGTCCTGAACTGTCCACTTTTCCTTTTCTACTGGATCATTCACACCAACATACACAATCTTCCTACATTTCCTGACCCTATGTCTCCCCATGCTACCATCCTATTTTCCATATCCACTGTCTCCACTTCTTCATCTCCTTATCCCACTCCAAAGGGTCTTCGGTTCCTTCCCCTTCACTCTTGCCGCTGTATCCAAGGTCACCAAGGCTTGCTTCCCTGCTCTCCACTGTCACGGTTACTTGTTGAGTTTCTCTTATTCAATCCCTAGGCAACAGTCCAAACTTTGGTCTCAGTTGAGTATCTCTTTCTTTGGGGGATGCCTTGTTTTTCTTTTTATGCTTGTGGCAGCCCTCTCTCCTGACTGTCTCCTCCTCCTAAGGCTCCTTGTAAACAATTTTATAAACTCTTCTTTCTCTGTTACACCTCTAATGTTCAGAGTGTACTAGGTCTTGGTCTTTCTTATGTAAAATCTTACTTTGAGTTGGGGTTTCCAGATATAGCCATTAAAAATACAGGATGCCTACTTAAATTTGAATTTTATGTAACATTTTTTAGTGTAAGTATGTCCCATGTAGTGTGTATCCACGTACATCTGTCTCTATCTATCTACCTATCATATAAACTATTGGGGTATACTTTTGTATGTTTCATGCAGTGTTTGGGACATACTTTTTACAAAGATATAATTCACATGTAATAGCATGTAAGTTTAAGGGGTATGACACATTGATTTGATTGATTTATATAGATATATATTTATATGATTGCCATCGTAGTATTAGCTAACACCTCTTTCATATCACATAATTACTTTTTCTTTTTTTGTGGTGGGAATAATTAAGATCTAGTCTCTTAGCAAGTCTGATATATATATATAATATAGTGTTCTCTATAATCACTATACTTTGCATTAAATCTCCAGGACTTTCTATCTGCTCTATTGGCTATTTTATAATTCCCATATTCATGAAACATAAAGGCAACTGTGGGAAAGTAAAAGTGAACATTTTTCCCACCTAAACATTTTTCTTTGTAAATTTGTACCCTTAACCATCATCTTTCCTATTTTGGGATATACTTAAACCAAAATTATTCATTATGTTTGAAATTCATATTTAGCTCGTGTCCTGCATTCCTTCTGGCAACCCTATCCTGTGTGAGTTCATATGGATGCTTGGTGTTAAACAGCATCTGTTTGCCTCAGAATTTATCTCTCTTAGCTCCAAGTCTGGATTCCCAACTTCCTAAGTAACATCTTGCACATCTTTCTTCTCAACCTTAATATGTCCATCTCCTCTCTTTCTTACTAATGACACCAATATTTTCTTTACTACCTTCTCATCAAATATTTGGACAAGCTCTAAGATGTATATACTCGAAACATCACAAGTGTATTCAGTTTTCTTCATCTTTGCCAATACCTTATTTGGTCAAGCCATCATAAAAACTCACCTGTAATGTCCCCAGCTTCCTCCTAGTTCTATTACATCAACCCCATACAATTATGTATCCATGTAAAAACTCTTTATAAAGTGATCTTTAAAAGATGTTCATGAAATCATGTTATTTGCCCTATTGTAAATTGCCCTATTGTAAAGCTCCCTCCACTTCTTCCTTCCAATGACTTTTCACTGCATACTGAATAATCCCAAATTCTTTTTTTTAATTAATTTATTTTTAAATTGAAGGATAATTGCTTTACACAATTTTGTTGTTTTCTGTCAAACATCAACATGAATCAGCCGTAGTTATACATATGTTCCCCACTCTTGAACCTCTAGCCCATCTCCTTCCCCTGAATAATCCCAAATTCTTTATCATAACCAAGGCCTCTGTGATCCAACTCTTGCCAGTATCACTTTTCTGACCCATGCTTACCTGCTGCAGCCACACTGCCTTCTATTTCAATATTTTCTATTTTTCCCCTTAGAATATGCTTCCCCTTTTTTCCTCATGGTTAGTTCCTTCAACTACTATTTTTCTCACATCCTATCTGATGTTGTTTTGAAATCTCCAGCCTTTCATCACTGTCTATCACATGGCTCTCTTATTTTTTTCATCAGCTGTAATTAATACTTGAAACTACCATATTGGTTTATTTAGGTGTTCATTTACTTTCACTCTTCTGGAACATAAATTCTGTTAGGAGAAGGACTCTGTTTCTTTTATTAACTATTTTATCTATAGCTCCCATAATAGAACATAGTAGGTATTCAATAAATATTTGTTGGCACTGAATTAGTGGTTTTCTAAAATACATTTGAGCCATGAAAAGTCTAGCATGTTACCCTTCCTTGGATTTGAAGATAGGTATAGAGTGAAAATATTTCCACTTCTTCCCACTGCCACTTATGTTATGATGTTGAGTTGGACATGTTGATGAAAAAATAGCAATCAGTATCAACAAAAACACAGAATGATTTCATCTGCTGGTATGAGCTGGTTCTCCCCCTGGGGAGAAGGCTGATATATTATAGCCATTCAGGATCCTACAATGGATTGTCTTTCAAAGTCAAATTTCAGCCTGTCAAAGAGGTGGAGAAAATGATTTGTGACCTGAAGAGCTGGTAGATTAATATTTCTGAAAAAGTGTCCACTAAACCCCCTGCAGCTACTTGTTTGTTCCACTATTAAGACATCTCTCCCTCTGGTGTAGGAACTGCTTTGCACAAAACAGCACCTTTGCTTTGTGTATAGACATTTCCCCTGCCCCAAGATGGGGTTTCCCAGTGAGGTGTAACATTCATTAGCCTCTGGATAATGCACTTGCTGAAACAAGGTTGTGTCTCTTATTCTCAGAGCTTCATTTCAGAGCCAGAATGCACTGGGTGTCTGGGGGAGCTGTGATGTATGGAGCAGAAAGAAGATTGATTTTCCACCAGGTACCTGGAGTAATGAGAGTGGCAAATTACTTGCTCACTGAGCAAACATGACAGGAATGTCATGGAGTAAGTTTGTATGTATGCAAACACGCTGTGATCACATGGGGAAGCATTCCACAAAGTGACCTTATCTCTGGAAGGTATCTCTCCAAATCACCACCTTATGCTGGAAGGCTACGCTCAACGAAAGCTGTGTAATAGCTGCTTAAAAACAAATGCTTCTAATGAATAATGTAATGCTCATGGTACAGTAGGAAATAGGATACATTGTGATGCCATTTTAAAATGGAAGTCTTCAGCTCACAGGCTATTTCTGCTGTTCATCTTGGATTTTGTGGCAGTAGAACATAAAGTATCTGCTCTAATACAGTAAAGGAAATGGGGTAATTTATCCTAGTCATTGTGGCCCTTTCGAACCTCTCATTTGGTAATGGAAAAAATCAGTGGTTGATGGAGAAGCAGATAATTTTTCGATGTTTAGGCAGTCCAATGCATAGAGAATATACACGCTTCTCAGAACATTCGGGGCAGAAAGAAATTTTTTAAAGTCTTTAAGTGACAGAAGGAAATGGTGGTAATATTCCGTTAAAACATTTCAAGATCTCCAACATGACAGTTTACACAATTCACTTTAAAAAGCCTTGCTAGTGCTTTTAGCTGTAAACTCTTAAAATAACATTAAAACGATAATTTCATTTTCTTAGTTTAGAAGTCTGCTGATTTTAGCAAGTAGTCTTGGATTTTAAAAAGTTTTTCCCTGTTTGATATTCATTTATTGATCATTCATCATTTGTTGTTTTGAAACCTTGGTTTGTGCCTGATGTTATGTTATGTTAAATGTAAGGTCCACAGAGATCAAAGAAACTGTCCAGGTCCTCAGGCAACTCATTCCTAGTAACTTAGATTGTAAGATAAAATAAAGCCAGAGAAAATGAACTTGTTAAGCCTAGTTGTGGGGACTGAGCCCTGAGAAGCAGGGTGGAACACACCATTGTAAGAGAGGAATTATCTGCCTTGGGTCCCCTATGGTCCCCAGAACATTGACTGGAATACTCAGCAGGATCCAATTAGTCTAGATATTTGTCAGCAACAAATGTGACATCCTTTAACTTGGTACCCAACAGATAAACAATATATATGTTTTCTGTGTGTCATGCAACGTCCTAAATGTTTCACTTGAGTCACCTGGCTTAGCTAATTTAATAACCATGCTACACCTATTCGGTAGATTCTGGCATTAGCTCCACGTTGCAGGCAAGGAGATGAATAGAGAGTGAGAGGAAATAATTCTACTAAGGTCCTACAGGCAGTTTGTAGTCAAGGCCGACTGGCTGTAGACCTCTCTGGTGTACAGCTTCCTACAACCGCAAGGAAGTTGACTTCTGCTGGGCAGGAAGAGGATCAGGAGGGCTTTGTTTGAAAATAAATGAATCCTGTATTTTGGAATAAGAAATATACTCTAAAATTTACTTTGTGACTGCCTAAAACGTGTTCATGTACAAGGCAAATTCTACACACTGAAATTCATGTTCATTTCTAGGATCTGTTTACTAAGAATATAGTAATATACCCACACCTTGATCCACTGAAATTTTCTTTCTTTAGGTTCCTTTGGTCCTCCTTGGTGCTTGCCTTGTCCCAGTCTGTGTTGGATTATTGCCTTCTTGCTTGGGGCCGTCATTTTTATTCTAAAGTTCTTTTTGTCTACTTGATCTTTTAAAGTGTAGCCTCTTACTGAATTTCTAAGAAAGATNTCATTTCTAGGATCTGTTCACTAAGAATATAGTAATATACCCACACCTTGATCCACTGAAATTTTCTTTCTTTAGATTCCTTTGGTCCTCCTTGGTGCTTGCCTTGTCCCAGTCTGTGTTGGATTATTGCATTCTTGCTTGGGGCCGTCATTTTTATTCTAAAGTTCTTTTTGTCTACTTGATCTTTTAAAGTGTAGCCTCTTACTGAATTTCTAAGAAAGATTGCATCCTTTAAAAGCTTTGCAGAACATGAGTTGTTATATGTACTTATCATGCTCACTTTGCCTGCTTTTCTGTTTGTAAGAGGATGTAGCTATAGTTGCTTCTTATGATGTGGATAACTTTCCTGTGTGGTGTTCTTTCAGCTACAATTAAGATTTGCATTTACTTTTGGTGGTAAGAGTTCCGATTGGGGCTGGAGTAATGACAAACTGCCTGTGTGTCAGGAGCATGATACCTTCTTGCTCTAATCACTTAGAAATGTTCTGATTTCATAATATCCTCTCCCTGAGTATTGTGTGGGTTATGCTAATAATAGAAGTTGGCTAACATTTCAGTATTTGCTAAGTGCTTTAATGTCTTAACTAATTTAATAATAAAGCTAATCCTATCAGGTAGAAAGCATTGTTTTCTATTGTGTTGGCCAAAATATTCATTCATGTTTTCCATAAGTTGTTACGGACAAACCTGAATGAACATTTCAGTTCAGTTCAGTTCAGTTGCTCAATCGTGTCCAACTCTTTGCGACCCCATGAACCACAGCATGCCAGGCCTCCCTGTCCATCACCAACACCTGGAGTTCACCCAAACCCATGTCCCTTGAGTTGGTGATGCCATCCAACCATCTCATCCTCTGTCATCCCCTTCTCCTGCCCTCTATCTTTCCCAGCATCAGGGTCATTTCCAGTTCATGAACCACATTGTTTTTTCCTTTGATATTTTAAATACCTATAAGAACTAACAATACAAAATAACAAAAGTCCAGAACCAATTATGTATATACTCAGTTGCTTCAGTTGTGTCCAACTCTTTGCAACCCCATGGACTGTAGACCACCAGGCTGCTCTGATCATGGGACTCTCCAGGGAAGAATACTGGAGTGGGTTGTCATTTCCTTCTCCAAATTTTATATATATAAATTTTAATATATATATGTGCATAAATATAAATTATATATATGCATGTATATGTATATATACACATCACACATGTATATATGTATGTAATATGTGATTTATATAATATATATATATATATATATACCCCATATATATTTGTGTGTGTGTGTATATATTTGGGGTATATGTTTATATATATTAATCTATTTATATATATTTGTAAAAATTTGTAAAAACATATTTATCTATATCTACATCTATATATATACACATATAGGTATACATATGTGTATACACATACACATATACATAAATACATACATACCCCTGATACGTGTGTGTGTGTGTGTGTGTGTGTGTGTGTGTGTGTATTTATTTATTTATTTCAGTTAGGTTATAAGCCCCCAGTGATGATCAAGTAGACACAGATGGCCATTTGGACTCAGAGCTAGACCTTGACACTATGAGGGCCTGATAGTGGGATCAGGCCAGCTTGGGTCTTTGAGGGAAGTTTCATTCTGGTAGGTGAAGCCTGGTATCTAGGCCATAAGGCAAAAGCAACATAGCCCAGAGAATTCTTGTGGAGAGCAGGAGAGGTAGAAGCAGATAATTAATGTCAAGGGAGACTGTTGTGAGGTAGCAAAGACTAGGGCTAAGTTTCAGGATCAGAAAGAACTCCAGGGAGATGGCAAGAGCAAAGAGAGGTCCTTTATAGGTGCTAGAGAAAGAAATCAGGCCTGGGAAAATGATAGAAGCTCCATTTCCAGAATTGGAGCACCTGCTGAGGGCCAGACTGACAAATGTGATGTGAGTCCCATGGTTTGGGGCCAGCTCTACTAAAATTTCTCATTCCAGCTGCTAGAACTGATCCTAAGTACTGGAGGGTAGAATGAATCTAAAGGAGAGGCAGATAGGTTACAGCTTTGGAAAAATATTCTCCTTTAAAAAATGTTTTTGATATAAATTTATTATTCATCTTTTATTATTGTCTAATATTTCATATTTTAAAATGCTTAAGTGAAAAGCTGTCAGACAAGATTCAAGTGTTCAGCTAGTGGGTTAAACACTTCAGCTTCATAAAAGCCCTCTCCAACAGTCTCAAATGGGATATTATGGTGTGGTTTTAAATCTGGGTGATATATTCATATACTCTCTGTTCTGAAACATCTTGA
Organism: Neotragus pygmaeus; assembly: GCA_006410875.1. Classification (NCBI taxonomy): domain Eukaryota; kingdom Metazoa; phylum Chordata; class Mammalia; order Artiodactyla; family Bovidae; genus Neotragus; species Neotragus pygmaeus. The sequence continues at coordinate 1,067,181 of SJYV01047071.1, forward strand.
TTACTGTCTGACCCTAAAACCTCTATAAAAGCTCATGGAAATTAATGTTCTTATGGCCTGAGTTTGAACTACTAGGCCATATCACATATCCTAAAGGGTATATTTTAATATCAGCAAAAGTTTTCTGATTTGGAACCATCATAAGCACCTTAGAAGTAGTTAACTTCTAAGTTAACTACTATGGTTAATATTATACAATTTACTCCTGAAGTTCAAAGATTGTGCATGTCGTTTTAATGGCTAGGTTTTACTTTACTTCAGTCTTTTTTTTAATTAAAAATCTTGTTTCTTGTAATTGGAAGATAATTGTTTACAGTGTTGTCTTGGTTTCTGCCATACAACAGTGTGAATCAGCCAGAAGTACACATATATCCCCTCCCTCCCGAGCCTCTCTTCCACTCCTTCTAATGCGCCCTCCTTTATCAAAGGGAGGCCTTACCCATATCATCACCAATTATTGACCAATTTTTTATCATAACTATGGGAGTATTTATAGATTTAGGTGCGTTCCATTAGTTATACTTACTGAGTTTCTTTCTGATTGGTTCTTGAGATGGAGTGAAGATAGTACCCTAAACAAATTTGTTTCTAGACAAATTTGTTTCCTTACATAGAAACGAACATTCTGAAAGGAGAGTATAGTAGTTTATATCAGTAGTGTTATCCTTAGTCAGAAGATGGAAAGTAAGCCTGCTAAGGCAAACACAACGTCAATGATCAAGTCACTAGCATGGAAGGAGGAGAAGAGTTTGACTCATTCTGTTGAACACAGGAGAGGAATAAAAAAGGGCCAAACTTCTCTGTCCCCTGGCATTATGCTGTCTTTCTCCCTTAGTGCAAAAATGGCAACCAGTGTGAGACCGAAAACTCTTTCTGCTCTTTCACTGGTGTATAACATACCCACTACTATTGCCAAAGAGTGATTTGAAGAAACAAGAAATTTGTATTCAGAGGATTTGGATAGGGTCTGTGATTGTGTCCCTATTGGGCAAGTCATTTCATCTCCCAGAGGCTGTTTTCTTATTTTTGAAATGCTTTGTTCTAGACTTAACTCTACTCCAGTCCATGGATTTAAGGGTGAAGCCAAGTGAGACTGCTTGCCATTTCTAATCCTTGCATGTTCAAGTTCTGTGTCTTTCCCCAGATTAAGTTAGCTTTATCATGTTCTCAGTGTTTGTAGATTTGGTGGTAGGACTTCTGAATCTTTGCTGTTTGCTTAAATTTGTCTAAACATACACATTACAGAATGAATACTTAAGTCATGATAGTTTCCAGTTCTTTAAGATGATGTGACATTTGTATTAAATTAAACTTAATTTGAATATCAAAAATGTGTCTTGATATGTCATACTTTCTTATCATCTGTGCTTGTTAAAATCTTACCCATATGTTGAGGTTTAGCTCAGTTATTTCCTACTTCATATATAGGGTTAACATTTATGGAGAATGTTCTTAGTGTCAAAAACAGAGAGGGTGCTTCCCATTTGTTGCATACTGTAACTGCCAAAATTGTGGAGGAACTGATATTCAGACAAATCTATATATTCTATCTTGATTTTTTTTTCTAGAAAAGATTCGAAAAAACCATTAGATTGGTAATTTTTTTTTGTTTTATAGATAGGAAAACTGGTTTGAAATAATTTATTTCCATTCATATAACCAGTTTGAGTGAAGATATGATTAGAATCTAACTCAGAATTACTAGTCTTGTGCTTTGTCCTATTTGTCAACATTTTATGAAGGTATGTTGAAAGGGATGTTTGGTCACTGTTTCTGCTGCTGCTGCTAAGTCACTTCAGTCGTGTCCGACTCTGTGTGACCCCATAGAGGGCAGCCCACCAGGCTCCCCCATCCCTGGGATTCTCCCTAAACCTCTACAATCTTTTATTTAGTATTCTATGCCTCATTCTCCTACTTAAATGATATTATAAATCTCATGTCTGTTCCTCTGAGTCCCTTAAAGGAGGAAGGAACTGGGGCTTGCTGATTTTGGTATTGCTTACAATGCCCACCAAAAGGCCTTGCATAAAAGCAAGCACTCAGTAGTGACCTTTTGAATATTTCCTCAAATAGTTTTTTTGATATTAAAAAGCAGAGACATCACTTTGCTGACGAAAGTTCATATAGTCAAAGCTATGGTTTTTCCAGTAATCATGTATGGATGTGAGAGTTGGACCATAAAGAAACTTGAGCACCAAAGAATTGATGCTTTCGAACTGTGATTTTGGAGAAGACTCTTAAGAGTCCCTTGGACATCAAGATCAAACCAGTCAGTCCTCAAGGAAATCAACCCTGAATATTCATTGGAAGGACTGATGCTGAAGCTCCAATACTTTGGCACCCGAGGAAAAGAGCTGACTAATTGGATAAGACCCTGATTCTAGGAAAGGCAGAGGGCAGGAGAAGAAGGAGGTGGTAGAGGATGAGATGGTTACATAGCATCACCAACTCAATGGACAGGAGTTTGAGCACACTCTGGGAGATAGTGAAGGACAGGGGAGTCTGATGTGCTGCAGTCCATGGGTTTGCAAAGAACTGGACATGTCTTAGCGACTGAACAACAATATTTCCCCAAGCCAAACTTGGAGTAAACAGTTGCATTTCCTTTAAGTTTGCCTAATGGCAAATATATCTATGCTGTTTAATAATTATCACATAATGATGATATGTATATAGCAAATAATACATTGTGAATTCAGGCTAAGTGTACTTCAGAATTGAATCTATGCCATTATACTCTTTTATTTATGGAAATTAATAGAAAATGAGCAATACATGATTAAAATGTATTTATAATCCTTTTATTAGCTGAAAGATGAATTATTTTGTTTGCTATATTTTTGTCAAAACTTAAATCTACAACTTTAATCAAATTGTATGCTCCATTTGTACAAGTATCCTGCCTGTCATTTTCACAGATACATTATAGCCATTATTTAAAGTAACAGACATATTTGTTGGATGATTGGTGAGGCTGTGGTTTCACTGAATGATGAACCTTTGACTGTTTGGATAATATGATTATTGGGGTTAAAACTTATAAATTTTTCATATAGATTAGCTCTTTTTATTTTTATAACAATCCTGTAAAGTAGTTAAGGCAAGAATTACACCTTCATTTTACCAAAAAAAAAAAAAAAAAAAAAAAAAAACTGAGGCTCCAAGAGATAAAATAACTCNAAATTTTTCATATAGATTAGCTCTTTTTATTTTCATAACAATCCTGTAAAGTAGTTAAGGCAAGAATTACACCTTCATTTTACCAAAAAAAAAAAAAAAAAAAAAGCTGAGGCTCCAAGAGATAAAATAACTCCAGAAATCACTTCCCTGCTACAAATCATGTGTTTGTTCTGCATTTTCATGTAGTCAGTAGAGGATTTAGACATAGATTAGAATGTTGGCCAAGGTATTCATGTTTGATACTTTTTAGAGGTGCTTTCTGGAGAGTTCAGTTCAGTTCGGTCCAGTCGCTCAGTTGTGTCTGACTCTTTGAGACTGCATGAACTGCAGCTTGCCAGGCCTCCCTGTCCATCACCAACTCCCGGAGTCCATCCAAACCGATGTCCATTGAGTTGGTGATGCCATCTAACCATCTCATCCTCTGTTGTCCCCTTCTCCTCCTGCCCTCAATCTTTCCCAGCATCAGGGTCTTTTCAAATGAGTCAGNTAACCTGGGTCTCCTACATTGCAGATGTATTCTTTATTGATTGATCCATCAGGGAGGCTCAATCAGTAGCTTGGACTAATCCTACCTGCCCCTGCCCCAATGTAGGACTTCCCTCTAGTCTGTGTTATTTTGGGGAATTTTTCTGAAAGAGATTCAGGTAACAGCCTTCTGCCACCACTTTGCGGTATAATTTCAGAATCTAATAAGTCTAATCATTGGGAAAATGTCTCAAGACTGCAACATTTAACTGCTTGACTGCTGCTTCACTGTGTGATTTGCATACTGCTGGAACATACCTGCCCTCCAACCGAAGAAACCAAGTTCACTGTAAAGAAAATGATAAGGATGGAAAGAAACGGCTGGTGGCAAAGATGGAATTACTGTATATTATTTGATTTTATTCAGAAAAGGAAATTCCAGATATTGGAAAGGGTAAAAAAGTAAGATTTTAAAAGGAGCTGAAATCTTGTTTGAAAGGAAGAAGCCAGAAAGCAGTATGTATGTGTCTGACTCTTTGCTACCCCATGGACGGTAGGATCCTCTGTCCACAGGATTCTCCAGGCAAGAATACTGGAGTAGGTTGCCATTTCCTACTCCATATATATATATACATACATATATATATATATATATATATATGGGCTTCCCTGGTGGCTCAGAGGTTAAAGCGTCTACCTGGAATGCGGGAGACCTGGGTTCGATTCCTGGATTGGGAAGATCCCCTGGAGTAGGAAATGGCAACCCACTCCAGTACTCTTGCCTGGAGAATCCCATGGAGAGAGGAGCCTGGTAGGCTACAGTCCATGGGGTTGCAAAGAGTCGGACGTGACTGAGCGACTTTACTTTACTTTTACTATATATATATATGTATATATATATATAACAGAGCTTACTGCACAATGAGGTCTAAACATATAGTGGTTGCTGCTTTGACTCTTAGTGAACCAACTTCTCAATTGCTTATGTTATTAACTAAAAAGTAAGTATGATACTTTACTATATTAAAATCTGCTGATGTGCCACCCTTCTCTCTAAAGGATTTCATTAATATTTATGAAGTTATGAACAAATATTGAGCACATACAAGGAGTGTGTGTACAGTGAAGTAGTAAAAATGTACACATCTCAGAACTGCAATCTCTTCATCATGCGTTGCAACACTGCTGTGCTTGGAGTTAAATGATGGTACAAATGGGTGTCCAAACATTACGCTCAAACTATTACTCTTAGAGCAAAGTGTGGACTCTGTTGAACTTGATTATCTCTTCTTGGACTTCTTTCCATTCTTTTTTGTTTTTGAGGCTATAGAATGGCATGTGTTTCAACACAGCTGTCAGTGCTTGCTTTGCTTGCTTTTATACTTTTCAAAGGTAAGGTTGAAATGAGTTAATATTAGTACCTTTTGGGGGACGGTTATATGAGAGGAGGCCTTCAGAAATACAACTTTAACCTTTTAATTCACATACTGCTGGGAAGGTTCTATGCTGAGGGAGGGACTATATTNTAAGAGGATATAAATTGGGAGGAAATAAGGTCAGTAGGTTTTCAACAAATATGGAATGACTGGCTGTAATGGGTTAGTTGCTACGTTGTGTTCAGCTCTTGCAGTCCCATAGACTGTAGCCCACCAGGCTTCTCTGTCTATGGGATTTCCCAGGCAAGAATGCTGGAGTGGGTTGCCATTTCCTTCTCCCGGGCATCTTACCAACCCAAGGATCTAACCTGGGTCTCCTACATTGCAGATGTATTCTTTATTGATTGATCCATCAGGGAGGCTCAATCAGTAGCTTGGACTAATCCTACCTGCCCCTGCCCCAATGTAGGACTTCCCTCTAGTCTGTGTTATTTTGGGGAATTTTTCTGAAAGAGATTCAGGTAACAGCCTTCTGCCACCACTTTGCGGTATAATTTCAGAATCTAATAAGTCTAATCATTGGGAAAATGTCTCAAGACTGCAACATTTAACTGCTTGACTGCTGCTTCACTGTGTGATTTGCATACTGCTGGAACATACCTGCCCTCCAACCGAAGAAACCAAGTTCACTGTAAAGAAAATGATAAGGATGGAAAGAAACGGCTGGTGGCAAAGATGGAATTACTGTATATTATTTGATTTTATTCAGAAAAGGAAATTCCAGATATTGGAAAGGGTAAAAAAGTAAGATTTTAAAAGGAGCTGAAATCTTGTTTGAAAGGAAGAAGCCAGAAAGCAGTATGTATGTGTCTGACTCTTTGCTACCCCATGGACGGTAGGATCCTCTGTCCACAGCATTCTCCAGGCAAGAATACTGGAGTAGGTTGCCATTTCCTACTCCATATATATATATACATACACACATACACACACACACATATATATATATATATATATGGGCTTCCCTGGTGGCTCAGAGGTTAAAGCGTCTACCTGGAATGTGGGAGACCTGGGTTCGATTCCTGGATTGGGAAGATCCCCTGGAGTAGGAAATGGCAACCCACTCCAGTACTCTTGCCTGGAGAATCCCATGGAGAGAGGAGCCTGGTAGGCTACAGTCCATGGGGTTGCAAAGAGTCGGACGTGACTGAGCGACTTTACTTTACTTTTACTATATATATATATGTATATATATATATAACAGAGCTTACTGCACAATGAGGTCTAAACATATAGTGGTTGCTGCTTTGACTCTTAGTGAACCAACTTCTCAATTGCTTATGTTATTAACTAAAAAGTAAGTATGATACTTTACTATATTAAAATCTGCTGATGTGCCACCCTTCTCTCTAAAGGATTTCATTAATATTTATGAAGTTATGAACAAATATTGAGCACATACAAGGAGTGTGTGTACAGTGAAGTAGTAAAAATGTACACATCTCAGAACTGCAATCTCTTCATCATGCGTTGCAACACTGCTGTGCTTGGAGTTAAATGATGGTACAAATGGGTGTCCAAACATTACGCTCAAACTATTACTCTTAGAGCAAAGTGTGGACTCTGTTGAACTTGATTATCTCTTCTTGGACTTCTTTCCATTCTTTTTTGTTTTTGAGGCTATAGAATGGCATGTGTTTCAACACAGCTGTCAGTGCTTGCTTTGCTTGCTTTTATACTTTTCAAAGGTAAGGTTGAAATGAGTTAATATTAGTACCTTTTGGGGGACGGTTATATGAGAGGAGGCCTTCAGAAATACAACTTTAACCTTTTAATTCACATACTGCTGGGAAGGTTCTATGCTGAGGGAGGGACTATATTACAGTGGTTTATTGGTAAAGGCATGTTTCTCTCCTGAATGTATATTACTAGTGGACAATGTGTGATGGCCTATGGGCCACAGTGGATGCCCTCAGACCTGTAGCTGTAGTTACAATGAGGACGTGTCCTTGTGTGTGTGTATTCAGTCACTCAGTCATATCTGACTCTTTATAATCCTATGGACTGTAGCCCACCAGGCTCCTCTGTCCATGGAATTTCCCAGGCAAGAATACTAGAGTAGGTTGCCATTTCCTCCTCCAGGGGATCTTCCAAACCCAGGGATCAAACCCACATCTCCTGCATTGGCAGGCAGATTATTTACTGCTGAGCCACCAGAAAAGCCTGAATGTGTCCTTCTTAAGCTACAAAAGTTATCCTAACAAAGAGCCCTTGAAGGTGAATTATTTTTATCATTGCCACTCATTCTTTTGCTTCTTTGTTAGCATGAAGGAGAAATTGCGCGGTGGGGTGAATTTCTCCTGCAGCCTCATTTCCTAAGAAAACAAGCATAACTAGAGCAAAAGTAAAAAAAGTACTTACCTCATCTTGATGGTAATTGAGTGGACAAATATTTAGATCTGATTTTATGACTACAAAATATTTCCTTTAATACTCATAAAAGTTTTACTTAAAAGGGGAAGAAAATATTTTGTTATGAATCTTGTATGTGGAATTTAGATGTTATATGTAGAGCTGGTGATGATTTTGCCATACAGAATCACAAAATTATATCCTAGGTTTGTGATTTTGGCATCTATCAAAGAGTGAGTATGATTGGGAGTTTTCTTATTCTATTTAGTTATATGCCACCCAACAGCTGTGAAACATCACCAGCTCTGTCACTCAGGAGTGGATGTTTTGTGGCTTGTCTACATACTGCCTGTCTCCTACCACCTGTTTCTAGCCATATTTTGACAGAGAATCATTGCTGTAAGAAGGTGAGAGGAGGTAAATCAAGATTTTTCTAGTTGACATTTTTGCCTAAAGTTTTTGTAGGAGGAGATTGAGCATGGAATAAGATTTGTGTTGTTTAAATTTTAACAATCCAGCCATCTCCCTTATAAATATCATCAATACACCATCATTTGACAGTATATGTATATTCTTTATTAAATGGCACAGCCTAGGCTTCTTTCCAATTAAATAACTTCATTTAAAGTTTTTTCTCCGTTATACTCAAATTTCCTTCTGGTTTATTGTTTGACATCATATATTGCTTGTTACAGGTGGTTTGGTGTGAAGTCTCACTTTGACCATACCATGAAATCATAATGCTGTTTGTTGTTCATTCATGAAGCCCTGCTTGACTCTTTTGTGACCCCATGGACTGTAGCCCACTAAGTTCCTCTGTCCATGGGATTTTCCAGGCAAGTATATTAGAGTGGATTGCCATTTCCTTCTCAGGAAATCTTCCCAACCCAGGGATCGAACCCACAGCTCTTGTGTTGGCAGGAGGATCCTTTACTGCTGTGCCACAAGCCCATAACCACAATGCCTTCTGCTTATTTTTTCCTTGGGAAGAGCAGATTTGGATTGTGGAAACAGTATTTCATAATTAAAAAGAATGATAAATAATTGTAAGAGTAGGGCACTGAATACAAAACAGAAATGCAGAAAAAGAATTTTATTTAAGGTTAATGTTGTGAAGTGAAAGAGAGATTAAATTAAAATCTGATTGATTTAACTACCATACTTTGAAAGGAGTAAAACAGCCCAACAGGGCATGTAAGAATGAGGAATATGTGTTTAGTGCTGACTTCCTTGTGCCTTGTGGCAAAGATACTAGGAGATCAGTTACCTGGTTTTTCCGTATTGAAAAAAGAAGTTAAGCACAGAAGAATTTAAATGATTACTGTGTCACAGCTAGCATTTATAGATCAATTACTATGTGTCAGGATCTGTGCTTAGAACTTTAAATAGATTAACTTACTTAGCATTCCAGTAGGTATTGTTATTATCTACATATTACATAAGCAGAAACTAAGGCTTTATGAAATTAAATAGCATGTCTCTAGCAGGTGGTATGAAGTAAAGTCTCAGCGTCCCATTATGACTTCAAGCCTCATGTCCTTAGTTGCCATAAGACTAAATTTGCTACACTTTAAACTGGAATATACAATTCATGTCTTCAACATTGGCCAGAAGAACTTAAGGCAAGTTGAAGAAGTAGTTTTTAGACATTTTTTCTTGAGTCTATATGCAAAAATAGTCAATCAGAAAGCATATGAAGATTTATTTTATTTTCTACCATTCTCTATATTCTCAGCTTGTTTTCTTTTTTTTCCTTCAAGCACATTTCCACATAGAAGTCAATGTTAATTTCTTGTTTAAATTAATATACATGAAAACTAGAGTTGAGTCAGCAGATTTGGTAACAAAAATTATAGGACACCTAGTTAAATGTGAATTTTAGATAAATCTGATAAGGGATTTATTTCTGAAATAAAAGGAACTTTTTATAATCTAACAGCAAAACAGAATAGATTTTAAAATAGGCAGAGGATTAAATAGACATTTTTCCTAAGAAGATTTACAGGTGGCTAATGTGTACATAAAAAGATGCTCAATATCATTAATCAGGGAAATGCAAATCAAAACCATGGTCACCAAATAGTCAAAAGATAACAAATGTCAGTGAGGTTGTGGATAAATTAGAACTTCTGCACTCTGTTGGTGAGAATGTCTACAAAGCACTGTGGAAAACAATTTTTAGGTTTCTTAAAACATTAAAGATAGGAATACCATTGTTGTTGTTCAGTTGCTCAGTCATGTCTAGCTCTTTGCAACACCATTGACTGCAGCATGCCAAACTTCTCTGTCCTCTGTTTCCCAGAATTTGCTCTAACTCATGTCCATTAAGTTCATGATGCCACCCAAAAAATTTATCCATATAGGAATACCATAAGAATCTAGCAATCCCATTCCTGGGTATATTTCTAAAGTATAATTGAAATTAATATCTTGAAGAGAGATCTGCACTCCCAAGTTTATTACCTCATTGTTAACAAGAGCCAAGATATTAAAACCACTGAAATGACTACTGACAAATGAATGGATATAGAAAATGTGGTATACTCACTGTTGTTTAGTTACTAAGTTGTGTCCGACTCTTTTTTCTACCCCATGGACTGTAGCCCACCAGACTCCTTTATCTGTGGGATTTCCCAGGCAAGAATACTGGAGTGGGTTACCATTTCCTTTTCCAGGGGATCTTCCCCACCCAGGGGTCAAACCCACACCTCTTGCACTGGAGGGTAGGTTCTTTACCACTGAGTCACCAGGGAATCCTGGTATACTCATGTAGGGGAATATTATTGAGTCTCAAGAAAGATGGAAATCCTGCTGTTTGTGATTACATGGATGGATCTGAAAGACAGTATGCTAAGTGAAATAAGTCAGTCACTAGAAGACAAGTACTGCATAATTCCACTCATATGAGGTATCTCATTAGTCAAACTTACAAAAGCAGAAAACAGAAAGTTGTGTTCCAGAGGATGTGGAAGATGGGGAGTTATTCAATAGGTATAAAGTTACAGTTATAAAGCATGAATAAACTCTGAAAATCTGCTGTACAGCATAGTGCGTATAATTAAGTGTGGCATTGTGCACTTTGAAATTTGTTTAGATGATAGAATTCATATTAAACATTGTCCTTAACAGACTTATACACAGAAGGAAACAACAGAAGGAAACTTTCGAGGTGATGGATATTTGTGTGTCTTGATAATGATGATGGTATCATGAGTGTTGACATGGCCAAATGCATCAAACTGTATACACTAATATTTACAGCATTCTAATATATTATTTTTCTCAGTAAACCTATAAAAATATAAAAGTGAATTTAAGTTGGCATCTTTATTTTATCTGATAATCCTAAATTTGTCATTTCTCATATAACAATTTTATTAGGTCTAATCTCAATAGACTAATATCTGGTAGATATTGGACCCTTAACTCTGAAGTTTTAATTCACCTTTCACCAGATCATGCAGTGAGTGTAAATAATAAAAGATACACCATTTAAAGATCGATTGTTTTGTAGCCCATAGATCACAGTAATGAAAAACAATAGTATTTCCTTTATCCAGTGTCATGGCAATGTGGTGATCTTCTTTTGTTGGTTTTCTAGATAAATGATAGTTAGAACTTGCTTTTAGTCCTTTTTTTAAGTCTAAAATGTACCATCTACTTTATGGCCCATTACAGAATATTTGGAGTATTGTTAACTACCTTTGCAGTGAGAATTGAACCAGTGGGTGGAAAATTGGTTTTAAGACCCTCCTCTACCATATTGAAAAGCAGAGACATTACTTTGCCAACAAGGGTCCGTCTAGTCAAGGTTATGGTTTTTCCCATGGTCATGTATGGATGTGAGAGTTGGACTGTGAAGAAGGCTGAGCACCGAAGAATTGATACTTTTGAATTGTGGTGTTGGAGAAGACTCTTGCGAGTCCCTTGGACTCCAATGAGATCCAACCAGTTCATTCTGAAGGAGATCAATCCTGGGATTTCTTTGGAAGGAATGATGCTAAAGCTGAAACTCCATTACTTTGGCCACCTCATACAAAGAGCTGACTCATTGGAAAAGACTGATGCTGGGAGGGATTGGGGGCAGGAGGAGAAGGGGACGACCAAGGATGAGATGGCTGGATGGCATCACTGATTTGATTGACATGAGTCTGAGTGAACTCTGGGTGTTGGTGATGGACAGGGGGGCCTGGTGTGCTGCGATTCATGGGGTCGCAGAGAGTCAGACATGACTGAGTGACTGAACTGAACAACTACCATCTACAACTTGTCTTCAAATGTTGTTTCAGATTTGATCTGTAATCTGAGAATATTAATATGCACAGAGCTTACATCAGAAAGTTTTCATGAGGATCTTTTCACGTGCCTGTTGACCATCTGTATGTCTTCTCTAGAAAAATGTCTATTCAGATCTTTTGACCATTTTTGATTGGGTTGTTTGTTTTGTTTTGATATTGAGTTGTATAAGCTGTTCATATGTTTTGGATATTAATCCCTTAGTTGTCATATCATTTGCAAATATTTCCTCCCATTCCGTAGATTGTCTGTTCATTTTGTTGATGGTTTGCTGTGCAAAATTTTTAAGTTTAATTAGATCCTTTTTGTTTATTTTTGCTTTTATTTCATTCAGATCCCCCCAAAAATATTTCTACAGTTTATGTCAAAGAGTATTCTGCCTATGGTTTCTTCTAGGAGTTTTAAACTTTCATGTCTTGCATTTAGGTCTTTAATCAATTTTGAGTTTATATTTGTAAATGATGTGAGGAAATGTTCTCTCTCATTTTTAAAAAAACATGATAGTAGACTCTTTTTTTGAAGATTTATTTATTTTGTTTTATTTTTTGCTGTGATGAGTCTTCGATGCCACGTGTGCTTTCTCTGATTTTGGCCAGTGGAGCTACTCTTGGTTGCAGTGAGCAGGCCTCTCCTTGCGGTGGCTTCTCTTGCTGTGGAGCACAGGCTCTAGGCACATGGTTTCAGTAGTTACAGCACTGTCTCTTATACACATCTCCGAAGAATTGATACTTTTGAATTGTGGTGTTGGAGAAGACTCTTGCGAGTCCCTTGGACTCCAATGAGATCCAACCAGTTCATTCTGAAGGAGATCAATCCTGGGATTTCTTTGGAAGGAATGATGCTAAAGCTGAAACTCCATTACTTTGGCCACCTCATACAAAGAGCTGACTCATTGGAAAAGACTGATGCTGGGAGGGATTGGGGGCAGGAGGAGAAGGGGACGACCAAGGATGAGATGGCTGGATGGCATCACTGATTTGATTGACATGAGTCTGAGTGAACTCTGGGTGTTGGTGATGGACAGGGGGGCCTGGTGTGCTGCGATTCATGGGGTCGCAGAGAGTCAGACATGACTGAGTGACTGAACTGAACAACTACCATCTACAACTTGTCTTCAAATGTTGTTTCAGATTTGATCTGTAATCTGAGAATATTAATATGCACAGAGCTTACATCAGAAAGTTTTCATGAGGATCTTTTCACGTGCCTGTTGACCATCTGTATGTCTTCTCTAGAAAAATGTCTATTCAGATCTTTTGACCATTTTTGATTGGGTTGTTTGTTTTGTTTTGATATTGAGTTGTATAAGCTGTTCATATGTTTTGGATATTAATCCCTTAGTTGTCATATCATTTGCAAATATTTCCTCCCATTCCGTAGATTGTCTGTTCATTTTGTTGATGGTTTGCTGTGCAAAATTTTTAAGTTTAATTAGATCCTTTTTGTTTATTTTTGCTTTTATTTCATTCAGATCCCCCCAAAAATATTTCTACAGTTTATGTCAAAGAGTATTCTGCCTATGGTTTCTTCTAGGAGTTTTAAACTTTCATGTCTTGCATTTAGGTCTTTAATCAATTTTGAGTTTATATTTGTAAATGATGTGAGGAAATGTTCTCTCTCATTTAAAAAAAAACATGATAGTAGACTCTTTTTTTGAAGATTTATTTATTTTGTTTTATTTTTTGCTGTGATGAGTCTTCGATGCCACATGTGCTTTCTCTGATTTTGGCCAGTGGAGCTACTCTTGGTTGCAGTGAGCAGGCCTCTCCTTGCGGTGGCTTCTCTTGCTGTGGAGCACAGGCTCTAGGCACATGGTTTCAGTAGTTACAGCATGTGCGCTCAATAGTTGTGGCTCATGGGCTCTAGAGCAGAGGCTCAGTAGTTATGGTGCAGGGGCTTAATTGCTCTGCAGCATGTGGAATCTTTCCGGACCAGGAATCAAACCGGTGTCACTTGCATTGCAAGGTGGATTTTTAACTACTGAACCACCAAGGAAGCCCAGGAGATGTTCTAATTTCATTCTTTTACATGAAGTTGTGCACTTTTTCCAGCACCACTTATTGAGAAGATTCTTTTTCTTCATATATTCTTGTCTCTCTTGTCATAGATTAGTTGGCTATAGATACCAGTATATTGAAAACTATAAACATATGTAGAAATATTAATAACTTCAGTTAGCATGCTGTGTTCCAGGTATCTCTGCAGGCATTAGAGATATCAAATGATCTAAAGAGCTTAGAATTCTGTACATTTATAAATTTGATGTCTATTTTCTGATAGCTCAGTATCAGTATTCATTTTGCAGAACCATCGGAAGACTCTATTAATCAACCTTGCTTTCTTTTTTTTTTTTTAAGACTGTTTAATATTCCTGCCTTTAATTCTATAGACTTAGGATAAATTCCTAAAAGTAGATTCATTTTCATCTATGATTAAAACATGTAAGTTCTTTTACTTGTTGCACAAAAACTTTATTTCTCACTAATTCCCAGCCAGGTAGCTATGCCTTAGATGTTATTAATAATGTATAATAATCACTACAGTTTGAGTGTCTACTTTATTCTGGCTTTGTGTCAGATTCTTTATATACACTGTATTTATTCCTTACAACAGGCCTACCAGTATGTAATAGTATTTATGCATTCCATACACGGGCATTGAGGCTCATAGTTGTTAAGTAAACTCGACAAAGGCATTTTCCTATTGTATATCAGAGCTAGGATCATATTCAGGTAAGTAGTTCTGCCTTGCAAGCCATGCTCTGAAAGAAGGATCTTTGAAGAAATAGTAGTGTTGCTGATTTAGCATATAACTCTAAGTTCAAACCATCACACAATTTCTTATTAGTTATAATGACATTCCTATTTGAAAAAATAGATGGCATTCCCATTTTATAGATTGAAAAGGAAGGTAAGTGATTCAGTTGTAATAATATGCACAGCAATGTGGTTTAGCTTAGCCCTTGTCATTTCAGGTGCCTTTCATAAATGATTGCTTTATTTTGCCTTTAGTGTTTTTGTCTGTTTTGGGTATTAGCACTTGGAGCCTTAGAATGTTGTATGTTTCAGGAAAAATCATTTGAATGATAATACATTTCTATTTCCTATCATTATGGTCTGTAGGTGGCAAAAGCGTTTATGTAAAATCAGCACTTTGGTTGTACATTACTAGGCATAAAGCAAAAGCACTCCTGGGTTTCTGTACGCACCAAAATTGCGGTATTATAGGAAAATGAATGGAAGTATAAATTTTGGGTGAAGGAAGGAGGCAATAGTGGTTCTTAAAAGAGGCTTATATTTGCTGCCAGGCAATCCTTAGAAACCAGTGGAGCTTTCTTGGCTAAATCTCCAGGGTCGACTTCTTAACTGAATGGAATGTAAAAGGTACACTCATCATGAAACACTGATATATTGAAAGAATTTTATAGCTATTGTTTCTATTTAGAACAATGTGAGAACCAGGATTATATTCCAAAGTCTTTGCTTTGAAGTTACCTAAAAAAATGTGAACTAATTGGACTAATCTTATGACTGGCATATAAAAATGCAAAGTAAATAAACTTTAATTTTAGATATTCATTTGGCTACTTAAGGTCTTGGTTGTGACAAATGGAATCTTTCACTGGGACGTGTGGGCTTCTCTCTAGTTGTGGCACTCAAGCTCAGTAGTTGCAGCACATAGGCTTAGTTGCCCCATGGCATGTGGGATCTTAGTTCCCTGACCAGAAATTGAACCTGTTCCCTGCACTGCAAAGTGGATTCCTAACCACTGGACCACCAGGGAAGTCCCATAAATCTATAAACTTTTGATAATTTAAAAATGGGAAATCCAGATTCTATTCAGTGGGTAGATTCTAATTCAAATAACATACACAATTTAGTGTGGTG
This sequence comes from Neotragus pygmaeus, assembly GCA_006410875.1. Taxonomy (NCBI): domain Eukaryota; kingdom Metazoa; phylum Chordata; class Mammalia; order Artiodactyla; family Bovidae; genus Neotragus; species Neotragus pygmaeus. The sequence goes on from SJYV01047071.1 coordinate 1,082,797, forward strand.
TGAAATACTACAATGTCATGGTATTGGATATGTGGTATAAAGTGGAGCCAAATGAATACCAATAATAAAAATGAGTAGAACTTACCACCTCAGCTTCTGGATAATATAATGCCATAGGATTATTGGTAGGGTCACATGATTATCTCTTAAATTTGCTACTATATATTGTATGTACAAAGTATGTACACACATGGATCCCTTATACTTTAATATGCATCTATATCTATTTAACTAATTTCAATACTGATATCACTGTCTGTCTGCCTCAAAGGATATTGCTATTTCAGTAAGTAACTTGGACATCATAAATAGAGTCATAGTATTTATCATAAATGCTAGTCAAGTTGGACATTATTATCAGATAAAACCAGAAATGTAGTGAAATTTGTGGCTCAAGATGTCATATTTAGTAGGGTTATTGTAATAACCTATCAGAAAACAAAAGATGATTAATTTTGGAAGATGCATTTGCTTCAATATAAAATAGGGAAATTAAAAGTAATAACAATACTTAGGATAATAATAAAATTGTAATAATAACCTGTATTTGTAGAGCGTAGATATTTACAAAAACTTAATCTTAGTCTATCCTGACTTTGGTATTTTTAACTTACCTCTTCCTTCTGGCTTTTTCCAATCACCTGTTCAAGTCTCTTGCTACCATTTTATCTTTACTTCCCTTTTCATCTTTACTTCCCTTTTCAGTGTGTTTCTTAAAAGTAATTTAGTCTGCTTTCATTTTCTCATCTTCCACTCTCCTCACTTCATTTTGTATCACTCCACCAATATGTGCACCACACTTTCAACTGGGATTCTTAGCTGTTGAGTATAGCAGACATTTAGATGTTTAAAATAAAAAAGTAATGAAACCTCCATTAAAAAGGATTCATTTGTTCTGATTCTAAAATCAATGCACAGATTCCTTCATTGAACATATGTTGATGTTCTGTGATGTGGGTATTGTTCTGTGTGCTGGCACAGTGATTAATAGAGAGGAACTTGGACTTCCTGGCAGTCCAGTGGTTAAAGCCCTGTGCTTCCAATGCAAGGATACAGGTTCAATCCCTGGTTGGAGAAGTTCTACATGCTGTGTGGTGTGGCCAAAAAAAAAAAAAAGGTGGAGAGGACTTGTCCTTATAGAAATAACATTTTAATGAGAGAAAGAAGAAAATAAATACCTCAAATATATAAATAAGTGAATAAAATAATTTCAGACTATAATAAATGGAAGAAATATAGATGGTCCCCAACTTTAAATGGTTGGCATTCATATAACTTTGAATTTGACTATACTTTCAAATTATACTTTGAATTTTTATTTTTTTTCTTGGCTGGCAATATGTGGTACAATATATTGCTCCTGATACTGGAAAATTTGGGTGAATTGAAGCTTCCTGTTAGCCATGTGATCCCAAAAGTAAATAGCTGCTTCACTTAGAATCATTCTGTACCCATACTGCCATTCTGTTTTTCATTTTCAATACAGCACTCAATAAATTTATGAGATATTCCACACTTCATTGTAAAATAGGCTCTGGTGGTTTAGTCACTAAGTCATGTCCGACTCTTGTGACACCATGGACTGTAGCCTGCCAGGCTCCTCTGTCCATGAGATTCTCCACGCAAGAATACTGGAGTGGGTTGCCATTTCCTTCTCCAAAATAGGCTTTATGTTTGCCCAACTGTAGGCTAATGTTGGGCTTCCCAGGTGGTACTAGTGATAAAGAATGTGCCTGACAATGCAGAAGACTTAAGAAACTTGGTTTCGATCCCTGGGTCAGGAAAATTCCCTGGAGGAGAGTATGGAAACCCACTCTGGTATTCTGGCTTAGAGAATCCCATGGACAGAGGAGTGTGGTGGGCTACGGCCCTTAGGGTCATGAAGAGTCGGACACAAAAGTGACTTAGCATGCATGCAAAGGCTAAAGCAAGTATTCTGAGCATGCTTAAGGTAGGCTGGTCTGAGCTCTGATGTTTTGTAGGTTAAGTGTATCAAATGCATTTTCAATGTACACTAAATTAATCTGGATGTAGCCCCATTTTAAGATGAGGAAGATCTATACGACAGGATATTAGGAGCAAGAGAGAGTGGGGTGGGTGTCTCTGGACTCGGAAGGGTAAGATGCTCAGGAGGTGTTCTCTGTGGAGGTGACCATGAACTGAAACTGACCATGCAAAGACTAGAGCGAGAGCTTTTAAGGCAGAGCTAACATTTAATTTGAGTTCTAGAATGAATTTGGCTGCACGGGGATTGGTTTACACCCTTGAAGTTTCCAGGGTGAAATCTGAAACTGGCCTCCATATGTGGAGGGTGAGGAGGGTCACACAAGGGAGAAAACACTACAGATTGGTAAGTGGTACATTTAACAAGCAAGGGAACTTACATAGGAGGCTTATCTTAAGTTCTGGATGAGTTGATCTCTGCAGCTGCCCAGCAAATCTTAAGAGGCTTTACTAGGGTTCAGTCATATATTCAGTCTTGATGGTCTTAGCAACACACATCACCTCTCAAGGTACATCCTTGGAGTAGCTCTTCCTGTGGGCACGGTGGGCAAAATATACATTCTCAGCACACCTCTGACTGCCTAGGTACAGCTTGAGTATCAACCAGCAGTCATGTCCTCTTGATTACCTCCTCTGACAAAAGGACAGAGGGAGGGCCTGTGTGTCTGAAGTGTAAGGATGGAGGGGAACATGGATGTGAATTGAGGTCAGAAAAGTCAAGCAGGGAGATGATGTTGAATGTTCTCTCCAGTGAGAAATTGAGATTTGTACTCTTATTTCAATACGCAGGTAAATTTCTAGTGTTTTCAGCAGAGAGTGCAGTGTGGTATTATTTGATTTACATTTTATAACTACCATTCTGGTCCCTATCAGGAAAGAAGGAACATATCAGTTGGAGCATTCTATTTCAAGGTTAAATTCCTGTACTAGATTTGGCTGTTAAAGTTCATGCCATCATTTGTTGACACAAGGGTGGTATGAATATTAGATCAGTGTAGAAAAATGTCCTATAAAAAAACTTTTGTACTGAGCTGGCCAAAAAGTTCCTTTGGGTTTTTGTAACATGGAAAAACTCAAATGAACTTTGTGGCCAACCCAATATACACTGCCCCAGGGACGGGGGAGCCTGGTGGGCTGCCATCTATGGGGTCACACAGAGTAGGACACGACTGAAGTGATGCAGGAGCAGCAGCATATGACCATTATTAAGGCTTCCCTGATGGCTCAGTGGGGTAAAAGAATCTGCCTGCAATGCAGTAGACACAGGAGACTCAGTTTCTATCACTTGAAGAAGGAAAGGTAACCCATTCCCATATTCTTGCCTGGAAAATCCCAGGGACAGAGGAGCGTGGCTGGTTACAATCCAAGGGGTCGCAAAGAGTCAGACACGACTGAATGACCAAGCACGCCTAAACACATACATACACATGACCTTTTCTTCCACGAATAAGAAGTGCCTTAAGTTCTGGGAGAGGCCAGGTGATTGGGTTCTGGCCTCCAGCTTTTTATCTCCTTGTTTATAAGTCTTTCCTACCTTTTTTCCTCTTCCATCTTCTTTATATCAGTTAAACCTGCCTTCTGTTTTTATGGTGAAGTGATTTTTCTAGCAGTATAATAGTTTCTTTCTTATTTATAATTAAAATACACTTTTAACATCAGTGAGGGTGCAGAGGGTTCTAACACCATTCAGACATCTACATCTGAATGGATCTAACTGAAACAGTACAGATGAGAAGAGCAAAAGAAAGTCTGGAGATTTAATTGTCAGTTCTCTACTTTGACAGCTTTTCACTTCAACATCCTTCACCGCCAAGGTTAGCATTTCTCAATTATCCTATTTCCCCTGTTTGCCAGCGGCTGCTGCTTGGGGAACAATTTCAAGGTTTCATCCTCTCTGTGAATTTATCCTTCAGTTTCCAGTTTCTTCTCACAGCTTTTGCTGTTATAAAGTTCACTTCAATGTTGCTTAAAAAACAAACAAACAAAAAAACACAAATAAATGTGACAATTTTGAAAGTGCATTCAACCTTTGACTGTGGGGGAAATTTTTAGACCGAGACCTGATGTTTAGCACCTTGAATGAGAAGCGAGTGCCCCCACCCTCTGTGCTCTTGTACAAGGTCAAGAAGCAGCGTACCATCCAGCCTTTTTTCTTTAGGGTTTTCTTTTTGGGTGTTGCGCCTTTGTGTAACATCAGTCATCATTCTGTTACATTTCAGTTTGCTCAGTCTTGGTTGTTATTTTAAAATCAGAATAAATCACATTCCAGATTGGATTTCTCCCTTTTCTTTTTCTTCTTCGCTTTGTTTTATCTTCCCCTCCCCTACCCCTATCTCACTTTCTTCTTTCTGTGGGTCTTTTCCTAGTTCCATCCTAAAAGAGTGACACACACTTGCTTCCTGCTCATGTTGGCAATGGCATGATATATTTGGCTCTACAACATGATGTGACCCATGTTCTACAAATACTCGTTTAGTTATTGAGCTGAACCTTGGGCCAGGCTTTTTTATTGTTCAGTTGCCAAGTCGTTTCTGACTCTCTGTGACCCCATGGACTGCAGTGTGCCAGCCTTCTGTGACCTTCATTATGTCCCAGACTTTGCACACAGACTCATATCCATTGAGTCGGTGATACTATCTAACCATTTTGTACTCTGTCACCCACTTATCCTCCTGCCCTCAATCTTTCTCAGCATCAGGGTCTTTTCTAATGAATTGGCTTGTTTGCATCAGGTGGCAAAAGTATTGGAGCTTCAGCATCCAATATTCAGCTTCCAATGAATATTCAGGGTTGATTTCATTTAGGATTGAGTGGTTTGATCTCCTTGCAGTTCAAGAGACTCTCAGGCTCTAGGTATTTTCAAATGTGTGGTTATAGTCCCTATCTTTAGAAATCTTGTATGACAGTGAGGGATGGGGATAANTTTTTCTAGCAGTATAATAGTTTCTTTCTTATTTATAATTAAAATACACTTTTAACATCAGTGAGGGTGCAGAGGGTTCTAACACCATTCAGACATCTACATCTGAATGGATCTAACTGAAACAGTACAGATGAGAAGAGCAAAAGAAAGTCTGGAGATTTAATTGTCAGTTCTCTACTTTGACAGCTTTTCACTTCAACATCCTTCACCGCCAAGGTTAGCATTTCTCAATTATCCTATTTCCCCTGTTTGCCAGCGGCTGCTGCTTGGGGAACAATTTCAAGGTTTCATCCTCTCTGTGAATTTATCCTTCAGTTTCCAGTTTCTTCTCACAGCTTTTGCTGTTATAAAGTTCACTTCAATGTTGCTTAAAAAACAAACAAACAAAAAAACACAAATAAATGTGACAATTTTGAAAGTGCATTCAACCTTTGACTGTGGGGGAAATTTTTAGACCGAGACCTGATGTTTAGCACCTTGAATGAGAAGCGAGTGCCCCCACCCTCTGTGCTCTTGTACAAGGTCAANAGTTCACTTCAATGTTGCTTAAAAAACAAACAAACAAAAAAACACAAATAAGTGTGACAATTTTGAAAGTGCATTCAACCTTTGACTGTGGGGGAAATTTTTAGACCGAGACCTGGTGTTTAGCACCTTGAATGAGAAGCGAGTGCCCCCACCCTCTGTGCTCTTGTACAAGGTCAAGAAGCAGCGTACCATCCAGCCTTTTTTCTTTAGGGTTTTCTTTTTGGGTGTTGCGCCTTTGTGTAACATCAGTCATCATTCTGTTACATTTCAGTTTGCTCAGTCTTGGTTGTTATTTTAAAATCAGAATAAATCACATTCCAGATTGGATTTCTCCCTTTTCTTTTTCTTCTTCGCTTTGTTTTATCTTCCCCTCCCCTACCCCTATCTCACTTTCTTCTTTCTGTGGGTCTTTTCCTAGTTCCATCCTAAAAGAGTGACACACACTTGCTTCCTGCTCATGTTGGCAATGGCATGATATATTTGGCTCTACAACATGATGTGACCCATGTTCTACAAATACTCGTTTAGTTATTGAGCTGAACCTTGGGCCAGGCTTTTTTATTGTTCAGTTGCCAAGTCGTTTCTGACTCTCTGTGACCCCATGGACTGCAGTGTGCCAGCCTTCTGTGACCTTCATTATGTCCCAGACTTTGCACACAGACTCATATCCATTGAGTCGGTGATACTATCTAACCATTTTGTACTCTGTCACCCACTTATCCTCCTGCCCTCAATCTTTCTCAGCATCAGGGTCTTTTCTAATGAATTGGCTTGTTTGCATCAGGTGGCAAAAGTATTGGAGCTTCAGCATCCAATATTCAGCTTCCAATGAATATTCAGGGTTGATTTCATTTAGGATTGAGTGGTTTGATCTCCTTGCAGTTCAAGAGACTCTCAGGCTCTAGGTATTTTCAAATGTGTGGTTATAGTCCCTATCTTTAGAAATCTTGTATGACAGTGAGGGATGGGGATAAGTCGATAGAAAATTATATTACAGTGTGACATGTGCCTGGTATATATAAAGTAGGGCTGTTAACATGGTCTTGACCAAATCCTATAGCAGGAATTCTAAGCTACACCCTGATCAATAAATAGAAGTTAGCAGTTTGAAGAGTGGGTGGTACATGGAGGTGTGTGACATGTTTCAGGTGACATGGAGACTTAGCTGGAAGATGCGGAGGAAATGTTGTAGAGTTGAAATATTGACTATGAGTGTATGTGGAGAGGGAGATGGGGAAGAATGGTGTAAAGTAAGATTGGAGACAGAAAGAGTAAAGTTATTGTTTTTAACTCTGATACCAGTACAAGTTTTTTTTTTTTTTTTTTTAAACATAGAAGAGAATCATGTGAAGGTTTTAATCATATGAAGGGGTCTCATGATCATAGTTACATGTTTGGCTACAGTATAGAGAGTGCTATATGGATTTTCCTGGTGGCTCAGATGGTAAAGAATGTNTTTTTTTTTTTTTTCTTAAACATAGAAGAGAATCATGTGAAGGTTTTAATCATACGAAGGGGTCTCATGATCATAGTTACATGTTTGGCTACAGTATAGAGAGTGCTATATGGATTTTCCTGGTGGCTCAGATGGTAAAGAATGTGCCTGCAACACAGAAGACCTCGGTTTGTTCCCTGGGTTGGAAAGATCGCCTGGAGGAGGGCATGGCAACCCACTCCAGTATTCTTACTTGGAGAATCCCATGGACAGAGGAGCCTGGTGGGTCCATGAGGTCACAAAGAGTTGGACACAACTGAGTGACTAAGCACAGCACACATAGAGAATGCATTTCACTCAATTAGCAGTATTTATCAGGCACTTCCTAAGTACTAAATGCGACAAACAGAATCACAAGAAAAGCAGACAAAGATCCAGCCTTTGGTTCCAAAGGATGACAATATTGGCAGCAGGAAGTCCAGTTAGGAAGCTGCATGTTGCCCATGAAAAATTTTGGTAGCCTGAACAGCAACATTGCAGCAGGGATGTGTGCATAAGTAAGAGATATTCAGGAAGCAGTATTGACAGAATGTGGTCATTGACTGGATAGGGGTAGGGGTGGTATGAAAGGAAAGGCAGGGGTCTTTACAGGCTTCCAAATGTTGACCTGCTTTCTCCTTCCTTTTTCAGTTTGACAGCCTGGTGACTTTGTGGGTGTTTCTGTTTCCATATGTCTAGTTATCAGTTTGACCAGTTGTCAGTTCTGTCATGCCATGTGGTCTGTGAACAATGATAGGGAAAATACAATGGGTCATTGACCTTGTAGCAGAGGCCATTTGCTACGGGAAAGCTATTATCAAGAATTATGCTAAGCAGCTCTTCTTGTCAGATGAGGTTTGCTAAACTGTTCATTCTGTTATAGGATATGCAGTACAATATGGTTGCAGGGATTGGATGTAGGAGAGGAGGCAGGATGGTGGCAGAAATGTGAGAAAAGAAGAATCTCATAACAAAGCTAACAGTAAGAGTGCCAAAAAACCACAAAGGTAATAGAATGGAAGATTTTAAATGGGAATTAAATGGGCACTTGAGATTGAATACCCCTAAACCAGATTGTTTTTCTAAGATACTTCCTGAGGATATTAGTATACTGGATTACACTGTGAAGAAAGGTTTCTAGACAATGCTGTACACTCAGATATGCCTCTTGTTTCAAAAAATCTGGTTGCACCCAGAGTTTTGTAAATCTACTTGCCCTCTTTGTTTTTCACTAATACTGTATTAACAGTCTGTGAAAGTGATGCCTCGCAGAACACACAGATTTGGGAAATGAAAGTTATGGTCGTAGTAATGGTTAAAACCTATTGAGCATTAATTATCTTGTATGCGTAGTGGTAAATTCTTTCCATGAACTAACTCCTTTAGTTTTTGTACCAACAACTATGAGATAGATATTATTCTCAAAAATACTTAGTTAAGTAATTTATAAAGTTATATAGACAGTAGGCGAGAAGCCAGATTTTAAACCAAGCCATCTAATCCGAAGGTCAGCACTTATTCCTTTGTACATTATCTAAACATGTCACAGGACCCAGGTCCATGGAGGACTTGCAGCTGTTGGGCCCACTGAAATTCCCTTCGATCATCTCATGAATGGATGGGCCTCTCATGTACTCCAGGAAAAACAAAACATCCAAATGACTGAACACTTTCCAGGCTCATAGTCACTGATCCCTTATACATGCCAGCCATGGGGCCAGGCTTTTCACATGCATACTCCATATGGCAGAAGAAAAAGTTGAGGCGGGAGATCCAGAAACTCACACAAGATTACTCAATTAGAAGCCAAGAGAGCCGGACTCAAATCCAAACAGTCTGACTCGGGAGTAAGTCTGGAGTCTGTGTTCTTAGTCATACAGTGCTGCCCCCTCAACATCTGGATCAGTGTGAACAATCTCTCCAGGCCAAGAAGTGTAACTGTGTATCTGTATTAAATATGCATAAAATATCAGTTTATTTTTAATCCATGTATTGGTATGAGTGATTCCTCTTCAAAATTATACAGTCATCATTGCTACCACTGAGTCATACTTTTGGAGCCAGAATATTTTGGAAGTGAAGGTGTGAGCAAAAAGATAACATGGAGGACTCAGGAGGAGGAATCGGGCTAGGTGAGGAAGCAACCTCACACACTTACACTGGAACTAAGACAAGAATGTGGGTCAGATAAGAATGGAGTTCAGTCCATTCAGGATCGAATCTGAGGAGGTACAGTGTGATGGAAGTATATTGTATCTCCCTCATAAATAAAATATGGATGGATTATGTTTTATGTTTTGCTTACCCCTTAGCAATATAATAGTTAATGTAAAGATTTTAGGTTAAGGCAATTTGGTGTTTGAGTTTTTACTCTATCATTAAACACAAATTTAATGTAATTTCTGTTCTTCATCATCTACAAAATGGGATAGACATACCAACATCCCCAATTTGTCCTGAAGAACAGATGAAATAATGTTGGATTCAGTGCTACAGAAAGTAGGTGCTAAACTTTTGTTCTGGGTAGCTATTATTTTATTACAACATTGCTTTGTTTTCCTGTTTTGTAGTCTCAACTTGCAAATGTTAACTTGCTATTTTTCATTCCGCTATTTCATTTTTCTTCTAGTCATAAAGTACAGCATGGTAGATTCCAACAATATTAAGACATCTGAGTTTCAGCAGTAGTGATGTTGTACAGTAAAGTGACTTTTAAAAAGCACATTAGAAATAGATTTGAAGTGACTTTATTCTGTGCAGGAATTCATCAAATACATTTTATCTCAACTGTTTACCCTGACCATTTGACTTGGCTTTGAAGAAGGATTTTTTAAAAGTAAAACGAATCACTTAAAGATTATTCAAACAACTGTGCCTTGAATTTTTTGCAAAAGTTGAATCTATATTTATATGGAGAGAAAAATAGTAATGTTTTCTGGTTGATTTCAGCTGTCATTAAGGGAAACAAGGTTGATAGAGGTAGGGCCTCTCTTATCCCTTGCATTGTATCAAAGTACTTTGTTTGGAAAACTTTAATCTTTTTTCTGTTCTTAATTTATATACAGAGAACAGTATTTTAATATAAGAAATGCAAATTTAGGTATTAAGATGTCATAGGAACTTGTAAATGTACCATGATTATAGTGGAAAAACAGTTGGTTCACATAAGATTTTTATTATTATTATTATTTTTTGCAGGATGAGTAAGAGATACTTACAGAAAGCAACAAAAGGAAAACTGCTAATAATAATATTTATTGTAACCTTGTGGGGGAAAGTTGTATCCAGTGCAAACCATCATAAAGGTAAGCTCTTCTCATTTCTTCCTCGCTGTCTATGGAAGGAAACTCTCTTTAATACAGACTATTGTGTTCTGTCTTTACTGGTGAGTTACTTTTACTAAATATGGGTCTGCCCATTGCAGTTCTTTTCAAGTGAATATGCAGAGAGACTTATTCCTACTATGGCTTTGATAGGGAATGAATGAGTATTAAAATGTTTCCAAGATTACTGTCACTTCTGCAAATAATATTCGAAGAGTACAGAATCGTGAATCTGCTTTATTTGTACATTTCCATTTTTAAGGTGTTAAAATGTTGAGTTGACAGGCAACAAAGATGAGTTTCAATGTGTAATTATCCAATAATGAAAGCATCTTTAATGATACTTATCTTAATAATATGTATACATGTGAATTTCCTTTCACTACTTCTTGTAGGTCATATTTCTTCATGCCAGAGTATATCTTTGGCCACTATTTGGGTTTTACCGCTAGTAAGATATTAAGCAGGCTCAATCCTGCCATAAAAAAGGGGGAGGGAGGATATTTGTCTTATATATGTGTGTTAAGCTTGATAACTCAAAATTATGCCTCTTTCTGTTCTCTTTCCTGAGCATGAGACTCAGCATAGTGAATAAATACTTTTTCCCAAATGAGTTAAAATGGGCTATTTCTGGACTGTTCCTACCATAATTAAGTATTCATAACCTGAAAAGTCAATTTAGATTTTTCTGTGAAATATGATTTTAAAATCTAGTTCTTTTTCCTCTGTAAAGTCCATAGATTAGCAACTTACTTTCTTATTTTTGATTAGAGTTAAGACTGCCTTGAATTTTGTTAACACTTAAAATAGTTCAGTTCAGTTCAGTCGCTCAGTTGTGTCTGACTCTTTGCGACCCCCTGAATTTCAGCATGCCAGGCCTCCCTGTTCATCACCATCTCCTGGAGTTAACTCACTCATGTCCATTGAGTCGGTCATGCCATCCAGCCATCTCATCCTCTGTCATCCCCTTCTCCTCCTGCCCCCAATCCCTCCCAGCATCAGAGTCTTTTCCAATGAGTCAACTTTTTGCATGAGGTGGCCAAAGTATTAGAGCTTCAGCTTCAGCACCAGTCCTTCCAATGAATATTCAGGATTGATTTCCTTCAGCATTGACTGGTTGGATCTCCTTGCAGTCCAAGGGACTCTCAAGAGTCTTCGCTAGCACTATAGTTCAAAAGTATCGATTCTTTGGTGCTCAGCCTTCTTTATGGTCCAACTGTCACATTCATACATGACTACTGAAAAAACATAGCTTTGACTAGATGGACCTTTGTTGGCCAAGTAATGTCTCTGCTTTTTAATATGCTATCTAGGTTGGTCATAGTTTTTCTTCTAAGGAGCAAGCATTTTTTAATTTCATGGTTGCAGTCACCATCTGCAGTGATTTTGGAGCCCAAGAAAATAAAGTCTGTCACTGTTTCCATTGTTTCCCCATCTATTTGCCATGAAGTGATGGAACCAGATGCCATCATCTTAGGTTTTTGAATGTTGAGTTTTTAGCCAGCTCTTTCATGCTCCTCTTTCACATTCATCAAGAGGCTCTTTAGTTCTTCTTCATTTTCTGCCATCAGGGTGTTTTCATTTGCATCTCTGAGGTTATTGATATTTTCTCCCCACAATCCNCATCTTAGGTTTTTGAATGTTGAGTTTTTAGCCAGCTCTTTCATGCTCCTCTTTCACATTCATCAAGAGGCTCTTTAGTTCTTCTTCATTTTCTGCCATCAGGGTGTTTTCATTTGCATCTCTGAGGTTATTGATATTTTCTCCCCACAATCCTGATTCCATCTTGTGCTTCATCCTGGCCTGGTATTTTGCATGATGTACTCTGCAAAGTTAAATAAGCAGGGTGACAATAGGCAATCTTGACGTACTCCTTTTCCAATTTTGAACCAGTCCTTTGTTCCATGTCTAGTTATAACTACAGCCTTCAATATTCACCTTTTAAAAAGAGGCAAACTACTAGGGCTGGGCCCCCTGATTTGGACTTCAGTAGAGAAGACACCACTTTTCCAGTGGTCATGTATGGATGTGAGAGTTGGACTGTGAAGAAAGCTGAGCACCAAAGAATCAATGCTTTTGAACTGTGGTGTTGGAGAAGACTCTTGGGAGTCCCTTGGACTGCAAGGAGATCCAACCAGTCCATCCTAAAGGAGATCAGTCCTGGGTGTTNTTGAAAAGACCCTGATTCTGGGAAAGATTGAAGGCAGGAGGAGAAGGGGACGACAGAGGATGAGATGGTATGGCATCACTGACTCGATGGACCTGTGTTTGGCTGGACTTCAGGAGTTGGTGATGGACAGGGAGGTCTGGCCTGCTGTGGTTCGTGGGGTCGCAAAGAGTTGGACATGACTCATCAACTGATTTGAATATTTAGGACATACTCTTAAAAGAACACGTGTGCTCACCACCCTATTGAGACATGTAACATTTCTAATTCTCTTGAACATGTGTCTTCCACTCTAATTTCATTTCTTTGCCTCCTTACCCAAGCTAATTCCTATTCTACATTTTGTGTATTATTCCTTTGCTTTTGTTTATAATTTTACTATGTATTTGTGTATATCCACATGACATGCTGCTGAATTTCGTTATTGATTTACATAATAGTATTATACTGTGTTTTTATAATTTGGTATTTTGCCAAACAGTTTATTTGTGACATTCATTGTATTTGATGGTAAATACTTGTGGTTATTATTATTATTTAATGTTGCTCTGTTTTTTGTTTGGCTTCCCAGGTAGCTCAGCTGATTCTTTATCTCTTGCATTGCAGGAGACCCCAGTTTTATTCCTAGGTTGGGAGGTTCCCCTGGAAAAGGGATAGGCTACCCACTCCAGTATTCTTGGGCTTCCCTAGTGGCTCATTGGTAAAGCATCTGACTGTAATACAAGAGACCTGAGTTTGATCCCTGAGTTGGGAAGGTCCCCTGAAGAGGGGCATGGCGGCCCATTCCAGTGTTCTTGTTGGGATAATCCCCATGGATAGAGGAACCTGGTGGTTACAGTCCATACAGGAATATTTTGTGTTCTTGTCATTATGAACTAAGTTTCTATGAATATTCTTGTATTTCTTTCCTGTTGCACATGTGCAAGAGTGTTTCAAGGGCACATTCCAACGAGTAAAATTCTAGGTCATGGGCACTGTGTATCTTCAATCTTGCCAGATTCTGTCAGATGGGTTTTCAAAGTAGTACTAAGAAAGTTTTTCAATTACTTTTTTATATTGAGGTATAGTTGATTTATAATACTAGATTAACTTCTGGTATATAACAGTGATTCAAAATTTTTTTGTATTATATTACATTAAATGTTATTATAAAATGTTAGCTACTTTCCCTGCGCTATACACTATATCCTTATGCTTATTTTATACATAATAGTTTGTGTCTTTTAATCCCAACCCTTATTTTTCCCCTCTTATTTTCCTCTCCCCACTATTAATCACTAATTTGTTCTCTATATCTAAGAGATTGTTTCTGTTTTACCATATTCATTTGTTTATGTTAATAACATACAATGTTTTTTTCCTCTCTCTGACATATTTGACTAAGCACAATACCCTCCAGGTCTATCCATGTTGTTGCAAATGGCACAATTTCATCCTTTTTTATGGCTCAGTAGTATTCCATTGTGCATACATACCACATCTTCTTTATACATTCATCTCTCTATGGATATTTAGGTGGCTTTCAAAACTTGCCCATTGTAAACAGTGCTGCAATGAACATTCAGAAGCATGTATCCTTTCAAGTTATAGTTTTCTCTGACTATATTGGTAATATACCCTGGAATAGAATGGCTACATCATATAATAGATCTATTTTTCCATTTTTAGGGGGAGATTCCATCCTGTTTTCCATAGTGGTACACCAATTTACATTTCCCTTCTCAGCAAGAGTGTACAAAGGTTGTTTTCTCTCCATATCCTTGTGAACATTTATTATTTGTGATCATTTTCATGATAGCCATTTTGACAGGTGTGAGGTGGTATCTCATTGTGATTTCAATTTGCATATCCATGATGATTAATGATGTTCATTTTTTCATATGCCACTTGGCCATCTGTGTGTTTTCCTTCAGAAAAATGTCTATTCGCTTATGCCCATTTTTTAATCAAATTGTATTTTTTTGAGTTGTATGAGCTGTTTATATATTTTGAATATTAACCCCTTATCTATCATATTGTTTGCAAATGTTTTTGCCCATTTAGTAGGTTGTCTTTAGTTCTGTTGATGGCTTCCTTTGCTGTGCAAAAGCTTTTAGGTTTAATTAGATCCCATTTGTTTATTTTTGATTTTGCCTCCATTGCTCTTTAAGAGAGATTCAGAAATATATTGCTATGATTTATGTCAAAGAGTATTCTGCCTATGTTTCCTTCTAGGAGTTTTATAGGTTCAGATCTTACATTTAGTCTTTGATCCATTTTGAGTTTATTTTTATGTATGTTGTGTGAAAAATTTCTAATTCTGTTCCTTTACTTGTAGCTGTCCAGTTTTCCCACCACTTATTGAAGAGACTATTTTCTCTCCGTTACATACACTTGCCTCTTTTGTCATAGATTAGTGACCATAAGGTGCATGGGTTTATTTCTGGGCTGTTTATTCTGTTCTATTGATACATGTCTGTTTTTGTGCCGGTACCATCCTAATTTGATGGTTATAGTTTTGTTGCATAGTCTTAAATCAGGAAATGTGGCACCTCTAGTTCTGTTCTTTTTATTCCAGATTCCTTTGGCTATTCAGGATCTTTTGTGTTTCAATACAAATTTTAGAATTATTCATTCTAGTTGTATAAAAAAAAAAGTCAAAACACCCAGCAGCACATTCCTTTCTTGTCATCTAAGCTATATGCTCTTGAGATTCCCTCTAAGAGGGCTGCCTAGGTCCTTCTGTTGTGGCAGATTGACTGTGTAGGCAGGCTGGTGGGTTTTGTTGGCTCCTGGCCCAGGTGATTATCAGAGCCTGCCTTTGCTAGTGGGGCCTAATCAGGAGGCAGCTGATTGTAGAACCCCAGGATGCCCTGAGGCCAAGGCTAACTCACTGGTGGTTGGAGTCAGAGTCCAGAAGACTCTGGGACTGTCATACCCCCTACTGGTGAATGAATTTGAATCCTGGAGTTAGTGCCAGACTATTGGTAGGTAGTGAGATCAGTCCTAGAGTCTGGCTTCAGGTTCCAGGGATCCCAAAGCTGGTGTCAGATCATTAGTAGACAGGGGGCTGGTTCTTGACACAGTTGCATATGTGGTCCATGGTGTCCTGAAGCTTGTGTTGGCCTGCTAGTTACAGAGCTGGGTCCCCACTGATCCCAGGGTAGGGTCTGGCCTCATGAGGTGGACGAGGTCCTCAGGCTGAAGAATTGTGATTTTCTTACATCTGCTGTCTGCCCCATCATGGATTAGGCTGGTCTAGAGGCTTGGGCAGGCTTCCTGGTGTGAGCTGCTAGTGCTGGCCTACTGGTGGGTGGACTTGGGTCTTGGCCTTCTGGTACTGTGGTCTCTTCAGAAGTGCTGAGTTTAGAGGTGGCTGTGAACTTGGCAAGTTTTTAGGCAGTCTGTTTGCTGATGGGTGGGACTGTGTTCCCAACCAGTTAGTTGTTTGGCCTGAGGTTTCCAGCACTGGAATGATAGAGGATAAGATGGTTGAATGGCATCACTGACTCAATGAACATGTGTTTGAGCAAGCTCCAGGAGTTGGTGATGGACAGGGAAGCCTGGTGTGCTGCAGTTCGTGGGGTCTCAAAGAGGGACATGACTAAGCAACTGAACTGAACTTCCAGCACGGATGTCTACAGGCTGTTGGGTGGGGCCAGGTCTTGGCATTAATGAGCCAGAGGGAGGATCCCATGATGGCAGCTGCAAGCAGCAGTGTCCATGTGGTAGAATGCTCCTATATGTGGCTACTGGGAATGTCTATGTCCCCAGGGTGAATTGTAGCCAGTCCCTGGCTCTCCAGGCAACTCTGCTAGGTCTAGCTCAGGCTTCTATCAATACTACTTCTGCACTGGCTGCCAGAACATGTGGGAGTTTGAGTGGGTTCTTTAAGAGTGAAGTCTCTGTCTCCCACAGACTACATGGCTTTCATCATAGGTTAGGTTTAGGGCAAAGGAGGCCTGTTTGCTTATTTTCATTTTTTATTGTGAGATAATTAATAAGAAATCTGTCTCTGATCCAGAGCACTTTGTGTGAGCATTCAAGGTAAGAGTAATACAGATGAATATTAAAAACCCAACAGCTCTATTCTAAGAGCTTTGCTGATACGAACATTTAATCCTTATGACAATCTATAATGTAGGTACTATTATTTTATCTATTATATAGATCAAAAACTGTGGCAAAGAAAAGTTAAATAATTTGACCCAAGTTGCCTAGCTAGTAACTGTTGGGAGAAGAAATCAAATCTCAGAAGTCTCATTCCATGTGACATGACAAATATCTGGTAGTGAATTTCTTTGTATTATTTGGGATTTAGCTGACTTCCTGAATCTGTGGATTGCTGTCTTTCATGACTTTTGAAAGAGTTTCAGATATTATGTCTTGAGATATTCCTTCTATATCTCTACTGAGATAGAACTATGGTTATATGTATGTCAGCTTCCCCTGTCTGTTCTGCATGTATTTCAATCTATTTTACACCTTCAGGTCTTTCTGTGCTATATTCTGCAGTATTAATTCAAATTCTTTTTTTCCTACCA
The DNA here is from genome assembly GCA_006410875.1 of Neotragus pygmaeus. Lineage (NCBI taxonomy): Eukaryota > Metazoa > Chordata > Mammalia > Artiodactyla > Bovidae > Neotragus > Neotragus pygmaeus. The sequence continues at coordinate 1,099,739 of SJYV01047071.1, forward strand.
AACTAATTATGTGTTCTCTTTGGTCTAATTTGCTCTTTCATGTATTTATTGAGTCTTAATTTCATCTATTACATGTTACTAAAAACTCTTTTTTTCTTACAAATTGACTTGGCTTTTGATATATTTTGTTCTTTATTTGCTTAGTTTATATTTCTTTTTATATATTATATATCAAATGTCACACATATATAAAATTTGATGCTTCTGTTTTATGAAATTTTTGCAATTTCCTCCTCATGACTCTCACTCATAGTACTTTATTTTAGGGTTTTGTGATTTTAAAATTTCATGAGCTAGTGTTTATTGGAATCATATTTGTGAGAGTTTTTAAGGCCTATATTTAGAATTTATTCTTCTTGAGTTGATTTGCATATGCCATGTGTCTTAGATAAGCTTCTCTAAAATCAGAGCCAAGTCAGGAAATCTTATTTATGTGATTTCTAGAAAGAATCCTTTCAGGAGATGGAGAGCAAGTGCAGCAGGATAGAGTTGGAGACCAAAATTGAGCACAAATAGGGTCTCAGCTGGAGAATAGCCTGGTCAAGTCCTTCAGGTGGCTGAAAAACACAAATTGCTCCACAGAGTTGGTCCCCTCCTTGAGGTGAGATAAAGAGCCTTTTCTACACTTGTGTCCATTTGGCACTCTCCGTTGACATATTAAACACTGTAGGGAGTAACCCTCCTAGGGAAGTAGCTTCTTTTTAGCAGGTGGTAGAGTTCTAAACAAGGGAGGGGCTGTGAATTGTAACCTCCTACCATTCACAGCAAGTGTGGGTAAGGTGCACTGCTGATAAAAAGGATCTTGGTAATGAACCAACAGCTACGTATCACTTCTTTTACCCTACGTATCACTTCTTTTACCCCTTGGATCTGCTTGCTTCTTATTTAAATTTACTCTGACCAAACAAAGCTTATCAAAGATTCTGGTTGGTTACAATTTCCAAGAACACTTACTTGAGGAGGTATTGTTGGGCCATCGCCAATGCAGTTGATACCAAGGCCTTAGCTGATACTCATTATCTGCCCACTTCCTTAGCCTTTAGATTCCTATCTCCTTCCTATTTAGCTAGAAGGCTTACCTTGATGATTTACCTAGACCTCACAGCTAAGGGTTCTAAGCTCAGTGTTATCATGCTCTTAATTCTGGGGTTATTGTACTTGCAAACTTAAAAATTTGTGGTTGTAACTGGGCATTGGGGTTGCCAAGAAATACCTCAGTGGACCATATGAGAGCCTAACCTGTTTTCTTCTGTCCTGGTACACAGCAACTACCCTCTTCCTTGTGACCATTGAGGTCATTAACCTCATCACTATTCAACTCCCCCTTTTTTTTTTCTTGCTCGTCTATGGGGCTATTGTTTTTCAGNAAGAAGATTTGGAGTCAGGAGAATTTAGGGTTTGAACTGAATGCCCTTGGGTGAAATACATTAACATTGAGATATTAAGGAATCTTAAAATAGGAGTGATAGGTGTTCATTTTCCTACACTGGATTGGTATAAAGGTAAAAAAAAATGATAATGCATATGAAATTTCTTTTAAAGTGCCATAACTCTTTATAGTTTCTACTGTATACAAACTTTTTAATTTTTACTGATAATGCTTTTATAAATATTGATAGTTTTGAAAGGCATTTCTTGGGAAATAAACTAAAGTGTGAATCATAAAGGAAACATTTTCTTGCTGTTTTGAAATATGGTATATATAATAATCAACCCCATACATGAAATTAAAATGCTTTTGCAAATGTGCATCTATAGGAGTGTTTAGAGGAAACTGAGTGTTACCTGTTAGAAAAAAAAAAAATCTATCTGCTTCATAATATATTGTAAAGTTATAACTAGTTCACGGGAAGGTTAATGCTGAGAAAATCAATAAATTTTTTCCTGACTTGAAACATTAGAGCTATAAAAAGAAGTGAAAATCTGCTATAGATAAAAGTGGCAGCCACACTAATAGAGGATTCAGGAAAAAAACATGTTAGCATGCCATTTTAATAAATTATTAGGCTATTTGTGTTTGTGTAGCAGCNTTTTCCTGACTTGAAACATTAGAGCTCTAAAAAGAAGTGAAAATCTGCTATAGATAAAAGTGGCAGCCACACTAATAGAGGATTCAGGGAAAAAACATGTTAGCATGCCATTTTAATAAATTATTAGGCTATTTGTGTTTGTGTAGCAGCTATGGCCTATGTGTTATTTCCTAACTCTGCAAATGTCTTGTCTCAAAATAGATGTTACTTAAGTAAAACCACTCGTGTTTGTTTCCTAACAAAGATAGCTATTCCAAAACTATGAAACACTGTAGCAAATACTCCTCTACAATGCTCATGCCTTGGGGACATTTGGGTCAAAGATAGATAAAGTACTTTCTTTCTTTACAATATATATATTCTTAAAATTTATGTTAAATAAACTTTGTAAATGAATTCATTTTAAAAATGAAGAAATTTCAGTCTTTTTAGGTCAATTATGTTGACATGGGAATACATGTGTCCTAACATATTTTTCTTAAACATTTTACATATTATAATTTTTCAAAGTATTTATATGTATCAAATATTGAAGACAAGTTACTTTCAGAAATGATATCAAAGTCCCATTGTTTTTTTTCTTTCCATTTAGTTTCCTGATAATTTATATATCATTCATTCAACAAATATGTGCTGCCCATTTATTACATGCCAGATACTATTTAGTCACCAACAAACTATCACAGTGAATTAGATCATTGTGCTCTCAAGGAACTCATCAACTAAAAGAAAAACACATTTATCTAATGAAAATCTGAACACAATGAGTATTTAATAAAATCTTACCTATTCACAGACAAATAAAGACAAAGCATGTGCACAGGTATATAAACAGCAGAAGAAATGATAGAGACAAGTCCATCTTAACACTAAAGAAAAAGTAAAATTACTAGAAAATGCATAAATATGTGTCAGCCAGAGAAGGTTGGCGAAAACCAGAGACAGAGGATGTGTAATGAATGAGTGAAGGATTTGTAATGGGAGGAAACGTGTCAGGGCTGAAACAGGGCTCAGAGAAGGATGAGGAATCTGTGTGAGAAGTAAGAAGGAAGGTAGGACTGCAAGCTATGATCACAATATAACTTATCTGATGAAATACCTCAGGGAGATAAAATTCAAGTCTTTAGTTTTTCTAGACTTAACAGCTTGGATTTTGAAATTGCAGAACTTTGACCACTGTAACTTAATAGCTGTTGAATTTCTTTGTGTTTGCCTGAAGGAAATGAAACACCTTTCTAAAATGTGACTGTCATTCTTAGAGCTGCCTTTGGCCAGGCAATTGTCTTAAGTTACATATCTCATTTAACCACAGATCAAGTTTTTTAGGTTACATATCTCATTTAACCACAGATCAAGTTTTTAAGTGAAATAATATTTAAGTTACATAAACAGATAGTAGCTCTAATCAAGTCAACTTGGATATCATAGAAAGATTTATAACCAGTTATCCTTTAGAGATTTCTGACTTGAATTTGTTTTGGACTTGTGATCTTATTTTTTCAGAGTACAGAATTCTCACATAAGTCAGAAACTTTTAAGAAATTGTATCATTAATGAAAATTCCTGGTAGAATTACTACCAAGAACATTACCTTGGTATAAGTACTAGAATGAATCCCATTCATCTTTCAGAGGTATTTCTGAACTTGAATCTAACCATTTAGAAAAAGCTATAGAAACCAAATATGTATATTTTTTGATAAAAAGAAAAATTGAGAACAATTTATTAAAAACTTGGACAAAAATATGCCAGAGAATATCAAATATCAAACCACAATAATTACACTATGTTAATAAGCATAGGGAAAAAAAAAGTCTATCCATCTGTTATATTAGACCTGCAACGACACTACCTGTGAAGATACTCTGGGATTTTATATTAGTATTGATCAGTACTGGAATTGCCCGTTTTCAGGGTTGACTTTGTTGTTCCTTAGGTAAAGTTTCATTTTTCTAAGAGAATCTAGACTTTTCATCTGGACTCTGAATATATTTATTTCAAAGTATAGTTGATATTACTTTTAATGTCCTCAAAGTGGAATAAAACCTTTTTTTAATGCAATGACTTCTCTGGTTATTTGAACACAGCCATTCTGCTGTAGTGTTAATGAAGGAATTATGATCTTAGGAAATGGGCTTCCCTGGTGGTCCAGAAGGTAGCGACTCTGTCTGCAATGCAAGAGACCTAGCTCTATCCCTGGGTTGGGAAGATACCAGGCGAAGGGAATGGCTACCTACTCCAGTATTCTTGCCTGGAGAATTCCACGACAGAGAATGGGGTTGAGAGCGGACAGTCCATGGGGTTGCAAAGAGACACAACTGAGCGGCTAACACGTTAACTTTTCCTGTTTCAAAATGGGTTTAGGCAACTTTATATCTATTTTATTAATAGGAACATCCTGGAATCTTTCCACAAGGTATGTTGGTATGTCAGATGTTTTATATTTTTATAGAACCTTATTTTATGGATTGTTTATGTGAGTGCTAGCGGCAAAGTGCTTTACAGAGTTAGCAAATGATTGCTTGAGCCTCTGGACACACTGGGAAACTTCAGTAATAAGGTTGTATTTCCAAGTGCTGAGATACTCTCTTTGGAAAATCGGTAGTTTCTTCCCCAAAGGATACTCCCTTGAGGGGATTTTTTAAAATTGAAGTACACTTGACTTACAGTGTTGTGTTACTTTTAGGTGTATACCAGAGTGATTCAATTATGTGTGTGTGTGTGTATTCTTTTTCAGATTCTTTTCTATCATGGGTTTTTACAAGATATTGAGTACAGTTCCCTATGCTATACAGTAAGTCCCTGTTGAGGGGATTATTATTTTTTTTAATGTCTCATATATGGCTTCTCTTATATCAAATCCTCACAGGGACAATTTCTGTGCTAAAGATCCTATTCTTATTGATAAATCAAAGATTGATCATAGAGGCACAATGCTTCATGATGTGACATTTCAAGGTCTCTATGTCAGTTGTCCTGACCCTATAAGGTGATGAGAAATGTGGGGCTTGGGATATTGGGACCCAGAATCCGGGGGTACCTAAGCTCTTGGGCATATTTGGAATCTCCACATGCTTTTTTCCCCCTTAAGAGACAGTGTCACAGATAAACAAGGGAACCTAGGTAAAAAGTATTAAGAACACTAAATAAAAATTTGAATATATTTATACTTTAGTAAGTCTCACCGAATGGCCTGTGTCACAGTAAAGAAACTCCTGTATTTTTGTCAGTGCTACAACTGCTGTGGACACGGTTAGGCTGCAGCTATCTTAGGCACCCAAGATTAACAATGTCAGCTCAACCAGTTGCTTTCTCAGTTTATCATTTGACTTTTTTCTATTTATGAAATTTTTGTTTATTCGCCTCTATTTACCCAGGCACTACCAGCTACCACTTCAAGTAGACTACTTCATCATTCTTAATTCCTTTTGACTTACACACCATTTCTGTACTTGGTCCTAAGTTCAACATAATGGTAGCTTTCTTTGAATTTTAGATAGTCTATATGTAATATATAAATATACACTGTGTATCTTGCTTCTAAGTTTTGTAATACTCCAGATAAAGTTGCTTTGTGGAGTGTTTTTAAGGCAGGAAACAATATATCACCTAGGTATGAGAAAACAACAAGTTATCCCTCATAGACAAGGATGATTTTCATTTTCTATGAACTAATAATAGATTCTCACATGGCTAATAATTGTTCGTGAGTTGTGCTTTTTAGCCAGTTAGTTACTTCTCTATAACTGTGTTTTGTGATATTTTATTGAAGCACAGTGACTTCTTATTTTAGAAGAATAAAATTATTATTTCTGTTTACTTTCATTTCAAATTAGATCATAATGGAAATCTTTGGATGTAATGAGCTTTAAAACCTAGTTCTATAAAAATGATTCATTTTAACCTATATCAAAATGACTTTAGTCTTGGTAATGTAAATTTTGTATCCCAAAGAAATAACAGTGGGTAGAAAATATGTAGAAAATGCTACTTTCTTTTGTCTTACTATAAAAATAAAGCAAACTTGTCCTTCCATTTTGACAAATGACTCCATATATATGATTCAGTTCTGAATATAGCAACACTGAAACACCACTTGACCAGATTTCAGTCTTACTGAAAATGCCTTGAAATATTTCTCAAAAAACCACGTAAATAAGAATCTTTTTCAAGCAGGCGATGCCTGCCACTCCATGTCATTCTGAAGTTCAAGGCTGAAGTAATTCTTTATTGGCTGAAATGTAGAATTAATTTAAAGTGGAATTTTCATGAAGTCATGTGGCTTTGCTAGGGAAGAAATTATTCAATGAACAATGAGAAGGCACTAGTTTATAAAAACTCTGGTCTTTTAAAGCATCACCTACCCCCCATAATCTACATCTCTACATAAATTATTAAGTGCTTCTAGAATCACCTATTAGCCAAGTATGTATTATTTTCCCAGTATTATTATTAATGCAATTAACTCAAAATTTCAGAAGTGAAAAATTCTTGGAGGTCATATACTGTAACTATTAATGAGAGCATGACTGTTGTGTCAGGTTGGCCAGAAAGTTCATTTCGCTTTCCCAACTGAACTTTTTGGCCAACTCAATGCAATACTCCTGACCAGTCTTCAGCTTTTGTAATGTATTGCCACAATCAGCAGTTTCATTTTTTGAAATATCAAATCATTTGAACTTGTTTGAAAATTTTTCTCATGTCTGTATATATTTTTATATTTGTCCATCTGTGTTTATATGAATCTACTTCCATAANTGTATTGCCACAATCAGCAGTTTCATTTTTTGAAATATCAAATCATTTGAACTTGTTTGAAAATTTTTCTCATGTCTGTATATATTTTTATATTTGTCCATCTGTGTTTATATGAATCTACTTCCATAATTAGAAGTAATAATATCTGCATAATTGCAACCAGTTGAAAACAGATAACAAGGTATCACGTGACTATTCCTTCTGTGTAATGATCCTTTCAATATTTTCAGGCACACATCTTTTAGTCCTCCTTTCCTTAGAATTAACATCCACTAATTTCTCAATTCATCTTCAAAAACAGGCTTACCTTTATGATCCTTGGAGTTACTTCTGTATTTTACAGATTACTCTAATTCTAGACTATTTTAAGCAGAATAAAATGAGAAATACAGTTTTCTAAAGTCTTTATGTTGCTTTTTCTGCAATTCCGGATTTTCCTAAATAACAATTTCCCCAATATCTAGAGTTCAACTGCTTCCTAATAACCCCCTCTAATCCATGGGGGATACATTTTAAGACCCCAAGCAGATGAATGAAACCAAGGGTAGTATCAAACTGTATATATATATTTTGTCTTTTCCTACGCATACACACCTATGATAAAGTTCAATTTATACATGATGCACAGTAAGAGATTAAAATAATAATTAATGATAAAAGAAAACAATTATAGCAATATACTGTGATGAAAATTAATGTACAAATGTAATGCCTTTTCCATCTTATCCAAGCACTTATGTACTGTGGCCTTAACTTTTGCAGTTTGAGGTATGACAGCAGAGCTAGAATGAATTTTTTTCCTCCTTCTGAATTTCACCAATGGAAGATTCATTCCTACTGTAGCTCTTAACAGCATAGGTACATAATTTTTTTTTCTTATTGAGTCAAGAACTTCCACCTTTTCATTTGTAGGAAGCACTCTACAGCTTCTCTTTGGTATCTCTGAATTGCAGCATCACTACTCTGGTGCTTTGGAACTGTTATTAAGTAAAACAAAGATGATCTGAACACAAGCACTGTGATCCCCTGATAGCTGATCTGATAATGTTGATTTATAGTCAGAATACATATACTGGACAAAGCAAAGATTTATATTGAGGCAGGTCTGAGCAGGAGATTGTGAGATTTCATCATGCTACTGAGCATGACATGCAGTTTAGAATTTATGACTTGTTTATGTCTAGAATAGTCTACTTACTGATTTTGGAAACCAACAGAAAGTGAAACCGTGGACAATGGGGAATTATTGTAACCCACCTGTGTTTTGGATGAAGCACAAGCTGGAATCAAGATTGCTGGGAGAAATATCAATAATCTCAGATATGCAGATGACATGACCCTTATGGCAGAAAGCAAAAGTGATAGTGAAATCGCTCAGTTGTGTATGACTTTTTGCGAAACCATGGACTGTAGCTTGTCNGGATGAAGCACAAGCTGGAATCAAGATTGCTGGGAGAAATATCAATAATCTCAGATATGCAGATGACATGACCCTTATGGCAGAAAGCAAAAGTGATAGTGAAATCGCTCAGTTGTGTATGACTTTTTGCGAAACCATGGACTGTAGCTTGTCAGGCTCCTCTGTCCATGGATTTTGCAGACAAGAATACTGGAGTGGGTTGTCATTTCCTTCTCCAGGGGATAATCCCAACTCAGGAACTGAACTTGGGTCTTCCACATTGGAGGCAGACTCTACCATTTGAGCCACAAGGGAATCTTGGCTTAAAACTGAACATTCAGAAAACTAAGATCATGGCATCTGGTCCAGTCACTTCATGGCAAATAGATGGGGAAACAGTAGAAACAGTGAAAGACTTTATTTTCTTGGGCTCAAAATCACTGCAGATGGTGACTGCAGCCATGAAATTAAAAGACACTTGCTCCTTGGAAGAAAAGCTATGACCAACCTAGACAGCATATTAAAAAGCAGAGACATTACTTTGCCAACAATGGTCCTTCTAGTCAAAACTATGGTTTTTCCAGTAGTCATGTATGGATGTGAGAGTTGGACCATAAAGAAAGCTGAGTGTAGAAGAATTGATGCTTCTGAACTGTGGTGTTGGAGAAGACTTGAGAGTCCCTTGGACTGCAAGGAGATCCAACCTGTCTATCCTAAAGGAAATCATTCCTGAATTTCATTGGAAGGACTGATGTTGAAGCTGAAACTCCAATACTTGGCCACCTGATGCAAAGAACTGACTCACCAGAATAGACCCTGATGTTGGGAAAAATTGAAGGCAACAGGAGAAGGGGCCAACAGAGAATGAGATGGTTTGATGACATCACTGATTCGATGGACATGAGTTGAGTAAGCTCTGGGAATTGGTGATGAACAGGGAAGCCTGGTCCATGGGGTTGCAAAGAGTCAGACACAACTGAGTGACTGAACTGAACTGAACTTTGTTTTAAGGAAAAAATGATGTAGAGTAATTTAGCAAATAATTTATCTGACTCAGGGAGCTCAGACTTGTAGTTACAGATAGAAAAGATTTTTCTGAAATAACTTTTTGTATTGCTGTCTTCTTCCTCATGTGCTTTTAGTGAGGAAAGTTTATTGGGAAATTTGCTCCTGGTCTCCTGTACGACCTAATAAACATACAGTAATACAAAGGCAGCAGGCCATTAGTGTCTCTCTGTGTGGTGATTAATCTCGACACTCCCCTGAATGTCTGGGAGATTCTTCCCTCAGCAGACCTGCTCAGCTTTTCCATGCATATGGCCACTCATCTACTCTCTAGTTTATTCAACATTACTTGCAGCCACATGATAAACCTGGGGCTAGTGTAGTTGAAACATCAAGTGAAAATTCACCAAAGAGATGTCTTCAGTAACAGTGCTGCTGTGCTTAGTTGTTCAGTCATGGCCAACTCTTTGCAACCCCATAGACTGCAGCCCGCCAGGCTCCTCTGTCCATGGGAATTCTCCAGGCAAGAATACTGGAGTGTGTTGCCATGCCCTCCTCCAGGGAATCTTCCCAACCTAGGGATCAAGCCCGGGTCTCCTGCATTGCAGGTGGATTCTTTACCATCTGAGGTTTAAATCTGACTTGTGCAGGGCATTTCAAAGAGAAAGAACTTCTACTTCAGTGTTGTATAGCTATTTGGGTTTTCCTAATGTTCAGTTTGTGGCTACTACTTTGTATTTTTCATTTTTGATGAAATTAAAACATCATCAAACATTTGGGGCTCCTCGTGCTTTCAGGTTTTTGAAAAAATGAGTCTCATCTAACTTCTTCTATCTTAGAATATGTGCTTTCATTTGATTTATTGAAAGTATTGCATTGAGTACACTTGGCCTTGACATGAGAATTCTTTAAATGGGCTCATTGTAAAAGTCTCAAAAACCTAAATAAACTCAGGTTCTTAACTTGGCTTCTTATTCTTCATACACATTTATGTAATCCATTGTTTGGAAGTTGAAGATGTCAGACATTTCAGAGGATTTGTACCTGACATTTTCAAGAACAAAAGAGTTCAACTTAAAAAAAAATCAGAAACACGCTATGTTGAAATTGCATCTGCCTTTAGAATACAGACTCTTGGTTGCACTTGATATTGAGCAATTGCTGCTGCTGCTAAGTCTCTTCAGTCGTGTCTGACTCTGTGACCCCATAGACGGCAGCCCACCAGGCTCCCCCATCCCTGGGATTCTCCAGGCAAGAACACTGGAGTGGGTGGCCATTTCCTTCTCCAATGCATGAAAGTGAAAAGTGAAAGTGAAGTTGCTCATTCGTGTCCGACTCTTTGCAACCCCATGGACTGCAACCTACCAGGCTCCTCCCTCCATGGGCGTTTCCAGGCAAGAGTACTGGAGTGGGATGCCATTGCATTTGGACGCCCCCCATGCCCCGCCAAAATAGCAAGTTCCTCCATGTGGGAGAAGCTCTTTGATTGAATGAATCAGATGGTGTTTTTTTTTTTTTTTCCTCTACTATATATCCTTTGTCGCTGTGTGCTTTTGTAGGTGGCTGAGGAAATTCATAATCTAGTGTTAAGTGTAATTATTTTCAATACACCTTTAAATCATGAGCTAAAACAGAAACAAAACTTACCTATGAAGACTGTGTCATTAAAACCCCTGGTCCTTTTCTTAAATCTTAAGCTTTATCTGGCATTGACCAGTATTTTAGTTGAGGGTAAGAAACGGAAATATAACTTGGTTTATCTGGGCTCTATTTGTCCATTACCTCCCTTGACCAATTTGGATACCCTATTATCAGCTGGCTTTTCACAGTGGTGAAGAATCCGCCTGCCAATGCAGGAGATGCAAGAGATGTGGGTTTGATCCCTGAGTCAAGAGTTTCCCTAGAGAAGGACATGGTGACCCACTCCAATATTCTTGTCTGGAGAATCCCATGGGCACACACACAATCAGCTTTTAAACTTTTACTTTTTGAATTAGCCACAGCCTTAAGAAGTATGCTGGCTTGAGAAAGGTTCTTCCCAAATACCTTTCTCTGGGGAAGAAAAGTCCTATGTTGATTATTTAAATTTAGAATAAAAGGAGAGAACTTTTGTTATAATCTAATGCAACTCTTTTGCCAGGTCTATTCTCGCTGTGCTTGGACACTATCTGTGATTGTACACAGTTCTCATGGACCACATTTATACTGTGTCTCACCAAAAGTTGGACACGAATGAACGACTAAGCACAGCACAGCACCTTCTGGTACAAGCAGTCTNATAATCTAGTGTTAAGTGTAATTATTTTCAATACACCTTTAAATCATGAGCTAAAACAGAAACAAAACTTACCTATGAAGACTGTGTCATTAAAACCCCTGGTCCTTTTCTTAAATCTTAAGCTTTATCTGGCATTGACCAGTATTTTAATTGAGGGTAAGAAACGGAAATATAACTTGGTTTATCTGGGCTCTATTTGTCCATTACCTCCCTTGACCAATTTGGATACCCTATTATCAGCTGGCTTTTCACAGTGGTGAAGAATCCGCCTGCCAATGCAGGAGATGCAAGAGATGTGGGTTTGATCCCTGAGTCAAGAGTTTCCCTAGAGAAGGACATGGTGACCCACTCCAATATTCTTGTCTGGAGAATCCCATGGGCACACACACAATCAGCTTTTAAACTTTTACTTTTTGAATTAGCCACAGCCTTAAGAAGTATGCTGGCTTGAGAAAGGTTCTTCCCAAATACCTTTCTCTGGGGAAGAAAAGTCCTATGTTGATTATTTAAATTTAGAATAAAAGGAGAGAACTTTTGTTATAATCTAATGCAACTCTTTTGCCAGGTCTATTCTCGCTGTGCTTGGACACTATCTGTGATTGTACACAGTTCTCATGGACCACATTTATACTGTGTCTCACCAAAAGTTGGACACGAATGAACGACTAAGCACAGCACAGCACCTTCTGGTACAAGCAGTCTGTGGCTTGACCTATAGCTCAGGCTGACCCTTGCTCCAGCTGGAGACATGGATATGCCTAGGGCCCTGGGAGGATTAGGCACTCCATCAGTCTGTTGAATTAAGTTGAAGATGCTTTTTGTAAGTGGGATCTTGACTCTCCTGCTGATGGTTGACCTTACTTAGCCTTGATTTCCAGCACCTCTATAATTATTGCCCTCTGGCCACTGGCTTTGACCTTACTTTAAATTTCCCTCATGCCTTCTGTTCCCGATCTCTGAAGAGTCTATCTGTGTAACACCATCCTCACTGTTCCAGTCTCAGAAGAGAAACTGAATTAAAACTGGTGCAGACAGTACAGTCCATGGAGTTGCAGAGTCGGACATGACTGAGCAACTAACACTTTCTGAAAAGAAACAGATTACTGTTTTCCTTTGTTCCTTTACTAGGAAGTTGGTCAGGAAAATAGTAGCTTTTTTTGTTTAGCTGGAGATCTAGATTATTTCAAAGAATAAAAGACCTTTAATGAAAGAAAAAAGCCTAAAAAATTTCTGATGTATAACTACTGAAGACAAGCTATGTTGGGAGTTACCTTAGAAACATAGATAATTCACTGGCAGCTGGTATCAAATTGTTTTGCTCTCTATCTGAGATTTTTCAGTAGGCTTATTTGTTCTTTCATCTGTCAACCAGTGTCTTTAGTAAGTCTTCTAGTTACAGAATCTGTGTAGCTTACTGTCTGTTCTCTGGTTGAAGGGTATATGTTGGGGTTCTCTTGTAGCTCAGTTGGGAAAGAATCTCCCTGCAATGCAGGAGACCTGGGTTTGATTCCTGGGTTGGGAAGATCCCTTGGAGAAGGAAATGGCAACCCACTCCAGGATTCTGGCCTGGAAAATCTCATGGACAGAGGAGCCTGGCAGGCTGCAGTCCATGGGATCACAAGAATTGGACATGACTTAGTGACTAAACTACCACTAGTTACAGAATCTGTGCAGCTTACCGTCTGTTCTCTGGGTGAAGGGTATATGTTGCAGACTAACATGTACATAAAATTAAAGAAATGTTTGTCAGGGAACAAACATGGAGGTGAATGTTTCATATATCCAGCCTTATGACCAAAGTAAATTTAAGAGGTTTTAAAATATGTAAAGTTGATTCCTTGTGTCAGTCAAACTGACTGGTTGTGAAACATGCCAAATAACATTATCCCTGATTTATCACACTGTCAATATACAGGCACAATGAAATACAGAACTCAGGCACTTCAGGCACATACATAAAAATAGACTTGAAGCACATTAAGTCAGAATTAACCTAAAAATGCCACTGCTTCCTACTTCACAGTATACCAAGTCACAACTCTGCTTTGTTAGCTGGACTGCTGCTACATTGGGGCTTCCCAAGTGCTACTAGTGGTAAAACAAACAAAGAAACAAAGTACCCACCTGCCAATGCAGAAGATGCAAGAGATGCAGGTTTGCTCCCTGGATTGGGAAGATTCCTGGAATAGGAAATGGCAACCCACTCCAGTATTCTTGCCTGGAAAATTCCGTGGACAAAGGAGCCTGGCCAGCTACAGTCCACGGGGAGACAAAGAGTCAGACATGACTGAGCATGCGCGCACACACACTGTGGCTACATTGCTTTCAGTTTGAGTTCCTGCCCCTCTGAGGACAGCAAGGACTTACCCCTTCACCATTCTGTTGGCTAGCCTTGCCCTCCTCGGTTTTCTGCCTCAGATTTCCTGAGGACCTGAGCCCCAAGGACAGTCCATGCACTCTTAAAGCTCTGCTGCCTCTAAGTCACTTCAATCGTGTCCAACTCTGTGACCCCACAGATGGCAGCCCTAGGTCTTCAGATTTCAGGCTCCTTCTACCTGCAATCTTTAACCCATTGTCTACTTCAGCTTTGCTTTGCTTAGTCCCTGTCATTCTCCTGATACTGATTCTGCCTTTGCTTTTGTCTTCTCAGGTGGCTATTTAGACATATTTCCCCTAGAAAGTGTTACCTGATCCCCTAGTCTGGGTTAGATTGTGCTTGTTGTTCAGTTGTGTCTGACTCTTTGCGACCCCATGGGTTGCAGCACACCAGGCTTCCCTGTCCTTCACTATCTCCCGGAATTTGCTCAAACTCATATCCATTGAGTCAGTGATGCCATCCAGCCATTTCATCTTCTGTCACCCCCTTCTTCTCCTGCCCTCAATCTTTCCCAACATCAGGATCTTTTCCAATGAGTTGGCTTTTCCCATCAGGAGGTCAAAGTATTGGAGTTTCAGCTTCAGCATCAGTCCTTCCAGTGGATATTCAGGTCCAAATTGGTTTCCCTTAGGATTGACTGACTTGATCTCCTTGCAGTTCAAAGAACTCTCAAAAGTCTTCTCCAGCATCACAGTTTGAAAACGTCATTCTTTGGCACCCAGACTCACATCAGATAGTCACTTCATTGTTCTATATCATCTTATGTTTATTGGTATCTTAGGATTGATTGTTATCTATTCATCTTCCTATCTTTCTGTCCTATGGCTCCCATTAGTAAATTTCTAGAATGCAACAGATGACCTGCTTCAGTGTTCCCAAGGCATAGGCAAATTTTAACACCTGATAGAACAAGCCTGAATGAAATCTCCACTTTTTGGCTACTTCATGTATAATAGCTTTGCTATCACCTTGCTTACTGCAAGGCAGAGTTTCTCAACTCTGACACTATTGACACTTGAAGATGGGTAATTCTTTGTTGTGGGTGGCCTGTCCTCTGCACTGCAGGATTTTAGCATGATCCCTAATCTCAACCTATTCGATACAAGCAGTTCCCCTATCCCAGGCCTGACAACCAAAAATGTATCCAGACGTTGCTGAATGTCCCTGGGAAGTGGGAGCTGGGGTTTTGAGAATCATAGCTGTAAGGCTATTAATTACAATCTCTTTACAAATGTTTTATTGCTTCAAAATTATTGAAAAATATACTTTAAAATTCTTTAAATTTCTTTTTTAACCATTAAAAAAATTGAAGTATAGATAATTTACAGTATTGTGTTAGCTTTAGGTGTACAGCAAAGTGTTTTTTATATATATATATATATATATGTATATATATATAAATGTTCTCTGGGAAGTCAAACTCTCATCCATCCACACTTATCCTTCCTCTGACTGTCCTGCTGCACTTCTGTAGCACCTGGCATATAAAAGGTATTCAAAATTGTTTGCTGAAAGTATTTAAAACTACCTAGGAGGAACATGTTTTTCAGTAATTGAATTGCCTTTTGTGTTTGTTTGTTTCCTTTTCTGCTTCAGGAGGAACGGTATGAATATTTCTCATAGGCTATATCCCAGACTCTGTAGATGGTCCGTAAGGTCCCCCAGGATTCCAACTCCTCCTACCTTGTCTCAGCTCAGATGATTTCTCTCTTCATCCCGAAGGATTCTTTCAAGGTGTCAACTTTTTGTCTGCTTTGAGCCTTGGTGTCTGTTGTCTTCTCTGTCTCGAATACACTTTCTCCCATTTTACCTTTTAACTTAGCTTGCTTTGGGTTGAAATGAAAAAAGAAATCATATTCTACGAGCTTTCACAAACGTGGAATTTATTGGCAGCACGCTGCAGGATCTCCCATAGCTGTATGAAAGGCAGGAGTGATCCAGGTCTTGGTGACAACTGCCTCAAGAAACTAAAATATTGCTTAGATCCCCTTTTGTCTCTGCCTCTCATGTCCCTAAATCTCTCATATAGACTTTATTTTCTTCTCCTACAATTTCTTCCCTCCCAATGCAAAGAAGAGCCACAGCGAAGTGCTGGTTCTCCCTCCTGTGTTGACTCTTCTATGACTGGAGAGGCACTGATTCTCCTTTCTTACAGTTAGTCCCCAGAATTGCCTCACCTTGGATCAAATGTCCATGCCTACTTTAATCAGCTCAGGCTGTGAGCTAAGCCTGTGTAAAACAGATGTGGCAGTACAGAGTTCTTTGTGAATTTTGTGAGCCACTCAGCCAACTCCAAAGTTGTCTACTCTACTGGCTAATTATTTCCATTACTTCAGTGCTCCTCTCTGAGAGTAGTTCCTCAAAGAACCCTAATTACAAGCTCTTGTAGCACTTTGCACTTCTTCATAACACTTATTAAAATTGTAATTTCTTTTTTATTGGTATAATTTGTTTGCCATTGCTCTTCCCTGCTAGAATGCAAGTTTCGGGAATGCTGCAACCACATCTGTTTGTTCTGTGTTATTTTCAGCAATTAGTGCAGAATCTTGTTAAGAGTACTATCTGATTAGTAGTTATTGAATGTAGGAATGCATTCCTGGATTCAGTCACAAAATTTCTAAATGAGCTGATCAGACATAACAGTGATGATTATTAGAGGTGAAGTGTTCACAGATTCCAAATTAGTTTCATTTAAAATAATATTAGTGGATTTCATGTAGTTAGTGGATTTCATGTGATACTTTCTATCATCCTGTCTAAACCAAGAATATGACTCATATTTAAATAAGACTGCTGAATGGTTATATATCAGAAGTGCTTTGCAATTTATGTAACTGTCAGGTAGCCAACAATGGGTTAAAGCTTATGATATGAAGAAAGAACAATGCCATTTTTTATCCTTGTGAGGAGAGATGTTAAAGAATGAAGAAGAAATCACACAGGGGAATAACAATGCATGCCACATAATCTTTGATTCAAGGCAAATTGGAAGTGGTCAAACAGGAGATGACAAGAGTGAACATCAACATTCTAGGAATCAGTGAACTAAGATGGACTGGAATGGGTGAATTTAACTCAGATGACCATTATATCTACTACTGCAGGCAGGAATCCCTTAGAAGAAATGGAGTAGCCATCATAGTCAACAAAAGAGTCCAAAATGCAGTACTTGGATTCAATCTCAAAAACGATAGAATGATCTCTGTTCATTTCCAAAGGAAACTATTCAATATCACGGTAATCCAAGTCTATACCCTGACTAGTAGTGCTAAAGAACTGAAGCTGAATGATTCTATGAAGACCTACATGACCTTTTAGAACTAACAACCCCAAAAGATGTCCTTTTCATTATAGGGAGCTGGAATGCAAAAGTAGGAAGTCAAGAAACACCTGGAATAAAGGCAAATTTGGCCTTGGGGTAAAGAATGAAGCAGGGAAAAGGCTAATAGAGTTCTGCCAAGAAAACACACTGGTCAGAGCAATCACCCTCTTCCAACAACACAAAAGAAGAATCTACACATGGACATCACCAGATGGTCAACACTGAAATCAGACTGATTATTTACTTTGCAGCCAAAGATGGAGAAGCTCTATCAGTTGGCAAAAACAAGATTGGGAGCTGACTGTGGCTCAGATCATGAACTCCTTATTGCCAAATTCAGACTGAAATTGAAAAAAAGTGGAAAAAAGCACTAGACCACTCAGGTATGACCTAAATCAAATCCCTTATGACTATACAGTGGAAATGGGAAATAGATTTAAGGGACTAGATCTGATAGAGTGTCTGATGAACTATGGATGGAGGTTCATGATATTGTACAGGAGACAGGGATTAAGACCATTAACATGGAAAAAAAACGTAAAAAAACAAACTGGCTGTCTGAGGAGCCCTTACAAATAGCTGTGAAAAGAAGAGAAGTGAAAAGCAGAGGAGAAAAAGAAAGATATACCCATGTGAATGCAGAGTTCCAAAGAATAGCAAGGAGATATAAGAAAGCCTTCTTCAGTGATCAATGCAAAGAGATAAGGGAAACAATAGAATGGGAAAGACTAGAGATCTCTTCATGAAAATTAGAAAAATCAAGGCAACATTTCATGCAAAGATAGGCTCAATAAAGGACAGAAATGGTAGGGACCTAACAGAAGCAAACAATATTAAAAAAAGGTGGCAAGAATATACAGAAGAGCTGTACGAAAAAATTTCATGACCCAGATAATCACGATGTTGTCATCACACACCTAGAGCCAAACCCTGGAATGTGAAGTCAAGTGGGCCTTAGAAAGCATCACTACAAACAAAGCTAGTGGAGGTGATGGAATTCCAGTGGAGCTGTTTCAAATCCCGAAAGATGATGTTGAGAAAGTGCTCCACTCAATATGCCAACAAATTTGGAAAACTCAACAGTGGCCACAGGACTGGAAAAAGTCAGTTTTCATTCCAATCCCAAAGAAAGGCAATGTAAAGGAATTCTCAAACTACTGCACAATTGCACTCATTTCACATGCTAGTAAAGTAATGCTTAAAATTCTCCAAGCCAGGCTTCAGCAATACGTAAGCCATGAACTTCCAGATGTTCAAGCTGGTTTTAGAAAAGGCAAAGGAACCAGAGATCAAATTACCAACATCCGCTGGATCATGGAAAAAGCAAGAGAGTTCCAGAAACACATCTATTTCTGCTTTATTGACTATGCCAAAGCCTTTGACTGTGGATCACAATAAACTGTGGAAAATTTTGACAGAGATGGACATACCAGACCACCTGACCTGCCTCTTAAGAAACCTATATGCAGGTCAGGAAGCNGCTCTGTCCCACACCGCCCCCCTGCCTCTGTTAAGCACACAGCACCAGGCTCCTCCGCTCCTGTTGCCTGCAGCGCCAAATGAAAGCTCCACTTTCATCCCCAGGCCCCCTTGGCCTGCGATTTTTCCATATCTTAATAAGGCTCAAATCAGTTCAAGCAACTTCTTCAAAAGCCACACAGATTATTCAAAACAACAGCAATAGGGGAGGAATAAAAGCAGTTAAACTACAAAAATTATCTGGTACACACAATCCTTGGGTCTCTTGCTTCCTTTGACGATCATGCCTCGTTTCAAGAGAGCAGGGAGAGCAGACTGCTGGAAAACGGCCCGGTTTCCTCCAGCACCAGGTCACCCCCATGGCCCAGGCTTCTCCCAGGAGCAAGGTGACTTGTCCAGGCTGCCAGTTCCTGGGCCTACCACCCACACAGAGCCGAGAACTCACGAGGACCTATGCCTTGTTTCACACTCCACTGTCTCGGTTTTATATGCTTAATAACTTCTGAATAAGGGCTCGTGTTTCCATTTTACACTGAATCCTGCAAGTTAGGCAGCTCCCACTGCCCTTTGGGGTCAAGTCTTGGGAGTCAAAGCTGCCTTCCCACAGGCCAGGCTCAGAGTATCATTAGAACCTCAGAATTCTGGGCCATCGGAACCAGAAAGGGTTACGGGATGAGAGTGCTGTAAGACAAAGATCCAAGCTGGATTGGAATCCCACCCTCCCGGTTGCCACCAGTAGGCTAATTATCACTGAGTTCTGAGCCTCAGTTTCTTATTTGTAAAACAAAGGAAACCTTCCTTTTCCTCCTAAAGTTGTTGGGAGGATCAAAGGAGATAATTTATTAGAACAAGGCACCTGGAAGAGACTGGGACTTTAAATATTTGAGGCTGGAAAGCGGCCATTTGGGGAATTTCAGACAGTCTCTGCAGTTTATGAGAGGAAAAAATAAATAAATTTGTCTTTGGAACAGACATTCCCTTTGTTTAAGGAGAGGCCACATCACTGAGTCATTTTGGTCCTACTGGTAAAGCCAGTTCCCATCTGAATGTATACCATTTACAAATGTCAATTGGAGACTCTCCAGATGAATCCTAAAATAAAAAAATTCTTTTATATAAAACTTGGAACTTCAGTGTCCAATGCCTGAAAAATATCATTGTATACTCTTGGGAGATGAGTTTGTTGTTTTGACCAAAAATGAGCTCACAAGTAATCCAGTGCCAAGACCTACCCCCACGAGGAGGGAGGTGCAGGCTTGGCCCCCAGTACTATAGGGCTGAGGCTGTTGAGCTGCCCCGGCGGGACTACTTAAGCTAAGGAAGCAGACTTGATGAACACAGAAAGGTCTTCAGTGATTGTGAATGGCAACCTGACTGGTGGGGGTGGGCATTTCCCCCAAAGGGATCAGCGGTTCCCACTGTCAGGCTTCCTTCAACTGAGCTGAGTCCTGGGGAAGAGGAGAAGGTGGCCTTTGTATTGGAAGGGATGACACTTTTCTTTTCTCTGAGAGTGGCCTAAACTCCTCAGCAGAAATGTTCTGCAAGTATCTTTTGGGTCCTCAGTCTTTTGAAGGCTCAGTGGCAAGGCTGAGCTTAGTCTTGTTGTTAAACTCTGTTGTCCCCATTCAGTAAAGTCATGCCATTTCCTTTTTTTTTTTTTTATCACATTGTACAATTTCAGTTCAGTCCAGTTCAGTCACTCATTTGTGTCTGACTCTTTGTGACCCCATGAACCGCAACACACCAGGCCTCCCTGTCCATCACCAACTCCCAGAGTTTACCCAAACTCATGTCCATTGAGTCAGTGATATTATCCAGCCATCTCATCCTCTGTTGTCCCATCCTCCTCCTGCCTTCAATCTTTCCCAGCATCAGGGTCTTTTCCAATGAGTCAGCTTTTTGCATCAGGTGGCCAAAGTATTGGAGTTTCGGCTTCAACATCAGTCCATNAAGGTAAGCAGAGTCTAGACTGGGCATAATGCATCTTGCATGAGTCAAAGCTGAGGGTAATATTTTGCATTTGGTGGGATTCCCTGGCCACTAGGAAATTAATATGTACTATATCAAAACACATGAGACTTCCTCAGTGGCTCAGTGGTAAAGAATCCACCTTCAGTGCAGGAGATGCCAGAGACAGGGGTTCAATCCCTGGGTCAGGAAGATCTCCTGGAGTAGGAAATGTCACCCCACTCCAATATTCTTGCCTGGAAAATCTCATGGATGGAGGAGCCTGCTGGACTAAGTCCATGGAGTCGAAAAGGGTTGAACACAACAGAGTACACATGCATCACACCGTGTTGAAACTCACATGGGTTGCCTGACTTGTGGTCACTCAAACTTTCATAAATTATTTGCCTTATGTTGGTGTTAAAATTTCTAAGCTTAGAACTGTTTCCCAGTTTTCTTATTTTTAATTGCGAAACTTGTCATCAACTATTTCTAAGTTGCATGTTTCTTTTAAGTATGTAATGAGAATTCACTTTGCTAGCTATTTTACATCTGTTTTCTCACCTAAAACACAATTTCAATTTTACAGATATGTGTATGTATAATTATGGGTCAATGGATAAGTATAAGTCCTTTCTCCCTGTGATTGTGTTAAGTGCTGTGTTGAAATGTGGAAGAGTGGCACTCATGCTATGCATGTTCTAAAAATAGAAACCATGGAAATCTGCTAAAACAAATGCAAATTATAGGATTAGTGGGCATGGTGTTTGCTTGTCTGGACCTAACATTCATCATCAAGAAATAACTTGCTTTCCATAGCTGAAAAAAAAAGTGCTATAATCTTGCATCTAGCTGTCATTGATTCAACTCAGGGTGCTGTATTAAGAATTGGAAAGCATGTCAGAAAATTGCCCAAAGAAGATATATAAAATAACTTCAGCTTTTTCACAACCTTCATTAACCTTTCCATACTCAGTGCAGCTATACATATATTCCATTTTTTTCAAAATAGAGACAGAAAGTCTTCTTCCTCTTTAATTTTCCCTAATAGAAAAGGAACTTGCTATGTTCCAAAATAACAATTACAGTTTAAATTTGTGCTTTATAGATTTCTATAGCATCTTTTAAAAAACATTTATTTTCATATTCTGAAAATAGATCAAAGCTTCCTCCTTTTGAATTGTTCTTGTAATACATAGCCTGAAAAACATCTAATCTTGTAAGACAGCCTAAAAACTCCAATCTTCTAATTTTCCCCACATTCTTATTCAAGATCCTTGTTGCTTGCTTGCATGCTAAGTTACTTCAGTTATGTCTGACTTTTTGCAACCCTATGGAATGTAGCCCACCAGGGTTCTCTGTCCATGGGATTCTTCAGGTAAAAATACTGGAGTTGGTTGTCATGCCCCCTTCCTAGGAATTGAACCCACGTGTGTTACATCTTCTGTATCGACAGGTGGGTTTGTTACCACTAGCGCCACCTGGGAAACCCTTGTTGCTTGGTCACCTTGAAAAGGTATTAAATATATCACTGTGCCCATTTTTTTCTCTACCAACTTAGATTGGCTCATCATAAACCTAACAATCAAAACTACTGCTTTAGTGTTTCCTCATTCCTTGATCTCCTTCTCCATACCTGCTTCTCAGCCCTCCCTTCTCACTAGCTCTTTAAGTAAAATAGGTACCACATCCAACTATTCCCTCCTCACAAACCGGTACTGCTTCTCAGCTTTCCCTACTCTGTTAATGATGCTTCTATTCCCTCTCATGTAGGCTTGGAACATCAGAGTCATTTTCAAGTCATTTATATCATCTCTCTCATGCAGTCAGCTGTCCTGCTTATTCTAGGGTCCATGTCCATGACATCTTTCTTGTCTGCCTGGATCCTCTGTTGATCCCAGCCTGTTTCAGGCCCTTATTATTTTTTAACTGATGCTCTATACTGTGCTGTTGATCTTTCCAATAAACCATGATGATTTTCAAACTGAAATTCTCCGTTATTTGAGCATGCCCCTTATTCTTAGGGGCTTCCCTGGTGACTCAGCAGTAAAGAATCTGCTTGCCAATGCAGGAGTGTTAGTCACTCAGTCATCTTCAACTCTTCTCGACGCTATAGACTGTAGCCCAGTAGGCTCCTCTGTGCATGGAATTGTCCAGTCAAGAATACTGGAGTGGGTAGCCATTCTCTTCTCCAGCGATCTTCCCAACCCAAGGATCAAACCTGGGTCTCCTGCATTGCAGGCAGAATCTTTACCATCTGAGCCACCAGGGAAATCTGCCAATGCAGGAGACTTGGATTCAATCCCTGCTTCAGGAAGATCTCTTGGAGAAGGAAATGGCAACCCCTCCAGTATTCTTGCCTGGGAAAATCTATGGACAGAAGAGCCTGGTGGGCTACTGTCCGTGGAGTCACAAAGAGTCAGACAAGACTTAGCAACCAAAAAATAGAAACTTATTCTTAGCTTTGTGTGCCTTTATTCACTGTTTTCTCCCACAGAGTGTTCTCTTCCATGTAACCAGTTATTGAAATATTACCCATCTATAAGACTCATGGTTATTTATCTGAAATCAAAATTTTAAAAAACAGATATTATAGATGGGTTCATACAAGTAATGTTACTTTGAAATAATGCATTCATTTTCCTCTGTTCTGAAACTATGATCCATTAAGGCATACAGTATTATAAACAACTTAAAACCTTTTTGCATGCACAACACATTGTCAAAACTTACCGTGGCAGAGTTGTAATTTCTCTTAGGACATCAGCCATGCCTTATTCATATCTGGATTCCCCAGAGTACTTTCCACAGTTTCCAGAAAATAGAACTTCATTAAATATTTGATGATTGAATAAGTGAATAAATTTAAGATTTGTTATTCTCAGTATTAGTGGACTCTAACTGCAGTGAATGGCCAAAGACCTCGTCAGTTAACTTTGAGAATAAGTTCCTCATTTATTTTATAAGGTATTCTTTATTTCTATTTTCTGAGAGAATAATGTGTTACATTTTGGAAGGAAATAAAATAGTTTTATCTGTTGTTTGAATAGAGAGGTGAAAATTAATCAGAATACTTTTTACTACCTAGCATGGCACTGATGAGCACCCTACACAAAATACAGGTATGAAAAGACCAAGATTACCTTCATAGTTGTATTAGTTATCTATTGATATTATTACATTACAAATTACCACAAACTTAACAGCTTCAAACAACACGTTTTATTATCTCGTGGTTTCTGTGAGTCAGGAGCTCAGACACTATATAACTGGGTTCAGTGGTTTAGGATCTTACCAGGCTGCAGTCCAGGTTTGGGTTGGATCTGCAATTTCATCAGAGGCTCAACCAGATGAGAGTTTTCTTTTCAAGCCCACTCGGATGATCAGCAAGTTCATTTCCTTGTAGCCTGTAGGACTGAGGCTGCCCTCAGCTCCTAGAGACCAGCAGATCCCTGTAGTGTGTTTTCACTTCCTGGCAGCTTGCTTCTTCGCAGCTGTCAAGGAAGAGAGACTTAGGAGCCATTCTGCTGGCAAGACAGTGTCTCATATAACAGTCAGAAAATGACATGCCGTTACTTTCGCCATCTTCTACTTGTTAGAAGCTCATCACAGGTCATACTTATACTCAAACGGAAGGGAACCGTCAAGGGTGTGGACACCAGTAGCTGGGTATCTTAGAGGCCATTTAAAATCTTGCACCACAGTGATGGCTTTTGGCATGTGGTTGCTATTTGCTCATGCATAAGTCCTTCTTCAGATTCTGTTGTTAATATTATAGGAATCATACCCCTACTTCTTTTTTGAAAAAAAGTATCCAGAATATAGTATTTCAGACTTATTATTTATGCATTTATTTTGGCTGCACTGGGTCTTCATCGCTGTGCAAAGGCTTTCTTTAGTTGCCACGAGTGGGGGCTACTGTCTAGTTGCAGTGTGCAGGTTTCTCAATGCAGCGGCTTCTCTTGTGAAGCACAGACTCTAGAGCATGGGATTAGTAGTTGTTGTGCATGGGCTTAGTTGCCCCAAGGCATGTGGGATCTTCCCAGGCTAGGGATCTTACTTATGTCTCCTGCATTGATAGGCAGATTCTTTTTTTTTTTTTTTAATAGAAAACTATACTCTTTATTATAAAATTCAACTCACACATCATGTAGTACAACAAATAGCTTTCCCACATCTGTTTAACTATTTGTGTCTATGGCCTTAAATTGACAATGTTTTATTTTATTTTAAATTAATTATTTTAATTGGAGGCTAATTACTTTACAATATTGTAGTGGTTTTTGCCATACATTGACAAAAATCAGCCATGGGTGCACATGTGTTCCCCATCCAGAATGCCCCTCCCACCTCTCTCCCCATCACATCCCCCAGGGTCATCCTAGTGCACCAGCCCTGAGCATCCTGTCTCATGCATCAAACCTGGACCAGTGATCTGCTTCACCTATGATAATATACACATTTTAACTCTACCCTCTCAAATCATCCCACCCTCACCTTCTCCCAGAGTCCAAAAGACTGCTCTTTACATCTGTGTCTCTTTTGCTGTCATGTATATAGGGTCATAGTTACCATCTTTCTAAATTCCCTATATATGTGTTATTATACTGTATTGGTGTTTATCTCTCTGGCTTACTTCACTCTGGATAATAGGCTCCAGTTTCATCTACCTCATTAGAACTGATTCAAATGCATTCTTTTTAATGGTTGAGTAATGTTCCATTGTGTATGTGTACCACAGCTTTCTTATCCATTGTCTGCTGATGGACATCTAGATTGCTTCTATGTCCTGGCTATTGTAAACAGTGCTGCAATGAACATTGGGGGTACACGTCTCCTTCAGTTCTGGTTTCCTTGGTGTGTATGTCCAGCAGTGGTATTGCTGGGTCATATGGCAGTTCTATTTCCAATTTTTAAAGGAATTTCCACACTCTTCTCCATGGTGGCTGTACTAGTTTGCATTCCCACTAACAGTGTAAGAGGGTTCCTTTTTCTCTGCACCCTCTCCAGCGTTTATTGTTTGTAGATTTTGGATAGCAGCCANATGGCAGTTCTATTTCCAATTTTTAAAGGAATTTCCACACTCTTCTCCATGGTGGCTGTACTAGTTTGCATTCCCACTAACAGTGTAAGAGGGTTCCTTTTTCTCTGCACCCTCTCCAGCGTTTATTGTTTGTAGATTTTGGATAGCAGCCATTCTGACTGTTGTGAAATGGTACCTCATTGTGGTTTTGATTTGCATTTCTCTGATAATGAGTGATGTTGAGCATTTTTTCATGTGTTTGTTAGCCATCTGTGTATCTTCTTTGGGAAAATGTCTGTTTGATTCTTTGGCCCATTTTTTGATTGGGTCGTTTATTTTTCTGGTATTGAGCTGCAGGAGCTGCCTGTATACTTTTGAGATTAGTTCTTTGTCAGTTGCTTCATTTGCTATTATTTTCTCCCATTCTGAAGGCTGTCTTTTCTCCTTGCTTATAGTTTTCTTCGTTGTGCAAAAACTTGTAAGTTTAATTAGGTCCCATTTGTTTATGTTTGCTTTTATTTCCATTACTCTGGGAGATGGGTCATAGAGAATCCTGCTGTGGTTTATGTCGGAGAGTGTTTTGGCTATGTTTTCCTCTACGAGTTTTATAGTTTCTTGTCTTATGTTTAGATCTTTAATCCATTTTGAGTTTATGTTTGTGTATGGTGTTAGAAAGTGTTCTAGTTTCATTCTTNTAACTGTTGCTTCTTGACCTGCATACAGATTTCTCAGGAGGCAGGTCAGATGGTCTGGTATTCCCATCTTTAAGAATTTTACACAGTTTACTGTTATCCACACAGTCAAAGGCTTTGGCGTAGTCAATGAAGAGAAAGTAGATGTTTTTCTGGTACTCTCGTGCCTTTTTGATGATCCAACAGATGTTGGCAATTTGATCTCTGGTTCCTCTGACTTTTCTAAATCAAGCTTGAACATCTAGAATTTCACAGTTCACATACTGTTGAAGCCTGGCTTGGACATACTTACCTGAGACAAAATAAACTTAAAGCCAAAAGCAGTAATAAAAGACAAAAAAGTCATTAGATAATAAGGAAAGGGTCACTACATCAAGAAAATATAACCTTTGTGAATATATATCCACCCAACATCGGTGCACCTAAATATATTGTCAGTTCTAATATTGAAGGGAGAAAGAGATAACAATACAATAACAGCAGGAGACTTCAATATCCCACTATCAGCAATAGATAGATCATTCAGAGAGAAAATCAACATAGAAGTGCTGGAATTGAACTATAAGCTAAGCCAAATGAACTTAACAGACATATATAGAACATTCTATCCAACAGCAACAAAATACACATTCTTCTNTGATGATTAACACCAGGAAGGTACACAGTGAGCAAATATCTTGTGCTTCAACTGGTTTCTTAGTTTTCTAGCAATTTTACCTTATCTGCATTTTGATTCTTCATGGTTGAATTTTCATTCTGATTTAGAATATTTGTTGTTGTTATTCAGTCCCTCAGTTGTGTTCCATTCTGCGATCGCTTGGACTGCAGCGTGCCAGGCTTCCCTGTCCTTCACTCTGTATCCCAGTTTGCTCAAACTCATGTCCATTGTGTCAGACGTGCCATCCAACCGTCTTTTCTTCTGTCGTCTCCTTCTCCTCCTGCATTCAATCTTTTCCAGCATCAGAGTTTTTTTCCAATGAGTTGGCTGTTCCCATCAGGTGACCAAAGTATCAGAGCTTCAGCTTCAGCATCAGTCCTCTTCCAATGAATATTCAGGATGGATTTCCTTTAGGATTGACTGGTTTGATCTCCTTGCAGTCCAAGGGACTTTCAAGAGTCTTCTCCAACACCACAGTTCAAAAACATCGGTTGTTCAGCACTCAGCCTTCTTTCTGGTCCAACTGTCACATTCATACATGACAACAGGAAAAACATAGCTTTGACTTGAAGAACTTTTGTCAGCAAAGTGATATCTCTCCTTTTTAATATACTCTGTAGGTTTGTCATAGCTTATCTTCCAAGGAGTAAGCATTTTTAAATTTCATAACTACAGTCATCATCCACAGTGATTTTGAATACAAGAAAAAAAGTCTGTCACTGTTTTCATTGTTTCCCCATCTATTTGCCATGAAGTGATGGAACCAGATACAATGATCTTAATTTCTTGACTTGAGTTTTAAGTCAGCTCTTTCACTCTTCTCTTTCACCTTCATCAAGAATCTCTAGTTCCTCTTTGCTTTCTGCCATAAGGATGATGTCATCTGCATATCTAAGGTTATTGATATTTCTCCCAGCAATCTTGATTTCAGCTTATGCTTCATCTAGCCTGGCATTTTGCATGATGTATGCTGCATATAACTTAAATAAGTAAGATGACAATATACAGCCATGATGTACCTTTTTCCCAATTTTGAACCAGTCAATTGTTCTATATCTGGTTCTAATTGTTGCTTCTTGACCTGCATACAGGTTTCTTAGGAGACAGGTAAGGTGGCCTGATATTCCCACTCCTTTAAGAATTTTCCACAGGTCTTTGTGATCCACACAGTCAAATGCTTTAGCGTATGTAGTCAATGAAGCAGACGTAGATATTTTTCTGGAATTCGCTTGCTTTTTCTATGATCCAGTGCTTGTTGGCAATTTGATCTCATATTTAGGTGGGTTTATTGTAATAGACTACAGTTAGGGGCACAGATGATTCATTTCCTTTATTACTTTATATTACTCCCAATTTAATGCTACAGGGCCTCATGGAAAATGCATTAATAAATATGTAATAAATAGGTGATTTATATTAGATCTGCAGTACATGAATTATAAGATTTTGATGGTGAAAGAGTCAGTTCTCAATGTTTTAAATTCATGTTTTCTCATCATCAAAGAATAAGATGAAAACCTTTAACTATAGTAGCTACAGATTGAGTTAGTACACAAATTAATATTTTCTTTTCATTTTATCTTTTATCTTGAAATAAATGAGAAATTATCACTAACAGAATATAGTCAAAGAGAGATTTTCCATAAAACCTATCATTAACTTTCTTGTATTGTTGCTTTATAATTGATTTTTACTTCTAGAAAGTTTTAAAATTAATTCATTTAATCACATATAACTGTGATTATAAAATGGGGCTAACAATTCCAGTTTACCCCATCAGTGGATTAGAAACTCAAAGATAAAAATGAATAGGAAAACTCCTATGAATTAAAAGTTCTACAGAAGTGAAAGTCACTTAAAATTTGGAAAACTAAGTTCAGAAATTTTACTAAGTTTTAGAAAAAAGTTTTGAGGCATGGCAGAAAATGAGTTAATTAAAAATTTTTTTTTCTGTGTCTAAATCCCATAAAGTCAGTTACACATTGTTATAATTAACATTCTCTTGCAAAAGTGCTGGTGGATTTTTAAGGATGGAGAATAAATGTGTTCTTATTAGAGTTCTTACTTGCAAATTTATGTTAATATGAGTCACAGTCCAAGTGAGGAACAAAATTCCTAGAAACGTTTCCAAGAGTCTCTCTCTTCCTCTCTCTTATTCTCCCTCCCTCCCTTCCATTGTTTTCTTCTTTTTCTTCCTTGCAGTCTACTTTAATAAAAGATAATGCTCACCAGGCTATCTGAAAAATTCAGTTTGAGTTCTGAAAAAGAACTTTTATTTAACTGTGGTTTTCTTTTTATTTCCTAACCACTTCCTAGATTAGCTGTTAAAAAGAATCATAAAAACAGATTCAATTTAATAAAATATTGAGAATTTTCAAGCCATTTACCTGTATGATAAATACTTAATCATGAGTCTAAGTATATCAACATTTTACCCTATGACTAGAAAAAGTGAATTACGTGAGCTACTACCTGCAGTAGTTAGTTCAGATTACAATGGCATGTTTTAGTGCCCTCATTTAATCGCATGGTGTGTGTGTTTGGTGCATGAGCCCTATGACATGTCGACACTATAAGTAATCTTTAGGAAAGAAGAGGAGCTGGTGCTTGAATGAATGCCTAATATGCAGAGGCAATAAAAGATGCTGTCTTTCTCACTAACAAATAAGAGAAGGTATAGACATCTTCTCAAGGTTTCTTATAGATATATCCCTTGATTGAATAACATTTCAAAACAAAGAACAAGAATATTTCTTTCTCTTTCTCTGCATGTGTGTGTGTAAGTCCGTTTGTTAAAAAAAGGAATCAACAACAACAACAAAATAAAAAAACCTAGTAGAATGTTACTGCTGGAATTACCAGTCACCTAGTCCCAGTCATTTGTTCTATACGTGAGGTCCAGGGAAGGCAAGTATGTTTTCAAATATTCCAGCAAGGAAAAAGAACTTGGATTAGAATCCGTCTCATTTCCCAAGTAGAGTTATTTTCACATTCATATAATTTAAGCTTTTCTTTATCTTTTCTTCTCCTCCTTCTTTTCCTTTCCTCTTCTCTCTCTCTCCCCCTCTCTCTTTCTCTACCTACCTACCTCCTCCTCCTCCTTTTGTATTACTGACTCTGACAGGCATCATTCTGGACAGTGGAAGTTCCTAAAACTCACAATTAGGTAGAGTGAAAGAATCAGACAGTTAGAAATAAATAAATAATACTATTACTGCTTCTTAGAGGTAAGTGAAAATCAATGAAGGGATGAATGTAGATGTTAGAGTTAAATCTAAACATATATTTCCCACATTATTTGAATACAGTGAGACAGATTTAAGGTTGGAACACAGTACAATATTATTATCTCTTGGTGTCCAGTTATTTGAAAAATTCATGCCCACACCATCATTTTATAAAGAAGTCATGTTGAAGTGAATAAATTAGATGCACAGTCTATCATTATGTCATCATTGAGCCATAGAGTAATGAAATCCTTAACATGGTGAAGGATGTTGGCAACTATTGGAGAAGAAACTGATGTAAATGCAGATTCTTTAAGAATTCAACAGTGATTATTAAGACTTGTATAAACAATTTCTCCCCATGTTATCTGGATAGGGAAGAGTGGCTCTTTTCATGATCAGCTACACTTTTAACAAGATTTGGAGACTAAATGAAGTTTCATGATTATCTCACAAACTTGTCCATAGATTTTGAAATGAAAAATGTACAACGATTTTGAAACTTAAAACTTTGGTGGAGAAAGTTTTAACCTCCCAGATGTTGGTGCACTTATGAAATTTAATAAAATTTCATGGAAATGTGTACTGAAAAATGCCTTCCGGGACATTTGTCAGATTCTGAATATCGATTCATAAAATGGAAAACAGAAGCTGTTCTGAGCTGTCACCATTATGTAATAGATAGTAAACTTATGTTTTCGACAAGTGAATAGTTAGCAAATTAGGCATCTGGATGAAGTAGAATTTTGGATTCTAAATTGCATAATTCACCCCTGAACATCTGCCAGAGGAAAAAGAGCAAAGATAGCATAGAATCTGAGGAAAGATAGATGTTGATAAATAGGGAGTGATAATGCAGTATCTAACAAGTTTTTGAGTTCAGATCCCTAGTATGTTTTCTACAACGATACTATTTCTGTAATTATCCAGAGATATTTGGATTTGCATAAGAGGTATTCTGGGGACATGTAATTCAGCTGGTTATATGAGAAAAAAAATCTGCTTATCTTTACATTTTACTATTGGAAAGATTTTACAAGTGCTAGAAATCCCACAAATACCCTGAACTTGATGATACTGAATGGGTTAAGAGGAATTCAAAATATATTCTTTGAAGTAAACTTTTCAGGTAATCACAATTTTTCTAGTACATTTAAAATTTTTTAGGTTTTGCACATTTTAACTATTTATAAATTTATCAATGTTGTCATCTCTGTTTCTCTTTAGCTCAAAATTATTATTTCTTAGTGGTCTACATAAATCTACTCCTTCCTACTGTTCTACTTTTCACTAGGATAAGTATTCCATGGGTCAGATATGCTTAACATCCATGTAAGAGAATGTAATTAACCAGTGATGATGGCTGGATGAAGGCTAGGTTAGGAAGAGGTGATGTTGTTTAGAGGCAATATACAATAATAGGATAAACAAGAGTTTGAATCTCATCCTAGTCTCCTACAAATATGTAAACCATCAGGTTACGATATCTGAGTGTGTGTCTTTTCATTTGTAAAAATGAGTATGATGGCATTGTTGGGGGGAACTGAATGAGACACTGTTTATGGGTCAATTCAATAAAAGAAAAAGTAGCACTCAACAGCTAGTTTCCCTGCCTCTCAATCTTACTTTCCTCATTGAATAGGATCTTTGGATATTGGAGCCAGACAGGAACTTCTTGATTACTTTGTTCAAAGACGATCGTGTGCCCCTTGGAGTCTTGAGACTTGAAAATATCTCAGGGGCTATCATAGGAAAGGATGATGATACACCAGGGGGACAGGACTCTGGAATCTTATTCAACCTGCATTAGCTGGTGATGGAAGTGATCCATTCCAGGTGATTTGCTTTGTATATTGATATACAATAGTATTTGGAGAAAGAATCTCACTATTAAATAAAGGTCTGAAAAATACTAATTTTAATCCACCCTACCCCAATTTTACTGATGAGAAGATGAGGACACAGGGAGGTTATATTACTTACCCAAAGTGAATTTTCGGGGGCACATTACCAGTTAAACAGGCTTCCCAAGTGGCTCAGTGGTAAAAGAATCCACTTGCCAATGCAGGAGACATGGGTTTGATCCCTTAGTCAAGAAGTTTCCCTGGAAAAGGAAATGGCAACCCAATCCAGTATTCTTGCCTGGTAAATCCCATGGACAGAGGAACCTTGTGGGCTACAGCCTGCGGGATTGCAAAGAGTCAGACACGACTGAGTGACTGAGCATGCAGCTATTAAACACAACCAAAATAATATGAGTACTGAAGTGAGCACAACTTTTATGAAATCGTGTTTGGCAGATGCTATATGGTAAAAAAAAGAAGGCATGTGACAGTATAGACCAGAGAGAATGAGGTGAAGATTTAATCATGGGTGAGCAGGCTAGAGAGAAAGTTGGGGCTTCAGAAAAATGATGAGAGTCAGTTGGCTCAGATCCAAGTGGAGGAAGATGTGGATTCCATTCTCCTGGGGAGGCTGGCATGCTGCGCTGAATTATGAGGAGGAATGGTACAGCTGACGCTGGACGCTGGGGAGAGTCTGTTTTGGATAGCTGGCAGCCTTGGGTGTTGCTGAAGGATGATGGAAGCAGGAAGTGAAGGAAAACTGAACAGTGGAAGCTCCCCAGAGGCCTCTCTGTGATTTAAAGTTTCTGAGAATGAAGTTTGGAGCATTTGGGGGAAAATGCCTGGAGAAAAGTAGAAGTTGTTTGAAAAGACCACAGAATTGTATCAATATGTCATTTTGAGGTGGCTGATTTATGTTTATGCTGGTGATTTTTATATATCACTGTTATTGCTTTTTGCTAAAATTCACTCATTGTGGCTTTTTTATGGCTGCTCTGAGCTACACTGATCTGCATCAAAACTGGAGAGAGTTACGGCATTGGTTTTTAAAGACCTAGGGCATACCTAGTCACCACTTAACACAGAAAACATCTTTAAAGCACTACTTTTAATATGACCTTTGGAGTAGGAAAAGATAAAAATCTCACTTTTCGGGGGAAAAAAATCTTGTCTAGGAATTGATTGTGTATGTTTAAGAGTCCCAGTAAATCAAAATCATATAATATAAATTCTTCATTATATATTCTCTATCTCCAGAGCATATTTTGCAGTTTAGTTTCTTAATAATGTTATCCTACTAATAATTAGGATATATTATCTGAAATACATATTATTTTTACTATCATGATAATCATTTTGTTGTTTTCCCTTTCTGACCGACTTAGCCCTGTCCCATGAACATGGGACAGGTCCATTTACAGATTAGAAAATTGAGTCTCAGGAGTTACTTGTCAAAGTCCCCAATCCTATTATATGTGAGGTCTGGTTTAAGAATCTTGCCTTCATATAAGCCCACTTTTAGTTCACTTTATCAAGATGTCATCATGTCACATATAATGTGGCATGTACAATATGCCTCCTGACATATTTGTATTTCAGTCATTGTGTTTTTATACATAGTCTCTTCAAGAAGATTGTGAGCTATTGGAAACAGCAACAAAATCTCTTTATTTCTTTTGGTATCCCCAATCTAGCACACAATAAATAGTTATCATTTGCTCATAATGTTTCAAAGTCATGCATAATAAAATAGACAATCATAATAGCTCTATCAGTGCCAGATTCTGTACATACAGAAGGAATTATTTATTAGGTAAGACATTTGTTCTCTACGTGCTCAGTCAAATGGGAGAAGACAGGTAAGAAGTCCAACAAGTATGGCTGCTCCTTCATCATACACAAGCAAGGGTTAGGGGTAGGGTTGTTATACACGTGTCAGCTTAAGTGCTTCCTCAGTGAAGGTGTCTCTCACTCCCAGTCTAATGATGCTTCCCTCCGCTAAACTCTAGTACTTATTGTCAACTGAAGAAGACTTTTCCAACTGCTTCATTCATTTCAAACAGCCCTGAGAACCCACATCACTTCACTTTATTTTTTTTGATAACACTTATTTTAATTTGTATTCTTATTTATTCATTTGTTTTATTTTGTTTCACTGGAATAAATGCTCCATGAAAACACAGGCAGTCTTGTCTTGATGTTCACTGTTGTAATGTCCCAATATTAGAAAAGTAAGTGCTTAATAAAGAGAGCATGGAGGAATATTTTATTTAGCCTCACAGCTTTAACTACTGTCTAAATACTGATGACTCCCAAATTCTAAGTAAATTTTTTGTCTCCAGCCCTTTCCTCTCCTCTGAGTCCCAGATGAATATACTCAATTGCCTACTTCTTATCGCCTCTTGAATGTCTAAAAGCCATCTGAAATTTAACACTTTCAAAATAAAACTCCTTATTTTCCCATTCTTCTTCCTTCTCAACTTATTTCTTCCACAATTTTCCCAACTTAATACATGTCTTCCCAGTCTACTTGTTCAAGTCAAAACCCACTGGTCTAAGGCCTCTCCTACTAGTTCTGCCTCAAAGATATATATCAGATTTTTCCATTTCTCTACTATTTCTGCCACTGCTCCTCTACTCATGACACTATCTTTTCTCACATTTAAATACTTGATGCAAAAACCTTATGTATTTAGTTTCTTATTGCTGCTATAACAAATGACTGCGCACCCAGTGACTTAGAGAAAAACAAATTATCTTACAGTTCTGTAGACTGGAAGTTTACAGTGGGTCTTACTGGGATAAACACAATGTGGAGTCAGGGTTTTGCTCCTTAAGCAACATCTTGGGGGAAACCCATTTCCTTCCCTTTTTTAGCTTCTAGAAGGCATCTGCATTTCTTGACTCATTGCCCCACCCTTCATCTTCAAAGCCAGCAGTATAACATCTAATCTTTTTTCCTCTGTTTCCACTATTATATTCCTCCCCCCTCTTTTTTTTTTTTTCGTGCTCTCTTAAAGGACACTTTTGAGAACTTTGGCCAACCTCCAGGATAATCTTCCCATCTGAAGGTTTTTTAACTTAATTATATCTTCAAAGTTCCTTTTGCTATGTAAGGTGACATATACACGGATTCTGGAGGTTAAGATATGGGCATCTTTGTTGGGGGGAGGTGAGAGTAAAAGTGAAGTCGCTCAGTCGTGTCTGACTCTTTGCGACCTCATGGACTGTAGCTTACAGGCTCCTCCATCCATGGGATTTTTCAGGCAAGAATACTGGAGTGGGTTGCCATTTCCTTCTCCAGGAGATCTTCCCGACCCAGGGATTGAACCCGGGTCTCCCACATTGTAGGCAGATGCTGTACCATCTGAGCCACCAGGGAAGTCTTATTGAGGAGAGGTATTAGNTTTTTTTTTTTTTTTAATTAACTTTTACAATATTGTATTGGTTTCGTCATACATTGACATGAATCTGCCACGGGTGTACACATGTTCCCCATCCTGAACTCCCCTCCCACCTCCCTCCACATACCATCCCTCTGGGTCATCCCAGTGCACTGCCCTGAGCATCTTGTATCATGCATCAATCCTGGACTGGTGATTCATTTCACGTATGATATTGTACATATTTCAATGCCATTCTCCCAAGTCAACTCACCCTCACTCTCTCCCACAGAGTCCAAAAGACTGTTCTATACATCTGTGTCTCTTTTGATGTCTCTCATACAGAGTTATTTTTACCATCTTTCTAAATTTCATATATATGCATTAGTATACTGTATTGGTGTTTTTCTTTCTGGCTTACTTCACTCTGTATAATAGGCTCCAGTTTCATCCACCTCATTAGAACTGATTCAAATGAATTCTTTTTAATGGCTGAGTAATACTCCATTGTGTATATGTACCACAGCTTTCTTATCCATTCATCTGCTGATGGACATCTAGGTTGCTTCCATGTCCTGGCTATTATANTTTCTGGCTTACTTCACTCTGTATAATAGGCTCCAGTTTCATCCACCTCATTAGAACTGATTCAAATGAATTCTTTTCAATGGCTGAGTAATACTCCCTTGTGTATATGTACCACAGCTTTCTTATCCATTCATCTGCTGATGGACATATAGAATATTTTAAATATCTCATGTAGATCTCTGTATCACTGATCTGTAGTATCTTTTCATAAGACATTTAACAATATAATATATAAGTATGAGAGAACTTCACACTTTGATGATGGTTCTATTATATGCTTATTCCTACTTTGTATAAATATTATACCTTAAAAATGAGCCTTAGTACCTAAAGTAGTCAGATTCATAGAGACGGAAAGGAGAATGGTGGTTGCGAGGGTTTAGGGAGACAGGGGGTGGGAAGTTAGTGTTTAATGGGTACAGAATTTCAGTTTGGGAAGATGAAAAAGTTCTGGAGGTGGATAGTGGTAATAGTTGCACAACAATGTGTATGTACTTAATATCACTGAACAGTTAAATGGTTAAAATGGTACATTTTATGTTATGTATGTTTTTCCATAATAAAAAAAGTAATCACCTTGTCAGGGCAGTGTTTTTCAAACTGCATGCTATATGCATTAGTTGATCATGAAAGCATTTTAATAGGTCATGTGTGTGCCTGCTAAGTTGCTTCAGTTGTGTTCGACTCTTTGCAACCCTATGGACTATAGCTGGCCAGGCTCCTCTGTCTGTGGGATTCTTCAAGCAAGAATACTGGAGTGGGTTGTCATTCCTACTCCAGGGGATCTTCCCAACCCAGGGATTGAACCTGCGTCTTCTGCATTGGCAGGTGGGTTCTTTACCACTAGCACCATCTGGGATGGTTAGCATATAAACAAATGAAAGAAAGAGACTAGAACAGAATAAAATATATAAATGCATTGCTCGCCATAAGGGGAAATACAGTTCAAACTTGTGTTTCATGATAATGTAGCCAATTGGTATGGCAGTAATAGGCTGTACATGGCTGATGTCTTAGTCTTGATAAATTCCCTATTCTGATAGGAAATGTGCCAGTGAAAAATTGATGCCAGTGACACACTAATTGCTGAATATTTGGAAAATCCCCTCTGTAGGTATGTGTTACTGATATAAAATATATTTCCTTTTATGGTTGATATTCAAAATATTAAAAGACAAATATTTCAGATGGGAGGAAATCTAATTGATAGACAGTAAACCCTTGCATCGACAAGTCCAGATAACCGATGTCTTACAGCTTTAACTGAAGCATCATCCATAAAGCTTTATCTGTCTCTCTGGCCAAGGAGGGGTCTTGACTTTGTGGAAGATGAGATCACCTTTTAGGGAAATATGCTTTTACCAGTGAAGCACTGATTGAATAAATAAGTCTCTGTACCCTGAGGAGGCTGAAGTCAGATGGATGAAAACTGGCCAGATCCTAGAGTTTCTACATGAACTACTTCATCTGTGGTTTTCTATTTTTTTTTCTTTTTTTTACAGATTTTTGCACCCAGCTGAGTCTAGGCCGATTTGCCATGTAATTCATATAAAACTTTCCCTGTATCAGCAGCTATAAATCCA
The DNA here is from genome assembly GCA_006410875.1 of Neotragus pygmaeus. NCBI lineage: Eukaryota > Metazoa > Chordata > Mammalia > Artiodactyla > Bovidae > Neotragus > Neotragus pygmaeus. Next base: position 1,137,332 of record SJYV01047071.1, read on the forward strand.
TCCAACTGTCCACTGCAGCTCATTGGAAGTGTCCTGATACTATTTGGGGCTTAATTTCACTGGGTCATTAGTGCATAACTCTCAAGAGAATGCTTACATTTTGATTTTTCTTGATTTTTTTTTTCCCAAAGAGGAAAAGTTTTCCTTGACAGATGGCTGTTACTGGTGGCTGGCAAGCAAGCTGATGGATGGGTTTTTTTTTTTCGTTTGGCATGTGCAGTGGGGCATGCTCAGCAGTGCAGCTGTGGCAAACCATTCATTAGTCTCATTTTTGAAGGCTACTAGAGATGATATTGGTGTGTGATGCTGTGTGAATGCTGCTCACATCCAACTGGAATAAATAAGTTAATTGCTCAATGAAATTAGCTCATCCAAGTTAGCTGGTCTGGCAATTAGGTGGTAAACAATTACCAAGAATTACTCTTGTGAATTTACTGACTATTCTCTCTGGAACTAGTAGTCTGGTTGAGAGTTTTGTAACAGTTGCTTGAAAGATATGAAGGATGGAAGGATGTCCACTGTACCTGTACTACTTGGTAGTTCTTAGGAACGTTTCTGCATTGTAACAGGCTGTTGTTCAGTCACTAGATAGTGTCCGACTCTGCAACTTCATGGACTGCAACATGTCAGGCTTCCCTGTCCTTCACTGTGTCCCAGAGTTTGCTCAAACTCATATCCTTTGATTAGGTGATGCCATCCAACTATCTCATTCTCTGTCACCCCCTTCTCCTCCTGCCCTTAATCTTTCCCAGCATCAGAGTTTCTGCATTTATATTTATGTTAAACTGTGCAGTCAGTAAATTTCAGATTCAGAAAGACTGCCTGTCATGTCTCATAATCTAGGAACAAGAAGATGCTTCACTCTTGTTCAGAGCTAAATTTAAGACAAGTTTAAAACTAAGTTACTTTTGTCCTCTATTCATTGCAAAGACAATAGCTGGACTCAAAACTGCTAGACATGCATGACTTTTCAAGTCAAGTCACAATTTTAATAATACCTTTAAAATCTCATGTCTCGAGTTTTTTCCTAGTTGAGTAAGAAATTTCTTTCTTAGAATAGGAGAATAATGTAATTTTTTTCCTTGTTTTCTTCTCCTTTAAAATATTGCCTTCCTGCTTTTCCTCACTTCATCCTAGCTCCCAACTTCCAGGCAACCATGAACCTGCTTTCTATCATTACAAATTAGTTTGAATTTTTCTAAACTTTTATATAAATGGAGTTATATAATATATGCTCTTTACATCTGGCCCTTTCATTTTCAGCATAATTATTTGAGATACATCTATGTTGTTGATTGTATCAATAGTTCTTGTTTTTTTTGTATGATTAGATCACAGTATGTTTATCCATTCACCTGTTGATGGCTGAGTTGTTTTAAGTTTTTGATGAGTATGCCTGTTTGTGTGTATATCTATATCTGCTATAAACATTTATTTACAAGTCTTTATATAGATATGCTCTTACTTCTTTTGAGAAAATACTAGGAATAGAATGATTGGGTCATATGGAATATTTAGCACTCTAAGAAATTGTCAAACACTTTTCAAAGATGTTGTTCAGTTGCTTAGTCATAGCCGACTCTTTGCAACCCCATGGACTGCAGCACGGCAGGCGTCCCTGTCCATCACCAACTCCTTAGCTTGCTCAAACTCATATCCATTGAGTCGATGATGCCATCCAAACATCTCGTCCTCTGTTGTTCCCTTCTCCTGCCTTCCATCTTTCTCAGTATCAGGGCCTTTTCTAATGAGTCAGCTCTTCACATCAGGTGGCCAAAGCACTGGAGCTTCAGCTTCAGCATCAGTCCTTCCAATGAATATTCAGGAATGATTTCCTTTAGGATTGACTGGTTTGATCTCCTTGCAGTCCAAGGGAGTCTCAAGAGTCTTCTCCAACACCACAGTTCAAAAGCAGCAATTCTTCGGTGCTCAGCCTTCTTTGTGGTACAACTCTCACATCCATACATGACTACTGGAAAAAACACAGCTTTGACTATATGGGCCTTTGTTGGTAAAGTACTGTCTCTGCTTTTTAATATGCTGTCTAGGTTTTTCATTGCTTTCCTTCTTAGGAGCAAGCATCTTTTAACTTCATGGCTACAGTCACCGTCTGCAGTGATTTTGGAGCACATTTGCTGTGCTTTTTAAAGTAGTTGTTCTGTTTTACGTTTCCACTAGGAGTGTATGAGAATTCTAATTCTTCTATTTCCTTCACAGTATCACCAACACTTGGTTTAGTTAGTTTTTTCAATTTTAGCAATTGTGATAGGTGTGTTACGAATGTACCATTTTGGTTCTGTTTGCATTTTCCTAACGACTACAGATGTTGAATGTCCTTTCACATGCATATGTGCTACCTGTCTTATTTTTGTTGTTATTGTTGNATTTCCTTCACAGTATCACCAACACTTGGTTTAGTTAGTTTTTTCAATTTTAGCAATTGTGATAGGTGTGTTACGAATATACCATTTTGGTTCTGTTTGCATTTTCCTAACGACTACAGATGTTGAATGTCCTTTCACATGCATATGTGCTACCTGTCTTATTTTTGTTGTTATTGTTGAAGTGTTCTGTTTACATGTTTAGACAATTTTCCCAGCACCATTTGTTGAAAATATTGTATTTTCTCCACAAAATTGCCCTTGTATTTTTGTTGAAAATTGTCCATATGGGTGTGGGCCTATCTCTGGATTCTTTATTATGCACCACTCTTCTATTTTTCAGCCTTCATGACAGTCCTATATAGTCTTGATTATTCTCAGTTTAGTTCAGTTCAGTCACTCAGTCGTGTCTGACTCTTTGCGACTCTGTGAATTGCAGCACGCCAGGCCTCCCTGTCGGTCACCAACTCCCGGAGTTCACTCAAACTCACCTCCTTCGAGTCGGTGATGCCATCTAGCCATCTCATCCTCTGTCATCCCCTTCTCCTGCCCCCAATCCCTCCCAGCATCAGAGTCTTTTCCAATGAGTCAACTCTTCACATGAGGTGGCCAAAGTATTGGAGTTTCAGCTTTAGCATCATTCCTTCCAAAGACCACCCAGGGTTGATCTCCTTTAGAATGGACTGGTTGGATCTCCTTGCAGTCCAAGGGACTCTCAAGAGTCTTCTCCAACATCACAGTTCAAAAGCATCAATTCTTTGGCACTCAGCTTTCTTCACAGTCCAACTCTCACATCCGTACATGACTACTGGAAAAACCACAGCCTTGACTAGACAGACCTTTGTTGGCAAAGTAATGTCTCTGCTTTTGAATATACTGTCTAGGTTGGTCATAACTTTCCTTCCAAGGGGTCAGCGTCTTTTAATTTTATGGCTGCAATCACCATCTGCAGTGATTTTGGAGCCCCTAAAAATAAAGTCTGACACTGTTTCCCCATCTATTTCCCATGAATAAACCTTTATATAGGAAGTATTAGTTCTGTAGCTTTTTTTTGTTCTGTTTCCCAAAGTTATTTTAAATATTCTAGGTCTTTTGCACCTCTGCAGTAATTTTAGATGCATTTATAAGATTCTACAGAATCTTCTGTTAGGTTAAGATCATGACAAATCTAATAACCAGTAAGGGGAGAATGGACATCTTAACAATGTTAAATGTTTTGATTCTTGAATAAGATATATCTTTCCATTGATTTAGATCTTCCTTAGTTGCTTTTATCCCTAAAGTAATCATAATTTTTGATGCTATTTAAATTTTTTCAAATTTTAATTGTTGCTCATATATAGAAATACAATTTATGTTTGTCTGTTAATGTTGTATCCTTCAATCTTGCTAAATTCACTTAGTTCTAGTATCTTTTCTGTAGATTCCATAGGTTTTTTTATGTAGGTGATCATGTTACCAGTTAATGCAGTTTTATATCTTCATTTTCAATCTGGATACTTTTTATATTTTTACCTTGTCTGATTAAACTATTCAGAACTTCCAATAAAATGTTAATAGTAGTTCTGAGAAGGGACATCTTTGTATTTCTTCTGATTTAATATGTCACAGTTCTGTAGAATAGTTGTAGGCTTTCCATAGATACTCTTTATCAAATTTAACAAGTTGTCTTCTACTCCTAATTTCCTGACAGTTTTTTTTAATCATTAATAGATGTTGGATTTAGTCAGTTGCTTGTTCTGTATTTATCAAAATCATTTTCTCAGTTGATTAATGTGGTAGATTGCACTGATTTTCAAATGCTAAACAAACCATGCATTGCTAAGATAAACCCTACTTGAATCAATCTGTATTATCATTTTTATATATTGTTAGATGAATCTTGCTTAAAATTCTTACCTCTGTGTTCATGAGGGATATCTTTCAATAGTTTTCTTATAATGAGTTAGCTGGTTTAGTTATCAGGATTATATGGATCTCAGAGAATGAATTGGAAAATAGTCTCCCCTCTTCAATTTTCAGCAAGTTTTGGTAGATCTGGCATTATGTCTTCCTTAAATATTTTGTAGAATTAATAAGTAAAGTCATCCAGGCATAGTGTTCTCATTGTGGGAAGGCTCTTAACTAAAAATTCAATTTCTTTCATAGATACGGGCTATTCGTGTTATCAAATTATTGAGTAGAGTTTCTAGCTTATGTTTTTCAAGGAGTTTGTCTATTTCATCTAAGCCATTAACATTATTGGTCCAAAGTTATTTTCTTTATTTCTCCCCTTTTAATATATATAAAATCTGTAGTGAGGTCACATCTCTCATTCTTGTTATTGGTAATTTTTTTCTCCTCACATTTGTTCTTTATAATCCAGGCCAGAGGTTTATGAATTTTATTAAATTGAATAAATGTCTCAACCAGCCCTTGGTTTTTACTGATACTCTCTATTGTTTTTCTATTTTTCTAGTTCACTGATTTTTAATTCTAATCTTTAGTATTTTCTCTCTTTTGCTTACTTTGTATTTAATTTCCCCTTCTTTTTATAGTTCCTTAAGAAGGAAGCTGAGGGCACTGATTTAAGATTCTTATTATATATAAATGATATAATATGATAATAATATATATAATAATTTATATTTAATTAAATAAAAGAATAAGAATATATTCTTATTCTTTTTATAATGTAGGTTCTTAGTGCTGTTAGTTTCCCAGCAACCCCCAAGTTTTGGCAGATTATATTTCATTTTCATTAAAATTTCAGTTAAAAGCATTTTACTTTCTCTTCCATGTCTTCTTTGACCTATGACTTAGAAGTATGTTATCTCATCTCCAAATAATTGGGCAACTTCTCGATCTTTCTAATTTAATTCCACTGTGTCCAGAAAATATTCTTTGTGTAACTCAACTGTTGTATCCTTTTGATGAGCTGACCTCTTTATCCCTGTTTGTATTATTTTTTTATCCCTGTTAATATTCTTTGCACTGAAATCAACTTTGTTCAAAGTTAATACTCATTCCAGTTATTTTGATTTGTGTTTGCTTGGCATGGCTTGTTCCATCCTTAATAGTTATCTTGAAGTTTCATCTAATTTAATTATCTCTGCCTTGTAATCAGCATATTTAAACAGTTTTGTTTGATTATTTATATGGTTGTTTAAATCACTCATCTCCCTATTTGTCTTCTATTTGTCCTATATAGTCTTTACTCCTTTTTAATATTTTTTGGCTTCTCTTGGATTGAGTAATTTATATGATTCCATTATATCTTTATTTGGTTTGCTAGTTACAACTTTTTTTGTTATTGCAGTGGATGCTTCAGAGTATACAGTACACATCTTTAACTAAAGGTAACAGTTTATTTTCCAGTCATATTATGGTTCACATATACTGTGAAAATCTTACAATAGTGTACTTCAGCTTGCCCTTTCTGGTCTCTGCATTATTGCTAGCATACCTTTCATATCTACATGTGTTATTAACCTCAAACTATATTGTTATTGTTTATAAGAAGTTACTCTTTTAAATAAATAAATTATAAGAAAAATCTTATATATTTTCCCACCTCATATTACATCCTATACTCTTTACCCCTTTACATAGATTCATATTTCCATTTGGTACAACTTTCCTTATGCCTAAAGGACNCAGCATAGGGTTTTCAGAGAAAAAAACAGTGAGTGATCCTCAGAGTGAAAAAATCTCCATCCCCATTTAGGGAAGCCTGTACCTTCCCGATGGCTTTTAGTCTCTTCTGGAATCTAAGTCCTAATCCCACCATGAGAGTTAATAAGACATAATGATCCACAGCAGCGCATTTCTAAAAGGTTGGGTATTTAGGCTAGAGTAAGACTATTCCTATCAAGGGCAGGCTTTGGTTCAGGGTGAGCATTGGCTGTGATTATATGTTCCAGTGTGCATCCAGCCAGCTCCATTTAACACCTATTATTTAAGCATAATCATTGATAGCAAACCCTTCACTCTTGAATGGGTCCTGATTCAGATAATAAATGATACGGTAATTTGAACTTTGTCACTCAAAGTACTGATTTCTTCTGAGGGTCCTTGACCCCTGTACCAGTGTGTAGTAAAAGTACTCCTCATTCTGCCTGCTTTCAGATGTGCAATTACTAGATTAAAGTTTCTCATATTCTTTCTCTCTCACACACACAGACACAGACCTGCACAATACTACAAAGAATGTACAAAGAATACTTACAAAGAATGTACTTCTCAGTCTGACTCTCTTTTAAGCATAATTTAAGAAGAAAAATGTTTTCTTAAATGCAACATAATATGTAAAGATACTTGCCCAAGGTGAACTCAGAGCTTTATATTATGACACTAAGCACAGTTCATTCTCTAGTGGAGCTCATTGCTTTGTGTTTTCAAAAAACAGAGATGTGGTCGTGATCTTTTATTTATAGAAGGATCAGCCAAATCTTTTAAAGCTTTTTTTTTTTTCTTTTTATCAGATCATATTTTAAAATAAGCTTCCTCTACCATCTGTCTTTGCAAGCAAAGGGTCACAGGTAAAATGATTTCTTTTCCTTTTTTGGTCTTAAGCAAATTACCAAAGACAAGTAGTGGGCAAGTAAATGTAAGAGGGTTAGTCTTCTAATTACAAGTGGTCATTGGTATTCACATGTCCCAAAAGCTGAAACTTAATCTTAGAGCAATGATATAGGTCATTGAAGACAGCTAATAAGCATGAAGACCAGGGCTGATCTGACTCCATGAGTGCTAAATTGCTTCAGTTGTGTCTGACTATTTGCAACCCTATGTACTGTAGCCTACCAGGCTTCTCTGTCCATGAGATTCTCCAGGCAAGAATACTGGAGTGGGTTGCCATGCTCTCCTCCAGGGGATCTTCCCAACCCAAGGACTGAACCCATGTCTCTTATGTCTCCTGCATTGGCAAGTGGGTTCTTTAACACTAGTGCCACTTCGGAAGCCCCGTCAGCCTCCATAGCCTGTATCCCAAATCAGTCCCCTGTACTGCCTTCCAGCTCTGTCGTAGTTTGATCACAGTTTATCTTCTCCACCAAGGCAGAGAGTTTGGCCTCCCTATGTTTAGCATACCACAAGTCAATAATAAATGAGTGAATAATTGAAGTTATCCATAAGAAAGGTAATAGGATGAGAGGTAAGAGCTAGGGTGAGTAAGTGGGAACAGAATTGGACCAAAAGACCAAGGATGATGGCAAGTGTTGTTGGTAAATATTTCCAAGGTGTCATGAGGACTCTCATCAAGAACCAAGGTAAGAAGCAAGTGCAGCTTGGGGTTGGAAGGAGAAGAGATGATATAATGAGGAATAAGGTTCAAGGATGGGGTTTGGTGGCAGAACAGTTTGACAGTTTTTCTGAGTGGCTTTCTTGAGCCTTAGCCTAGGGAGACAATACCCAGCAGCGGTTAAGTTGAGGGCTTTGAATCGACATAGCCCTTAGGTCAAACCTTTAAAAAGAATTTCCCAAGGCATAGAGGTAACTCCTTCACATCCAGTATTCCATTTCATCCTCACAACGTTTTCATGAGGTGGATAGTTTGTATCCCACTTTATGACTGAGCCCTTTGAGAGTCTGGAATGAAGTAACTTCAGTGAGGTTAGCTTTCTAATCTGGGTGTCTCTGACCCTAGAGAATGACCTCTCAGCTATTCTTTTCCTCAGGAAGGCTTCCTGAGAATATTATTTTGCATAGTTAAGAAGTTACCTGCGACCAACCACATCTTCCCCCTCACTCCCCACTCATCCCCCATCAATGACAATACCTCCTGCTTCACCAAAGTTGTTAAGCAAATCATCATTTATGTCAATAGCAAACATTTACAGAATATGTACTGTGGCCAGATATTCTTGTTGCAAATGCTCTCTATTTATTAGCTATTAAGTCCCTAAAACTGTGCTGTGAGGCTGATACTATGATTTTTCTTCATTTTACAAATGCAGACATTCAGTAACCTGTCAAAGGTTATGCAGCAAGTAAAGAGCAGAACTAGAATTTATATCTGAGTAAGGCATCTGAGTAAGGCAATGGCTGGAGAAGGCAATAGCACCCCACTCCAGTACTCTTGCCTGGAAAGTCCCATGGATGGAGGAGCCTGGTAGGCTGCAGTCCATGGGGTCACCAAGAGTCAGACACGACTGAGCGACTTCACTTTGACTTTTCACTTTCATGCATTGGAGAAGGAAATGGCACCCCCCTCCAGGGTTCTTGCCGGGAGAATCCCAGGGATGGGGGAGCCTGGTGGGTTGCCATCTATGGGGTTGCACAGAGTAGAACATGCCTGAAGCGATTTAGCAGCAGCAGCAGCAAGGCAATGGCAACCCACTTCAGGATTCATTCCTGGAGAATCCCATGGACAGAGGAGTCTGGTAGGCTACAGTCCATGGGGTTGCAAAGAGTCAGACATGACTCTGAGTGACTAACACACAGTCTGGCTCTGGAGTCAGCAGTAAAGAATCTGCCTACAATGCAGGAGACACAGAAGCCCCAGGTTCAATCCCTGGGTCAGAAAGATCCTCTGAAGGAGGAAATGGCAACCCACTCCAGTATTCTTGCCTGGGAAATCTCATGGACAGTGGAACCTGGCAGGCTACAGTCCAAAGGGTTGCAAAGAGTCTTACATGACTGACCACATGTACGCATGCACATACACACACACAGTCTGCCTCTAGATTGTGTTCTCAGCTATCGTTGACCCATGAACAATGTGGCAGTAGGGGGCATCCACCCTCGGAGCAGTCAACAGTTCCCATAAAACTTACATTCCGTCCTGCCTACATATGGTTCCTGTACCTTCAGGATTCCACTTGTGCAAATTCAATCCAGCATGGATGGTGCAATACTATATTGTTTGCTACTGAAAAAAATCTGTGTGTAAATTAACCATCACAGTTCAAACCCATGTTGTTCAAGTGTCAACTATGCTATATGCAATTATTTATATTATCTATTGGGAAAGATTGAAGGCAGGAGGAGAAAGGGATGATAGAGATGAGATGGTTGGATGGCATCACCAACTTGATTGATATGAGTTTTAACAAGCTCCAGAAGTTGGTGATGGACAGGGAAGCCTGGTGTGCTGCAGTTCATGGGGTTGCAAAGAGTCAGACACAACTGAGCAACTGAACTGACTGACTTAGAGAAGAGAGTAACTTGCTGATGACTAGACCCATAATTTGGTTTCCTTTTATTCCTTGTTGGAGTATAATTGCTATACAATGTGTTAGTTTCTGCTGTAAAACAAAGTGAGTCAGCTATATGTAAATGTATATCCTATCCCTCCTGAGCCTCTCTCCACCTACTCCCATCCCACCCTTCTAGGTCATCGTGGAGCACCAAGCTGCCCTGTGCTATAGAGCAGCTTCCCACTGGCTATCTGTTTTAGACTAGTAGTGTGTATACATATATATATGTATATATATCAATGCTACTGTTTCAGTTAAAACCACTGCCATCTGTCCCAGCTTTTATCTTGAAGAGTGTTCTCAGAAGGATAATAGGAGCCCTGTATTTGTAATAATAATGTTGATAATAACAGCCAATAACCACTGAACACTGTCTGTGTGGTGGACACAGTGCTAAGAGCTTTACCTACTTTCTTTTTTTTAATCTTCCTAACAAGATTGTGAAGTAGCTTTATTATTCCTGTTTTGCAGATGAGGAAACTGCAGCTTGACTGTAAGAACTTTGCTCAAAGTCACACAGCAAGACTCAGCTGTGGCAAAGCCGGCATCTGTCTGATTTCCTCTTGAAATCACCAGATGCTCTGCTACCCACCAACAGAAGGCTGCCTGAGCCTCTGACTCATTAATTAGTTTTGCTGGATGGTGTCCATACATTGCCCAGGAGGGCCTGTTACTGTACATGCTCATATCACTTTTAGGAGAAAAAGGCAAATTATGCAAAGAACAAACTAACACCAGGGACCTTTTCCACTAAATAACATTCCTGGGATGTCACCTGGTTAGTATTCACTCACTGGTACATTTCACACTGAGTCCTATGTTTTTTTGTATCTGTGTAAAGCTACACTTCCAGCACATCTGAGGGCTGGAAGCCGAGAATTATGGCCAGGATTAATACTGAAAGTTAAATGATACTTAGGAGATAAATGTTTAAAGAAGCAAGACAAGTGTTTTAGAAAGGTTTATATTCTAAATATTTTATTATAAATTTTAGATAGTACCTGTTCTGTGATTCAATATACACACATTTTTATATGTGTATTTGGTAAAGTAAACCAAATCAATATAAACCTTTCTATATTTTTATTGAAAAAGTCAATGAAATTATAGAAATTTAAAACCAGAGGAACCTCAGAGACCATCTATTCCAGATCAGGAAGCTAAGTGAGGCCAGTGTTGCTGGTTTGACTTGGCAAGCTTTCAAGCATCTTGAAAAATTCAGATTAAACATCTTCTTTACAAATTATTTCCTATCTCCCTTCTCATGCCTACCCCTTCCTGGGTAGAATTCATGGATTTAGATTATCTTAGTACAACCTGTGGCTATAAGTGTCATGGCCCTTTATAATCACTTTATCTTACTTTTTGTGCACATGGCTCTCTTCCTCTACTGCCTTCTAAGCTCATTGAGAGTTGTTTCCCCTTTGGTTTTATATTCTTAGGTGACAGCACAGTGCCTGGGATATAATCAGTATTACGTATATCTTCCATGTATGAATGCAGCGTTAGTTGGTAGTGGAGTGCAAAGGAGGGCATAGATTTTTCCAACTCATCCAGCAATGATCCTTCTACTACACTTTGCTATTTCTCTGTTCTAATTTGAATTTCCAATCAAATATGAATTCTGAACACATTTTAAAAGAGAACATTATCTGAGAAGCTATCAACAACCATAAAACTTGGCTTTTATGACAGTGTAAAATTCTTACCCAGTGACTAGGTAGTACAGAATATAATTTCTCAAAGACCTACTGGCACCTAAAAACTAAAACAAAGCCTTATCTAGTCTTCTTTAATAATTTGACTTAGGAATTATATCTTTTTGATCTAGAGTGACACTCAGAATCCAGAAGTTTCATATTGAAATTGCTGAAGTAGTGAGGAAAGATAACCTAAATTTGCTTTTCATGTCAATCACTGGGAACAAAGAAAACCTTCCATGTGTGAGAAAAGATTTCATTGGAAGGCAGAGATTTTGTTCATTCTTGAATAATGTTGATTACTTCTGTTTATAGATATCTTGCTGGCCCCCCAAAATGCCTCCAATATAGAAGACTTCTTAGTACACTGAAGGGTATGGAATTATGAATCTGCAAAATTAGATCTAGAGAATAGAAGTTCAACCTTCTCTCAGGGGATAATCATTTCTTAAAATTAAATGACTTTAGTGCCTCTATCTAGATTTGTATGTAGCTTACAATAAGTTTTCAGAGTAGAAAAGAAAAAGAGATCCTTCTAATTGTGTGGTTGATGGAACTGCAGTCTAAATAAGTAAAATGATTTTTCAAAGAGCTTTCCTGACAAATTTGAGACCAAAGTTAAGGTCTCCTGCGTCAGAGTACAATATCACATGACTTCTCTGATGAACAGACTTTTGGTGATTATGTTGGAACTTTCTTCTATTATGTACAAATACTACTGGTTGAAACGCTTTTAGGTGACATATCATTTTCTTTATATATGATATTAAATATTTTCCTCTTATATATGACCAACTTTCTTATTTTGTGGATGATAAATTGTGAATAGAGAGATTAAGTGATTTACTCAGAATTAGTCAGTCTGTGATAGTAAAGTGAAGTGAGTCACTCAGTCATGTCCAACTCTTTGAGACCCCATGGAATTCTCCAGGTCAGATTACTGGAGTGGGTGGCCTTTTCCTTCTCTGGGTGATCTTCCCAGCCCAGGGATCAAACCCAGGTCTCTGGTATTGAAGGTGGTTTCTTTACCAGCTGAACCACAAGGGAAGCTCAGTTTGTGATAGTACTGTAAATAGAATTTAGGGCTTCCGACTGCCCAATCCAGGGCTCATTGAATGTATCTTTCCTCTCGGAACTCTACTTGGTTCTCCAATAGAACAAATTCAACACATATTCGTGTATCCATTTCAAAATAGCAAGGTCAAATGTTTTTACAATTCTAATAAGTTCATCTAAGACTGGACTTGAAAAAAATGATTAAAATTTACTGTTTTTTTCCCTCTCCTGAGAACTCTTATAGTAAAGCATTTATTTATTCATTTATTCATCAAGGATATTGATTTCTCTATTATGGATTTCAAACTGTGCCTCAAGCTAGGGATTCAGAGATGAATAATCATGAGTTCGGGCCTCACAATATTGTACAGGGAAAGAGAGATATAAAAAGTAAATATAGAAAACTGTGACAAGTGTGCAAAATAAGAAAATGTTAACCAGAGGACAGAGCAGTATAGTCTACCTGAGAGGTTGATTAACAGCTTCACAGTTTTCTGAACTTTAAAGATGGGATAGCTGTTTCCTTAGAATAAAATGCGGGTCCAGTGTTCAAGAAAGAGTGAAAGATACTGAGCAAAGCTATAATAAGGTTACAAAAATAGCTTATATAACTTTTGTGTAGGTTGTGTCAAGAGTCTACCCAGGAAAGTGAGGCTGGAGAAATCAGAATTGGTCTGATGGAAGGATGCTCATGCTATAACCAAGACTTTTTAATTTATCCTATGAAAAATAAAGAGCCAAGAATACTTTTAAACCATAGTCTTAGTTTTATTATCTATTTATAATTGTTTTAGAAAGACCTACCAAGGTAGATGGTGTGTGTTTTTTGTGTAAGGGAATGATCTAGCCAATAGGGACCCTCATGATTATTTAAGGAAAAGGTGCTATGGATAGCTTGGCTAAGACAGTAGAAGTGAAGTTGTAGAGGAGAGAGAGAAATTAAGGAGGTTTAAAAGAGGAGTTTGGTGAGCAGAGATGTGGGGGTTGGTAGTGGCGGTGACACTGGACTAAAATTAAGAGAGCTGAGTACTAATCTATGATCTTGAATTAGCATTGTATTTTCTCACTATTAATTTCTGACAGGGAAGCCTGGTGTGCTACAGTCCATGGGGTCACAAAGAGTCAGACATGACTGAGTAACTAAACAACAAAGGACTTTATTATTCTAGAAGTCTCTAAAAATCAAAGATTCTCTCTTAGATATCTGCATTGTACACGAATAGATTCAAGGGTTTAAATAAGTTATCCATAATAATTCTAGCTAGCATCTAATAATTGTAGCTAAAATCTACTCTTTCTCATATATAAGCATCATTATGAATGTTGACTCAATTGATCTTCATTATAACCCTTTGGATGATAATGTAATTCTCATTATACAGATGAGAAGCTAAGGCTTAGAGAGGTTAGGTAATTAAAAAAAAATCACATCTTTTGTCTTCATGTCTCAGTCCACATGGAGTGCTATGACAAAGACTAGGTAGAGTATAAAAAACAGAAAATTATTTCTCACAGTTCTAGGGGTTAGAAGTCTGAGATCAGGATATCAGTCTGGTAGCATGAGGACCTTCCTCTGGGTTTCAAACTCCATGTTGTATCCTCATGTTACAGAAGAGGAAACTAGCTTTCAGGGAGTTTCTTTCATAAAAGCACTAAATCTAATCACCTTCAAAGACCCCAAAGTTCCTTCTTAATACCATCACCTTGGACATGAGGTTTTCAATATATGAATTTTGAGTGGGAGAGGAGACACAGACATTCAGGCTATAGTACTGCTCTTTTTATTCTCTGTGTAATTTTTCTTATCAAGTGTTTGGAGTGCATCCAACTCTTTCCTACATCCATTACTAGAAATATTATTGCATACTAATTAATATGTGCTATTCTAACAGCTGTGCTTCATCACTCAGTCATGTCCGACTCTTTGCGACCCCAGGGACCCCATGGAGCCCATGGAGCCTACTAGGCTCCTCTGTCCACTGGGATTCTCCAGGCAAGAATACTGGAGTGAGTTGCCATGCCTTCCTTCAGGTGATCTTCCCAACCCAGGGATTGAACCTAAGTCTCCTGCATTGCAGGTGGATACCTCTAAATCTTAACTGGTTTAACAAAGTCTAAGTTTATTTCTTGTGCCTGTGAATCCAGTTAGTATCAGAGGGTAGATCACTCCACTATACATCATTTAGGGTCCCAGGATGATGGTGACTCTTCAGGATAACCCTTGACACTGACTTCTATCTGAAAGAGGAAGACAGAGAGTGGCTGATAATGGGGGAGGGTTTTTGAAGACCTGATCATGAAGAAGTGTAGCTCACTCCTGCCCTTATTCCATGTGTTGCATGCCAGGGAGACTGGAAAATGTAGTCTACTTATGTGCCCAGTGGGAAAGAAAAGGGAGTCTTGGTGAATAGGTAGATACTTGCTTTTAAAGGTGGGACTTGAATTTCAACCATCTGACTTCAGACTCCTCACCCAAACCACCATGCTATATATAATATTCTGACTTGATTGCTCTCATGGAATCAACAGTAATCAAACTATTTTGTGCATAAAGCAGGATGAAGATACAGGTTGATTTTATAGTGAATATTATACTGTGCAGTTAAGATTCATGGCTTCATACAGATAAGAAATACATTCACAATATACATTTCATAAACTCTCTTCTCAGCTTCTCATTAAGTTCAATGACTTAATGAAGTTAATTTGTGAGTTTGAATCGATTAAAAATGTTTTACTTCAACTTTCACTTTCTATTAGGTCTAACATATTGTACCCATTATAATGGAACTTGTTATTTCATAAGCTCACAGCNAGCTTCTCATTAAGTTCAATGACTTAATGAAGTTAATTTGTGAGTTTGAATCGATTAAAAATGTTTTACTTCAACTTTCACTTTCTATTAGGTCTAACATATTGTACCCATTATAATGGAACTTGTTATTTCATAAGCTCACAGCATTTTAGAATTGGAGGGAACTTCTAAGTTAACTCTAAAACTAGTCTGATTTCTTCATTTTGCAGATGAGGAAAGAAACTCAAACATTCAACATTTAACTCTTCAGGGACAAAAATCCCATGTTTTTTTCACTGCTCTTGATACTCTATCATTTTCCTCAAAAAGGTCTTGGGCTGCACTGCTCTTCTTCCTACAAGCACTTATAGGAATATTATCCATCATAAAAGAATAGCATTGGCTTTCATAGTATTTAGGAATTGAGGGTGTTATGATTCTTCACATTTTGGGGGTATAATTTGGGATTAAGCAGGTAGTCTATTTTTAAGTGTCTTTAGAAACATTTAAAAGAAAATAGTGGACCGTGTCCCCCTCATAGTAATTGGTGATACGCATCTTTTGAAATGTCAGTTTTTAATATGAGATAAATATAGAAAGTGAGACTATTGAATTGTGAATTTCCCAGATCCTCCTTTGAAGGTAGAAATTTGTCTTTTGCTCTTAAAAGTGGGGGTAGAAAATATTTCTTTTTTTAATTGAAGTATAGTTGATTTACACTGTTGTGTTAGTTTCTGATTCACAGCAAAGTAAATCAGATGTGTGTGTGTTCTTTTTCATATTCTTTTCTATTACAGTTTATTACAGGATATTTAGAATATGGTTCCCAGTGCCATACAATAGTTCTGATTGCTAATTAGCTTTTATTCATTTTCACTTTATTTAAAAAGGAAAAATAGCCTAGTCAGTATATTATTTGGGGATAAAAGGACAGAGACATCATCAGATTATATCAGGAAAAGGGGGCTTATTGAAACCAAGTCTATAAAATGTTTCAGGAATTGAGGGAAAATTTCAGAAATCCCTAAGGAAAGGCAGACACCAGGGTGGGTGGTGGAACTACCTACTTCTTTATCTCTTACCTCTGCCGTTGTGCTTAGCTCCTGCTCTTACTTGCTTCTTGTGAGTCTCTATCTCTCAACACCATGAATCTTGCAAAAAGCTCTCCACAGGTCAAGGTGTGACTCCTGACACCAAATGGCCTTTGAATGTAAGGGTCCATTTCCAGAGGACAATTCTGTAGGTTTGAGTTCAGATTTCTAGAGAGATGGATTTGATGGGTTCAGTTCCTCTTTTTCAGAGCAGGCCTTACCAGCAGAAGTTGCTGGACAGTTTATAAAGAGACCAATATTCCTTGAGGCTTACCTTCCTCAACATCACTTCTCATTTAAAACATAGTGGAAGGTGTTCATGATTGAGCTGAGGGGCAATAAATCTAAAACTCTTCCAAGAATAAATCTTCTTTTTTTCTGCTTCTTCCTCTTAAAACAGATTGCAGGACATCCCCTGGTTGAGGGTTTGCTTTTGTTAATGGAGACTGTACTGTTATTAGGATTATTATCGTTTAGTGACAATCTGGTTTTCCCCAATGATTTTATCTTTTCCATATGAAACTGGAGCAATTTTAGAAAACAAGCTCTGGCATTTGGCTATTTCCTCCCTGATCACCCTGACTTCATAAATTATGCGAACTTTTGAAATTTCATTTAGCTTTTTAAATGACCATTTCTTTCAATTAGATTGCTTGAGCATGAAAGTCTAAACATGTGCCCCATTTTTTTCAGTCTAATGAATTAAAGTGAGAAATTAGCTGTCTCAAAAAGTTTTTGTTTCAGCACATTTTTTCCATTCAACGTGATTTACAGCAACCTAAATCCACTAACTAGCTTGCATTTCAGATACCTTTTAGTGAATGTAGGCGATGCTTTATTTCTGCTTAGAAGTTGTAATGCAGACTGTCTGGGGAGCTAGTCAAGATGATAAAACTATTCAAAAGAAGTATATGGAGACAAACAAAATTTCAGAATCAATGAGACAAGTCAGAATACAAATAAGAACTGAAATCTAATGAAGAGGAAATCAAGTTGGAAAAATTCACAACTTGATGCTAAATTTACTCTCTTCTGTAGCTTGTATCAGATTCTTTTTACAAGCATCTCATGTCAACATAATTAAGTATATATATATGAAAGAAGAACTTTCATAGAATATGAATCTTTCTCAGCTATATTTTTAAAATGTATATATGTTGAATCATTTTGATATTCATTGCATTAATAGTTATAATAAAAATATTTAATGGTATACAATTTAAAAGCAGTTTTACATACATTATCTCATTTAAATCTTTATAAGGACTCCAAGATGAACAGCAGTTCTTTCAAAGGCAAATAGACTTAAGCATTCACTTAAGTATAGTACAGTACAGGGTAGAGTTGTATTGAAGATTTCAGTTCCAGTGCCCTCGTCTTTTCAAGGCTACCAAGCATCACTTGTAGGGACAGTGATACACTTCGTGCTTTCCTT
Organism: Neotragus pygmaeus; assembly: GCA_006410875.1. Lineage (NCBI taxonomy): Eukaryota > Metazoa > Chordata > Mammalia > Artiodactyla > Bovidae > Neotragus > Neotragus pygmaeus. The sequence goes on from SJYV01047071.1 coordinate 1,154,967, forward strand.
CACATCATCTGAAACTATATTTTACTGCATGGTGTTCAGAGCTCCATAGAAAAGGCATTACATGACAGAGTTGAAGATCGTGGCTTCTGAAAGCAAACTGCCGTGAATTCTCATGTCTGTTTTTGTCTATTGGCTATTTTACTTTGGGCAAGTTACTTACCATTTCCTGGCTCAGTTCCTTCATCTGTAAATTGGGAATAATTATAGTTTCTTCTTTAATGGTAGTTGTGATAATAAAATGGAATAATCCATAGTATACAGTGAATATTCTATAGATGTTAGCCATGGTAATTATACCTTAAATTGTTTCCAGAGTGAATGGACTATTCTTACATTTAGAATGTGATATGCATAGCTTTGTGTTCTTATTAACCAAAGGCAAGCAACCACTACTCAAGGTAAATGATTTGCATAAATATTATTCTACTATGAACCAGTTTTTCATATTTATGTATTTCTAGCAGGGCTTCCCTTGTAGCTCAGCTGGTAAACAGTCCGCCTGCAGTGCAGGATAGCCCAGTTTGATTCCTGGGTCAGGAAGATCCTCTGGAGAAGGGATAGACTACCCACTCCAGTATTCTTGGGTTTCCCTAGTGGTTCAGACAGTTAAGAATCCGCCTGCAATACGGGAGACCTGGGTTTGATCCCTGGATTGGGAAGATTCGCTTGGAGAGGGGAACGGCTACCCACTCCAGTGTTCTTGCCTGGAGAATTCAATGGACAGAGGATTCTAGTGGCTACAGTCCATGGGGTCATGACTGAGAGACTTTCACTTTACTTTCTTTTCAGTTGGTTCATAGGCAATGAATAAAATGTGACTATATTAACATATATATATATATACATATATATATATATAAAGTCCCTATATAAACAATATGTATGTATAATTTTATGTGTATATATAAGTATCTGCATATATATATATATATATATATTTAAATTTGTGCACACATACAAACCATTCAGATTTTTTTTTTCTCCTGTGGAGAAGGTGAAACATAGTTAGAAACAAAGGTTTTAGTAAAATGCCTTACAAGATTTCATCCAGTCATAATAGCTTTGCAATAACATTTAAGAATCTTGAGATATGATTTAACAGGCTGTCTCTTAAGGGCATGTTTCTAAGGAACCAGTAGGGCTGTATCTTATTGTTGAAATGAGATACAAGGGTAGTAAGCTTGTTGTTGTTTAGTCACCAAGTTGTATCCAAATCTTTGTGACTCCATGGACTGCGGTATGCTAGGCTTCCCTGTCCTTCACTATCTCTCGGAGTTTGCTCAAACTCATGTCCATTGAGTTCGTGGTGTCATCCAACCATCTCATCCTCTGTTGCCCCCTTCTGCTCCTATCCTCAGTCTTTCCCAGCATCAGAGTCTTTTCCAATGAGTTGGCTCTTCGCATCAGGTGGCCAAAGTATTGGAGCTTCAGCTTCAGCATCAGTCCTTCTAATGAATATTCAGGGTTGATTTCCTTTAGGATTGACTGGTTTGATCTCCTTGCTGTCCAAGGGACTCTTAAGAGTCTTCTCCAGTGCCACAAGCTGAAAGCATCAGTTCTTTGGCGCTCAGTTTTCTTTATAGTCCAACGCTCGCATCCATACATGACTAGTGGAAAAATCATAGCTTTGACTATGCGGACCTTTGTTGGCAAAGTGATGTCCCTGCTTTTTAATATGTTGTCTAGGTTTGTCATAGCTTTTCATCCAAGGAGCAAGAGCCTTTTAATTTCATGGCTGAGGTCACCATCTGCAGTGATTCTGGAGCCCAAGAAAATCAAATCTGTCACCACTTCCAGTTTTTCCCCATCTATTTGCTGTAAAGTGATGGAACAAGATGCCATGATCTTAGTCTTTTGAATGTTCAGTATTAAGCCACTTTTTTCATTCTCCTCTTTAACCCTCATCAAGAGGCTGTTTACTTCCTTTTCACCCTCTGCCATTAGAGTGGTATTTGCATATCTGAGGTTGTTGATATTTCTCCCAGAAATCTTGATTTCAGCCTGTGAGTCATTCAGCCCAGCATTTTGGATGATGTACTCTGCATATAGATTAAATATGTAGGGTGACAGCATACAACCTTGTTGTGGTCCTTTCCCCCTTTGAACCAGACTGTTGTTCCATGTCCTGACTGTTGCTTCTTGACCTGCATACAGGTTTCTCAGGAGACAAGTAAGGTGGTCTGTTATTTCTAATCTCTTTAGGAATTTTTCACAGTTTGTTATGATCCACACAGTTGAAGGCTTTGGTGTAGTCATTGAAGCCAAGGTAGATGTTTTTTTTCTGGAATTCCCTTGCTTTCTCTATGATCCAATGCATGTTGGCAATTTGATCTCTGGTTCCTCTGCCTTTTCTAAATCCAGCTTGTACACCTGGAATTTCTCCATTCAGGTATTGCTCAAGCCTAGCTAGAAGCATTTTGAGCATTATCTTGCTAGCATGTGAAATGAGCACAATTGTGTGGTAGTTTGAGCATTCTTTGGCATTGCCCTTCTTTGGGATTGAAATGAAAACTGAACTTTTCCAGTCCTGTGGCCACTGCTGAGTTTTCCAAATTTGCTGGCATATTGACTACAGTACTTTAACAGCATCATCTTTTAGGATTTTAAGTAGCTAAGCTGGAATTCCATCACCTCCATTAGCTTTATTCAATAATAATGCTTCCTAAGGCCTACTTGACTTCACACTCCAGGATGTCTGATTAGGTGAGTGATCATACCATCGTGGTTATCCAGGTCATTATGACCTTTTTTTGTATAGGTCTTCTGTGTATTCTTTTCACCTCTTCTTAATCTTGTCTGCTTCTTCTTAGGTCTTTATCATTTCTGTCCCTTATTGTGCCCCTCATTGCATACGATATTCCCTTGATGATACATGATCTGACAAAACGTGATTCACTGGAGGAGGGAATGGTGAATCACTCCAGTATACTTGCCCCNTGTATTCTTTTCACCTCTTCTTAATCTTGTCTGCTTCTTCTTAGGTCTTTATCATTTCTGTCCCTTATTGTGCCCCTCATTGCATACGATATTCCCTTGATGATACATGATCTGACAAAACGTGATTCACTGGAGGAGGGAATGGTGAATCACTCCAGTATACTTGCCCCATGAACAGTAAGAAAAGGCAGAAAGATGTGATACTGGAAGATGAGCCCCACCCTCCACACCCGCCCAGTTTGAAAGGTGTTCAATATGCTGCTGGGGAAGACTGGAGAAATAGCTCCAGAAAGAATGAAGAGGCTGGGCCAACGTGGAAATGACTTTCAGTTGTGGATGTGTCTGGTGGTGAAAAGAAAGTCCGATCCTGTAAAGAATAACATCATAATGAAACCTGGAATGTTAGGTCCATGAATCAATGTAAATTGGATGTGGTCAAGAAAGAGTTTGGGAAGAGTGAACACTGATATCTTAGGAATCAGTGAACTCAAATCAATGAGAATGGGAAAATTTAATTCAGATGATCTCTGGTTTTGGAGGCTGTGAACTGCCTTCTTAAGTGTACAATGCAAAGAATTAGAGGAAAACATAAAATGGGAAAAAAGAAAGATATCTTCAAAAAAACTTGCGATATCAAGGGAACATCTCATGCAAGGAGAGTCATGATAAAGGACAGAAATGGTAAGGACCTAACAGAAGCAGAAGGTATTTATTAAGAGGTGGCAAGAATAACCTTAGCAGACAACAATTAGAGCTGGGCAAGACTTGGTATTCCTGTTTTCATAGGAATTAAGCCTATGTGTGTCTAGTGTCATTTCACAAAGATGTAAGAGGCAACATTTTGTGCTCTGCTTTATGTCCAGGGAAGAGAAAGTAGCAGAAAGATGTGAGATTTTGTTGTTGTTGTTGTTCTTGTTGTTTTATCTGTTGTGACTTGAGGATTATGACACCAAGGAAATTGGTTGTTCTTTTTTCATTTAAATCTTCTCCAGGGGGTCTTGCATCATTTTAGTATGATGCTAAATGATTGTCTGTGAAGTCTATTTTGTTAATTTGGAAAGGCCTAATATTTGACTAGATTAGTTTATCATGAGCTCTGTCCGACTCTGTGTAGAGAATTCTAGTAACTGCTTTACTTTTTTTATAGTCATTAAGCTTTTAAAGGAAAATCACAGAAATTAGTTTTACCTTATTACTTGTTTACTATTTATTAAACATGTACCACATACTGAGCAGTTTACATGAAAAATTAGCCTTTGTCTACAAGAATTTGATGTAAGAAGTTATATAGCAGAAAAATAAGAATTATATATGTGAACACCTATGCAATGCTTTGTTGTTGTTCAATTGCACAATTGTGTCCAAATCTTTGCAACCCCATGGACTATAGCATACCTGGCCTCCTGTCCCTCACCATCTCCTGAAGTTTGCCCAAGTTCATGTCCATTGCATTGATGATGCCATCTAGCCCTCTTATCCTCTGATGCCCTCTGTTTCTTCTGCCCTCAGTCTTCCCCAGCATCAGGGACTTTTCCAATGAGCCGGCTGTTCGCATCAGGTGACCAAAATACTGGAGCTTCAGCATCAGTCCTTCCAATGAGTATTCAGGGTTGATTTCCCTTAAGAGTGACCTGTTTGACCTCCTTGCAGTCCAAGGGACTCTCAGGAGTCTTCTACAGCACCACAGTTCAAAGGCATCAATTCTTTGGCACTCTGCCTTTTTTATGGTCTAGCTCTCACAACCATACATGACCACTGGGAAAACCATAGTCTTGACTGTATGGACTTTTGTTGGCAGAATAATGTCTCTGCTTTTCAACACACTGCCTAAGTTTGTCATAACTTTTCTGCTGAGAAACAATTATCTTCTGATTTCATGGCTGCAGTCACCATCTGTAGTGATTTTAGACCCCAAGAAGAGGAAATCTGTCCTTACTTCCAGGCTTTCCCCTTCTATTTGCCATGACGTAATGGGGCAGAGTGCCATGATCTTAGTTTTTTTAATATGTAGTTTTAAAATGGCTCTTTCACTCTCCTCCTTCACCCTCATCAAGAGGTTCTTTAGTTCTTCTTTGCTTTCTGCCATTAGAGTGGTATCATCTGTATATCTGAGGTTGTTGATGTTTCTTTCACCTGTCTTGATTCCAGCCTGGCATTTCTTGTGATGTCCTCAGCCTATAGGTTAAATAAAACAGAGTGACAGCAGATAGCCCTGCCATACTCCTTTCTCAATCCTGAAGTAATCAATTGTTCATGAAGGGTTCTAACTGTTGCTTCTTGACCTGCATACAGATTTCTCAGGAGACAGGTGCCACGCTTAGGTGAATGAATTTTGTTAGAAGATTCACTTGTCTGTTTTGAAGTATCTCATTTTGTTTACCATGTTAACTGGCATATATAAAAATATTGAACAGGCAATATTCTCCCTACTCATGTCTTCAAACTTCTTCGAGTGTAGGATTATCCATCCCTCCGCTTCTACCTACCTATATACCTACCATCTATTCCATTTTTTAAAATGTAACTATCCTTTCTTGTGCTCAGTCACTAAGTCATGTCTGCCTCTTTGTGACCCGAAGGTCTCCAGTCCCACCAGGCTCCTCTGTCCATTTCCCAGGCAAGAATACTGGAGTGGGTTGCCGTTTCCTTCTCTGATCCCTTTCTAATTCCCCTGAAAAAAGCTTTACAACTTTAATTTTTACTAAAAAGAACAAAGATTGATAGAGTTTGTTTGTTTGTTTGCTTTACAAAATCCCACTTCTAACAAGGAAACAACCTGTGTGTCTGTGCACTTTATTCATATGCAGAAAACCTGTGGGTCTGTGAGGCTTGGTCTTCCAGGTTACCTTTATTATGAATCCCGTAACATTTAGTCCCATCTTCTCTGAAGGGAAACATGCCTCTCTTCTTCTCAGTGCAGCTCCAACCTTATCTTTCTCCTTAAACCATATGGGCACTATTTCACATTTTTTCTCCTCTAAGAAGAAAGAAGCACACTTTCTTCACCAGAGCCCTGACATACTGAATTTAGCCAGCATTATCCAATTGGGAATGATTTATTACAATTCATTTAATTATATAAATATCTAAACAGCATTTTCTTGTATATATTCATTCATTGACTCAATGCCCTAGAATGATCTGGTTTTGAGATATCATTCTTCACTGACTTATCCACTCACCAATGCATTTGTACGTATATATATATATCCTGTTGAACAACCTAGGAAGCAGTAGAAAGTACTACTGCGTTGTCCAGGTAGGCTGTTTTGTGATATTAACAAGCCATCAATTTTAGAGCCTTGTAACACTTTACAATTTATTTCTCAGTATTATGTCCATGTGGTTGGTGGGGTCTCTGTTTTGTGTCTCTTTACTTGGAGACTGAGGTTGATATAGTCTTCATCATCAACCTACCTACCTACCATCTATTCTATTTTTAAAAAATTAATTGCTAAGTAATTTCTTTAAAATTTGTTGCTCTGGCTGGTGGGGAGAAATCTGGTGAATGAATACTATTAAAATGTCCTCAAAGACTGATATCATTTGCTTTTGCTCATAAGTCTAGTTTTCATTTCATTGACCAAAGCAAGTTCTACCACCACATCTAAATGTAATTAATGGGGTGGAGAAGTACAGTTTTTCTTGTCAGGCAAAGTAGAAAAGAATTTTGACATTTGGAAGGGGAAACCAGATGCAGATTTTTCACCAATTCNTTTTCAGTTATATTTTCTGGCCTGAATAATGTCAGGTTTCATTCAGGACAGAAGGAGAAAATGGAAATTAGGGAGCTCTCAGCAGGGGGTTCCACAGCTAGACAGTGGCAGAGTAGGGTTCTGATACCCAACGAAATATATGTTTAAATAAACTAGTAAAAGCATAAACAATATAAGAGTCAATGAGAAGCATTAAATAAACAGGTATCAGTAGTGTAAATTTAAATCAAAAGACAAGCACAGATTGTGTTTAAGACTCACCCTTCCTTAGCCTTCATAGGCAGTGAGAATTGACCAAAAGTGAGTGAGGCCATCAGAACCAAGGACAAAGACTAGTTATCAGAGAGAAAGGACTAACAGGTGGAGTCAATTACCAAGGGCCAAATACTCCTTCATTAAAAAAAGAAGAATCTGGCTTGAAAAAAGTTTTAAAATAAATGTGGAGGTGGGCATAATTAAGTTTGGCATAACCAAACAAATTGGTTTCCAATTGAGAAAATTATATTTTAAAATTATGTGTGCTAAGTTTTAATGAGCAAGTACCTGCATATAGTTACTAATCAGTTTCATGGAATGCAGTTTTGATTTTGTCAAAGAAATTCCATTTAACAAAAAGCAGCACCACTTGACTCCCAAGAAATTGTTATTGCTCCTCTTTTTTCAGCCTTGATATGCATCTTACTAAAAAAAGTAGCTGTTGTCTTTTTCTTTTAAATTTTTTTCATTTGATCTCCTCAGATAGACTTGCTTTAAAAATATAGTATCAATTATGATTTCAGAACCTGGTTGCATACCTTTTTATTGTCTATGGTACATAATACCTTGGTAAATGCAATCAAAATAGTAATTTGCATGGATACTGCTAGGCTTAGGGTTCATAATAGCAAATGTTTCTGGAAAAGTGAGATGAGCATTTTGGACAGAACCACTTCAAGAATATGGTGGAGTGACATGAATGCCATGGAAACAAAGCTTTGGAAATTTCATCTGAGGCATTTGATGGACATTTTCTTAGTTATACAAATAAACAATGACTCAGGAACTAGCTGGAGAGAGAGGTGGATGTCTCCTCAGCTAATGCTCAAAAATACATGAGAC
>SJYV01047079.1:0-25323 GCA_006410875.1 Neotragus pygmaeus
GACTCAATGGACATGAGTTTGAGTAAGCTCCAGGAGTTGGTGATGAACAGGTGTTCTGGTTAAAGAAGTCACACCCCTTCTAAGTGTCCATGGGGTCGCAGAGAGTCAGACACAACTGAGCGACTGAACTGAATTGTGGGGTTCTTGCTGAAGCTATTGGAGCCTGGAAGGCACCCGTGTGCCGGAGTCCCTGGGGCAGGTGAGACTTGCCTTGGCTTGTCCCCTGCATGGATCCACGGGACCCCACAATGATGCATGCTCCTGGTGCTGAGCCTTCTAATCACAGGTGCATTTTGTGACAACACACAAGCCCTCGGCTCCTTCCCCAGGCCACAAGCAGGTACTGGTGCCTTCCCTCTCTTCAGTCTCCACCCGCTTCACAGATGCGGGCCAGAAAAGGCTCCAGGCGCCCGAGGGCAAGCCTGACCCCTGAGCCCATCTCCGAGCACTTCGGCGGCCATGTCACAGGTGTATTTACNGCCACAAGCAGGTACTGGTGCCTTCCCTCTCTTCAGTCTCCACCCGCTTCACAGATGCGGGCCAGAAAAGGCTCCAGGCGCCCGAGGGCAAGCCTGACCCCTGAGCCCATCTCCGAGCACTTCGGCGGCCATGTCACAGGTGTATTTACCCCACATTTTCAAGATCCCATCAGCTGGAGCAAAGGTATGAAACCCGAGCAGGCGCGTCACTGTGCTTTCTGGCTTCCTGTTAGGATGAACCAGAGATGTTGAAAGGACATTCTCTGGTGTCTTTACCAAGGCAAAGCATCTGTCCTACTGTGTGTCTGTCTGGTTACCCATGTGGCAGGTGGCCAGCTGCACAAAGCACAGGACTCGGGGAAGCTGAAGTGAGGTCCAGGAGGCCCCCGGGAACAAGCGCAGACCAGAATCCCATTTGAGTGAACCAGTGGAAAACCTCAGATCCTTGGGTCCACAGGCCTGAGGGTCAGGCAGAAAGGGGCCTGCTGCCCTCCCCTCATCCAACCGGGTCCCCCTCAGCTGCTGCCTCTCCTTGCTCTTCACTCAGCTCAGCCCCACCGGACAGAAAGAGCACAGTTCTCTAATTCATGGTGTTCCCACCTTAGATTACAGAGAGATCGGGGCAGAGAGAGGAGGACAAAGGACTACTTGTTGGTAAAGACTGTGATTGGAGGCCTTTTAGCAAGAGAAGGAGCTCTTGTCTATTCTTTCTGGCTTTTCTCGTATAAAGAAGTGTGAGCTTAGCTCAGGCTGGATTGAAAACTGATGCCTCTGGAGACTTAAAAGGCCTTCAAGTTCAGAGGTTGAAAACTCCAGTATTCAGAGAACCTCAGGCTGGAGGTGTGTGATGGGGAGCGGCAGGGGATGCTTGCGATTCTCAGTCCCACCTGCAGGGGGCACTTGCTGCCCGCAGGACTCAGGTCCTACTGTTGCTACTCTGATTTTTCCAGAAAAGGTGAAATCCCCTAAATTTTTAAAAAATGTATTAGTTGGTATTGAGATATAGGAGATTAACAATGTTGTGACAGTTTCAGGTGAACAGTGAAGGGACTCAGCCATACAGATACATGTATCCCTTCCCCCCAAACCTCCCTCCCATCCAGGCTGCCACATGACATTGAGCAGAGCTCCATGCGCTATACAGTAGATCCTTGGTTATCCATTTTAAATACAGTAGTGTGTACATCCCAGACTCCCTAACTATGCCTTCTCAACGTCTATGAGTCTGTTTCTGTTTTGTCAGGAAGCTCATTTGTATCATTTCTTTTTAGAGTCCATATATAAGGGGAAATACCCTAATTTTTAAGTGTTGGACCTAATTCACATGATTGTATCAATGCTGTGTGCAGGCCAAAAAAAAAAAAAAAAGGCATCTGAGAGCTGGGTTTGCTTAGAAACTGGCCCTGAGTTTGGGGCTTCCCTGGTGGCTCAGATGGTAAAGAATCTGCCTGCAATGAAGGAAAGCAGGGTTTGATTCCCGGAGTTGGGAGCAGGGAATGGCAACCCACTCCAGTGTTCTTGCCTGGAGAATCCCATGAACAGAGGAGCGTGGCGGGCCACAGGCCATAGGGTCTCGAAGAACTGGACACAACTGAGCAACCAACACTTTTTTTTTTTTCCTGTTTTATAATCACAAGAAAGAAACTAGCACCGAGGATGCCCTGAGTGTAATGAAAGCTTAAAAATGGAGTTCTTTTAGGAAAGCTGGAGTTGAGTCTGGTGCTGGAATCTGGGCTGAGTTCTCAGGGTTGCTCAGATGGATTGCTGGGTGCACAGCATGGTCTGTGATTCCACCATATTTGAACATGAGAATGGCCACGTGGCCAGGCAGAAGCACTGCCTTTCATGGGTCACTTCGATAGGTGCCCGGAGCAGCTGGCTGTGCTTGTCAGAGTCCTTCCTGTTATTTCTCTGATGGCCCCACCCCAGGAGCACACCCCTTTGCCTTTTGGTCACCCCGAGGCTAACTGGGGTCAGGGAAAGTCCCTGGGGGTGGGACTAGCTGGAGGCAACCCCCCACCCCCATCAACATCTGCTGCTCCCGCCAGAGCTTTAGCACTTCTAACTTTTGCCTTTTTAGGAAACTGAGGCCCAGAGAAGAGGCGGGCCTGGCCCAGGGCACTTCCAACCGTTGAGACCTGCGACGAGTCAGGAGCTCCCATCCGTGATTCTATTTCAATGCCTTGGGCTGTCANATTATTAGGAATTACTGTTTTGAATATTTGGATTTTGTGTTTTACTTCTGTTAATCAGAATACAGAATTCAAATATACAAGTATTTAAGTGTGATGTTCTTATAATTCAGTGCTGTCAGTTTTACCCAACAGTCGCAATCAAGTTAAAGAAAGCAAGTAAGTCTGAGGGATTTTAGTTGGACTCGGCATATACCATTTTAACGAAAGAAAAGTGGCTTAGGCTTTGAGAGATGATATATTGTGGGAAAGTGATTAGGAAATACAGCTAATGGAAGATGAGGGTTAATATAGTAGGATTGTTTATGCAAACTCATCTCTGTCTCTGAGCATGAGCCATTCTCCTCCTTCTGATACAGGAGAGGGGGACACCATCACAGGTGATATTTATGCCCAGCTTTTAGGTGAGTATGTGCAGAGAATTCTTTCCACATCTGTTGATTCTCAATGCCTTCAGCTGAAAATAAAACCAAAGTGGCATCTTTTGGAACAGTGCATTCTGATGCCCTTCATGGTACTCTAATGGACATCTTTAGGTGTAAGACTTTTCTCATATTTTAGATTATTTCCTTAGGATGGAGTCTCAAAAGTGCAATTGTCGAGCTAGTAGTTTAAACCTTTTAATGGCAGTAGATTCATACCACTAAATTCCTTTCGTGGAATTATACCATAAATTAAATGTAACTCTTTTGCTCCACATACTTTCAGGGTTTTCAGTGCTGCATTTGGAAGCACATGTCTAATATTCCTCTTCAGGGTTCACACTAGATGAAAAATACTAAGAATCTAGAAAGGGATAGTTCTAACCATTGGTGAAGCTAGTTCCAATATTCATGACTGCTGCTGGTTGTGGAGGACCATAAACTGGCTGAAGCAGATGCTTTTCTCCAAGTATCCCTACTACCAGCTGAATTTAACATCTCAATCACAAGGAGACCGTTCAGGATGAGGGATAATGGAAGATACCTTCATTGCAAATAAATCATATGCCTTGTGCATATGTGCATAGTCACTCAGTTACATCTGACTCTTTGTGACCCCATGGACTGTAGCCCGCCAGGCTCTTCTATCCATGGAATTTTCCCGGCAAGGATACTGGAATGGGTTGCCGTTTATTCTCAGGGGATGTTCCTCACTCAGGGGTGAAACCTCTTTCTCCTGCAGTGCATGTGGATTCTTTACCGCTGAGCCACCAGGGAAGCCCAAATACATCATGTGTTGTTGTTGGTGGTGGTTTAGTTGCTGAGTCGTGTCCGACTCTTGCGGCCCAGTGCTGCTGCTAAGTCGCTTCAGCCGGGTCTGACTCTGTGCAACCCCATAGACGGCAGCTCACCAGGCTCCCCCGTCCCTGGGATTCTCCAGGCAAGNGAGAGCGGGGGGGGGGGGGTGAAAGGGAGGGGGCTGAGCAGAGAGCACCCAAGTGGGCCTGTCTTTACTCCTGGGACCACTCCAGCTCTGCAACCATCTGGACAGAAAAAGCATCCAAGTGGATAGCAGTGTTACGGGTCGAATGTTTGTGTCCCCCACCCCTCCACCCTGCAACATCTGTATGTTAAAGCCCTAACTCCCAGTGTGGTGGCATTTGGGGGTGGGGCCTTTGGGGGTCATTAGGTTTAGGTGTGGTTCTGAGGGTGGGCCCTTCAGGGTGGTATTAATGTCCTCATAAGAGAAAGACGATCGGCGCCTCCTCTCTCTCCACAGGCACTTCAACAAGGAAAGGCCACGTAAGGACATAGCAAGAAGTTGGCTGTCTACAAGCCAGGAAGGGGGTCCTCACCAAGATCCAAATCAGCCGGGACTTGGACCTCCAGCCCAGTTTGTTGTTTCATTATAGCTCCCAAGTCAACTATGACAACTGGTATTATTGGTCTGACCACTCACAAGCCACTCAGTGGTCTACTCAGACCCCAGGGCTCGCATCTGCTGGTTGCCAAGGTCAGACCCGCTCCCACACACCCTGCACCCTGCATACAAGATCTTAGCTCCCTAAGCAGGGATCAGACCTGAGTCCCCTGCAATGGAAGTGTGGAGTCTTAAACACTGGACCAGCAGTTAAGGAACGGCATTTCTTAATCATTCTTAACCATGAATAGGAACGTTCCTATTCCATTTTTAAAATATTGTTAGCTTTATTTTCACAATTCAAAGGCACGAGGGGCTAAAGAAGGCAGACGTTTGATTTTCAGCCAATTCCCCAGGTGGGTATCAGCGAGTTATAAGAAAAAGACATGACTTCTCTCCGCCCAGGTCTTTGGTATTCATACGCTTTTAGTGTCATTTCCCCAGGTTTTGATTGTTTGCTCTGGTTCCCTGTCTGTTTCCCTATGACCCAGGGCTAGAACACGTGAGGCGCTAAGGACGCTCAGACAGGAGGGTGGATGGTGTGCGCCCCCCACCCCGAATTCTGAGACCCATTGAGGATGGCCGCCTGACCTCGGTGCTCACCCACCTGCTCAGCCCCAGGCTGCCTAAATCTGGGGCTTCGAAAAAATAGGAACCTGGGGAAGTGTGTGGTGGTAACCATGGGTTCCTGACTCTTGGACCTTCGGGACAAATAATCGTGCTGGCTGTTGGGCCCCATCTTGGAAAGGCGGGGGGAGGAGACGTGGCCACAGGGGACCTTTCCCAGATAGATTCGGAATGAAGGGAAGGAGGGAAGGTTGAGAGAATTCCCCTGGCCTGGGAGAGCATAGAGATGGAAACAGGAAAAATCTTGCTCTCATACAGCACTTTGGGGCCATTTGGAGAGGAATCTTTAATAACATCAGAGTGATCTCTCTTCTCTTTGCCATAAGTTAATTGATTAGAACTTCAAGGCAGACAGAGTTAAAAGGTTTTCAATGAAGTACTTTCACTATCTGTTTAAGATAACATTTAAAATAACCCTGTATCCCCCACGCAGACCCGCCCCGGCCGGTGGGTCCTCCTTGGTCCAGCCCAGGGACATGGCCTCCTGGGGAAAGGACGACAGGCTGCACTGCACCCATCTGGAGGGGGGACAACCTAGGGGGCTGACCAGGCCCGCAGATCCAGGCGTCAAGGGAGCAAGACCCTGGCAGACAGCCCCCTCCGCCTTCTGCAGGGCTGCCCGCCAGGGCGGCCTGAGCCCCAAGGGGAGGGTTCTGAGCCAGCAGGGCCAGGGAAGCCTGGCTCACCTTGACCCTTGGCTGACGGGAAGAGGGGAGGACATCGGGAACTGAGCTGTCCCTGGAAGCGGGTACTGCCCCCCGCCCCCAAAACCTGTCTGCCACCACTGAGCTTACTAACAGGGCAAACCCTGGAACCACTTCCAGCCCATTTTTCTCGGCCATAAAACCAGCAAAAATATTATCAATCCTACTCCGTTCTCAGGATTGTCACGAGGACCAAATCTAATGGAATACTTAGTTGAAAGCATGTTTGCAAAGACAAGAAAGTATGAGGAAGTGTAAGTTAGCACCTCCGTCACTTTCCCCTGGGTACTCCAGTTTGCCAGTGTCTTTTAAAAAACTGAGCCCTGGGATTAAGAGGTACAAATGATTAGCTACAAGGATATATTGTACAGTAGAGTATAGCCTTTAAAAATTCTGCATCACTATGCTGTACACCTGTAACATAATAACCTATAACATAATATTATGTATAGTATTGCATAATATAACCTGTAATATAATTTGTACATCAAATATACTTCAATTTGAAAATAAAAATTGAATAAAAAAAAAAAAAAGAGCTCTGGGCTCATCCTGAGCAGAGCATACTTCCTGGGGATAGCCTCAGTGTAACTCCACTTGGTTTTGCATTTTTGTGAGATTCTCTTATCTGGTACCTCTCAGATTTCCTTTCCTTTATAACTGAAAAGAGAAATTTAATTTATGTCTATTATCTTGTTAGTTTGTATCTCTTAGTTTCTCATTAGATTGTATCTGTTCAGCCAGGGGAAATGTTTCTGGACCTTGAGACCTAACATTCTTACCAAACTTTTTAATATGCAAAATTAAACTCTCTCCAAGGCTTCTCGCTCAATCCTCCACACCTCCTACAAGATAGATATTCTGATTATGCCCATTTTAAAGGTGGAGAGGCTGAGACACAAGCAAGGTAAGCAATTTGTCCAAAGAAACAGAGCTAGTAGGTGATGAAAACTAGGACTCAAGCCCAGATAATGTGAAATAAGCCCCTGCTGTTAATCTCTCCCGCCTTTCTGATTCTCAGCATCTTACCTACTGTGTCCTCAATAAATCTCAACGAGGTATCTCATTCACGTGAATGATAAAAACAGGTTAGACAAGGTCCGGCCAAGGGACAGCCCCTCAGCGCATCACTAGAGACCTTCCCCCACCTCCAGGATGGCCTCAGTCCCCATCAGCAGCCTCTGAGTCTGGCTGTTGAATGGACTTCCAGCCCACAAAAAAGCAGGAGATGGGAACAATTCAGTCAAATCAAGCAGTGCCTTCACAAACAAAAAGAAATTCAATTATTTCGATGCTTGACTTTTTCTTACTGCTTTCAAATCGGCTCCCAATTATTTAGGAGGTCCTAAATAACCCATTCCGGAGTTTTGCCCCAGACCAATATCAATTTAGAGATTGTGATTTATGAAAGTCTTACTCCTCTTTTTCCCATCTTGAAAACTGGGACATTTGCCTGCATCTGGTTTTCTGGGATCGTCCCATTCTCCTTAATCTCATTCACTCCCTCACTCACGACATTAATTGAGCACTTGCCAAACACCAGGAAACAAGGGGAGTCAGGCGGGCGGCCAGCAATTCTGATCTCACAAGGGGGTCAGGGGCGTGTTTGGTCTGGGCCTGGAGATTTGAACTCCCAAAGGGGCAGCTGCTTGCCCTCCGGCTCCTGCCTTCCTCCTCCCGCCCCGGAATATTCCTGACCTTGCTGTCCCAGACGCATTTCTGCAGTCCTTGTGCTATTCTTTGCATTGGGGTGAACTTTCTGGTCCTTCTGAGTTTTGCCTCTCTGAGGTTTTTACAGAAATCTGTCCCTCTTGCCTTCATTTCGTCATCTCCACTTCTGACTTTTGGCTTCTGTCTTTTGACCTTTTCAAATTCTGAAATCTTCAGAAGCACCCAATATGTTTGGGTGTTTCAGACGCTTGTCTTCCCATCCCTGCGGTGGTCTCTGGTTTGTTTGGTTTTTTAATCACTTGGGATTTGAGGAGGAGCAGATCTTGAGTCATCCGGAGACACCTCTGCCCTTCTGGAGGGAGCCGACTCCAAGATGTGAGAGCGCTGCTTCCAGGGTGTGGGGACTCCGCCTGGGTTTACAGACGTGGGGAGGCAGAAGACTTCATTTGCTCCAGCTCACAGCTTTCTGCAGACCTCGCTGAGCCGTCTCAAGGGTCACGTGTGGTAAACAGACAAAGGAGGTCAGCGTTGATTGGACAGCTGAGCCTCCCCGCGACCAACGGGACTGAGACACGCCCTAGTGACGAGATGCTAATTTTGCATGTCTCCCAGGATGCTCAGCAGTGCTTCTTATTCTTGTCTTTAAACACGTTTCTTTATTTCTTGATAAATAGGCTCTCGCGGGCGGGGGTGTATGTGTTAAGGGATGCATATTATTCATATTGCAAGTGTTTTACTTTACAGTTGCCAACTGAAAAGTCACTGTAAGGTAAAGATGAATGAATATTTGAGCTTTAAGTACTTCAGGCGGTTGCACTGTAAACCGGCTGGTCCGAAGGTAGTGAGTTATCTCAATTGATTGTTCACAGTCAGTTACAGATCGANGTGATGCCATCCAACCATCTCATCCTCTGTCGTCCCCTTCTCCTCCTGCCCTCAGTCTTTCCCAGGATCAGGGTCTTTTCAAATGAGTCAGTTCTTCGCATCAGATGGCCAAAGTATTGGAGTTTCAGCTTCAACATCAGTCTTTCCAATGAACACCCAGGACTGATCTCCTTTAGGATGGGCTGGTTGGATCTCCTTGCAGCCCAAGGGACTCTCAAGATTATTCTCCAACACCACAGTTCAAAAGAATCCGCTCAGCTTTCTTTACAGTCCAACTCTCACATCCATACATGACTACTGGAAAAACCATAGCCTTGACTAGATGGACCTTTGTCGGCAAAGTAATGTATGATTAATCTGTATGATTAGCAGTGAGGTTTTTTAAAATGACGCCTGGAAGAAATGAGGCAGGTGATAACTGGAGCTGGGAAGTCGCCTGGCTTTTCTCTGGCAGAGCGGGTCCTGGGGTCACGGACCTCCAGCTCTGCACCGCCGGCTGCGCGGTCTTCTCCAAATGCAAGGCCATTTGCCCGTGGCTTTGCGTAGCCCAGGGTCCCCACGGCCAGAAGCGAACAGTGAGAGCTGGGTGCACAGCGCCTCTTTGGGACAGGTCGCTTTCAGGTTCCATGGGGAGGACTGCAAGGAGATCAAAGCAATCCATCCTAAAGGAAATCAACCCTGAATATTCATTGAAAGGACTGATGCTGAGGCTGAAACTTCAGTACTTCGGCTGCGTGATGTTGGGAAAGACCCTGATGCTGGGAAAGACTGAAGGGAGGAGGAAAAGGGGACAACAGAGGATGTGGTGGTTGGAAGGCATCACCGACGCAATGCACATAAGTTTGAGGAAACTCTGGGAGATGGTGAAGGACAGGGAAGCCTGGTGTGCCGCAGTCCTTGGGGTCACAAAGAGTCGGACACGACTGAGCAACTGAACAACAAATTCACATTTTATCACCCAAAGTCCATAAGGTTGTATTAGGGTGTTGTGTATTTTATGAGTTGGGGTAAATGTTTAATGATATGTATCAATCATTATAATATCATCCAGAGTAGTTTCACTGCCCTAAAAATCCTCTCTGCTCCAGCATTCATCCCTCTCTCCCACCTAATTTCTGGCAACCAGTGACCCTCTTGCTGTCTCCATCCTTTTGCCTCTCCAGAGTGACATATAGCTGGAAGTACACGCATATAGCCTTTCGCATTCGCTTTTTCCACCTAGTAATATGCCTTTAAATTTCTTCCATGGCTTTTAATGGCTTGATAGCTCATTTCTTTTTGTTGTTGCTGTTCAGTCGCTCAGTCGTGTCCAACTCTTTGCAACCCCATGGGCTGCAGCACGCCAGGCCTCCCTGTCCATCACCAACTCCCGGAGTTCACTCAGACTCACGTTCATCGAGTCGGTGATGCCATCCAACCATCTCATCCTCTGTCGTCCTCTTCTCCTCCTGCCTTCGATCTTCCCCAGCATCAGGGTCTTTCCCAGTGGATTGGCTCTTCTTTTAGTGCTAATATTTCATGGTTTGAATATGCCACAGCTTATTTATCCCATTTATCTATAGAAGAGCATTTCCCAAGTTTTGGCCATTGTGAATAAAGCTGCTATAAACATCTGTATGCAGGTTTTGGTGTGTACATGTTTTCAGCTCTTTTGGGTAAATGCCAAGGAACATGATGTTGGATCATATAGGAGTATGTTTGTTTTTGTTAGAAGTTGCCAAACTCTTCCAAAGTTGATGTACCATTTTGCCTTCCCACCAGCAGCAAAGGAGAATTCCCGTTGCTTACGTCCTTACCAACATTTGATGTTGTCAGTGTTTTAGCTCTGGACCAGTCTCAGAGGTGTGCATTAGTGTCTTATTGTTTAATGTGAATTCTTTAATGATGTATGATGTTGAATATCTTTTCATATGCTTATTTGCCATGTAGATATCTCCTTTGGTGAGGTATATATTCAAGTCTTTTGCCCATTTAAAAATTGAATTTTTTCTTTCTTATTGTTGGACTTTAAGAGTTCTTTGAAAACTCTGAATAGCAGTCCTTTGTCAGAAAAATGTCTTTTGCAAAGCATTTTCGTAAATGCTTTTTCTACATTTATTGATATGATCATGTGACTTTTCTTCTTTAGTCCAGGTTGATGTTATTTGATTTTCAAATGTTGAACCATCATCACATACCTAGAATAAATCCCATTTGGTCATGGTGTATACTTATTTTTATACATTGTTGGATTCAATTTGCTGGTATTTTGTTGAGGAATCTTATATCTGTGGTCATAAGAGATGCTGGTTTGTAGTTTTCTTGTGATGTCTTTTTCTGGTTTTGGTATTAGGGCAATGCTGGTCTCCTCCACTTCTATATTTTGGAAGAGATTATACAGAATTGGTATAGTTTATACCTTAAATGTTTAGTAGAGCTCACCAGTGAACCCATTTCTGCCTGGTGCTTTCTGTTTTGAAAGGTTACTAATTACTAATTCAATTTCTTTAAAAAGATATAGGCTTATTCAGATTGTCTACTTCTTGTATAAGTTTTGGCAGATTGTGTCTTTGAAGGACTTGGTCCATTTCATCTAGGTTATCAGATTGTAGACATAGAGTTTTTTACAATATTACTTTAAAAAATATTTGTTAATTTGGCCGCACAGGCTGTTTACTGCAGCGTGCCCCAACTAGGGAGTCAAACCTAGGCCTCCTACATTGGGAGAGTCTTAACCACTGGACACCAGGAAAGTCCTTACAATATTCCTTTTAATGTCCATGGGCTCTGTAGTGATGTCCCTTGTTTAATTTTGATAAAGTAATTTGTGTATTCTCTCTTTTTTTCCCCTTAATCAGCCTGGCTAAGGCTTATTGATCTATTGATGTCAAAGGACAAGCTTTGGGTTTGGTTGATATTCTCTATTCCTTTCCTATTGTCAGTTTCAGTGATTTCTGCTTTAGTATTATTATTTCTTTTCTTTTGCTTACTTTGGATTTGATTTACTGTCCTTTATTTTAGTTTCCTAAAGTGGATGTTTAGTTGATTGATTTTAGGTCTTTCTTCTTTTCTAATATATGCAATCAATGCTATAAAGTTCCCTCTAATCACTGCTTCTCTGCATATCATCTTTTTAAGTTTTCTTTTTTTTTGGCTTTACCACATTGCATGTGAGATCTTAGTTCCCTGACCAGGTGTGTTGCAGAAAGCTTTCACTTTCATCTTGGGTTCAAAGGATTTATTAACAAAATAAGCCACTTGTTATATACAATTAAATAATACCAATATTCATTAGATAATTATTTAGCTTACTTTCAATATACTAACATTAAAAGAAAAAAGTAGAAACAGCAGAGGATACATAACCAAACTGGAATTTGACCAACATCCAGGCTTAAATAGCACTGGGAAGTCCTCTGTCACAGCACATCTGGAGTCCCAGTTGGGAAAAAGTGCCAGGTAGCAAGTCTGCTCTGTGAGTGAGACTTCAAAAATTGCAGTTTGGGGTTCCTGCTAAAATCCCAGGATGCAGACTGATATTGTCATCAGTCTGAACAAATTGCAGCTCTGGTTTCATGTTAATACTGTTTGTTGTGTCTTGTAAAACTTGGAATGTTGTTACACCTAGGGCATTAAAAGATGCTTGTTCCTTGGAAAAAAAGCTATGACAAACCTAGACAGCATATTAAAAAGCAGAGACAACACTTTGCCGACAAAGGTCTGGATAGTCAAAACTATAGTTTTTCCAGTAGTCATGTAGAGATGTGAGAGTTGGATCAAAAACAAGGCTGAGCCTTTCAAAGAATTGATGCTTTTGAACTGTGGTGCTTGAGTCACTTGGACAGAAAGGAAATCAAACCAGTCAATCCTAAAGGAAATCAGTTCTGAATATTCATTGGAAGGACTGATGCTGAAGCTGAAGCTCCAATACTTTGGCCACATGATGAGAAGAGCCAACTTATTGGGAAAGACCCTGATGCTGGGAAAGATTAAAGGCAGGAGGAGAAGGGGGAGACAGAGGATGAGATGGTTGGATGGCATCACCAACTCAACGGACATGAGTTTGAGCAAACTCTGGGAGTTGGTGATGGACAGGGGTGCTGCAGTTCATGAGGTCTCAGAGTCAGACACGACTGAGCGACTGAACAAACAAAATGATTGAGCCCCCTCCAGGGGCTCAAGAATCTCAAGATTTCTCCTCCATCTTACCTAAGGTGCTGCAAGGCTTGCATTCACAGCAGGCAGTCACTCCCAGTCACTCCCAGTCAGGGCAGTGTCCAGGCAGGTTAGAAGCAAGGTCAGAGGCCTGCTCTGCTTTGTCTTTGCAGCCTAAACAAGACTATCTGTTTAATTTCCCTAATGCCAGGGATTGAACCTGTGTCCCCTGCATTGGAAGCACCAAATCCCTAACTCTGGAACACGATGGAAGTCCCAGCATCTCACATATTTTGATATTGTATTTTCATTTAGTTCAAATATTTAAATTTTCTCTTGAGATTTTTTCCTTGACCCACGCTTTATTTATAAGTGTGCTGTTTAATCTCTAAGTAGTCTGGGATTTCCCAGCCATCATTCTGTTACTGATTCCTAGCTTAATTCTGTTGTGGTCTGAGAGCAGCCCTTTTATGATTTCTATTCTTTGAAATTCATTAAGGTGTACTTTANTTGCATTCACAGCAGACAATCACTCCCAGTCACTCCCAGTCACTCCCAGTCAGGGCAGTGTCCAGGCAGGTTAGAAGCAAGGTCAGAGGCCTGCTCTGCTTTGTCTTTGCAGCCTAAACAAGACTATCTGTTTAATTTCCCTAATGCCAGGGATTGAACCTGTGTCCCCTGCATTGGAAGCACCAAATCCCTAACGCTGGAACACGATGGAAGTCCCAGCATCTCACATATTTTAATATTGTATTTTCATTTAGTTCAAATATTTAAATTTTCTCTTGAGATTTTTTTCCTTGACCCACGCTTTATTTATAAGTGTGCTGTTTAATCTCTAAGTAGTCTGGGATTTCCCAGCCATCATTCTGTTACTGATTCCTAGCTTAATTCTGTTGTGGTCTGAGAGCAGCCCTTTTATGATTTCTATTCTTTGAAATTCATTAAGGTGTACTTTATAACCCAGGATGTGGTCAATCTTGGTGAATGTCTCCTGTGAGCTTGTGCAGAATGTTAATTCGCCCTCTGAATGAAGTAGCCAATGGATGTCAGTCAGTGATTTATTTGTAATAAAGTGAGTCCTGGGGAATCAGAAAAATTTGGTCTGACAGATGCTTGGGCTTAGTCCACATGTGTTGGTTGACTGTATGCCTAAGAGTTCTCCAAATTAACTCCCATGTAGCACATAATATGTGTTAAAGAAAACATTTAAAATGTGCTAATTCCAGGAACTTTCCTGGTGGCGCAGGGGTAAAGAATCTGCCTGCCAGTGAAGAAGGCGTGGGTTCCATTCCTGGTCTGGGAAGATTCCACATGCTGCAGAGCAACTAAGCCCGTTCACAACTGTTGAGCCTGCGCTCCGGAGCCCGGGAACCACAACTGCTGAGACCACAAGTACTGAAGCCCTCCGACCTAGAGCCTGCGCCCCGCAACAGGAGCAGCCACCCCAGGGAGAAGCCTGCGAACTGCAACCGGAGAGTAGTCCCCGCTCGCAGCAGCGAGAGAAAAGCCTGTGCCAGCAATGAAGACCCATCACAGCCAAAACAAATAAATAAAAATAATATTTTAAAATGTGCTAATTCCACACCTGTAGGTTATCTTGTTAAATTCAAGAGTAACTGCCAGCAGTGTTTTAGAACTTGAGTCAACAGCAGATTTTGGGAGAGAAGCATTTTGTGGCTGGCGTTGTTTAAAATTGCCAGTGCATGGTGCTGAGAAGAAGCAGGCCACCTTCTAGTTGGTTCTCTGATTGTTTTTAGGTCCCCTCAGACAGCGCCCTGAAGCCCGAGCCTGGTGGGTGGTGTGCCCACCACCCCAGCACATTGCCCTGCTGGTGCTTCTCTCCCAGGAGTCCCAGGTCCTGGGTAAAGTTGTTTCTTGGGTCTTTTTCAGTCTGGCTGTTGGGCCTGAATGATTCTGCTGACACCCACCTGGTCCCTGACGAGGTGATGGAGCCCCTTCCTTCCTCTGGTGTCTGCTCCTGGGGCCCTTTATCTAGTTTCCTTTCTGGTGTCCAATCCAAGCATTTCCCTAAAAACTGCAAAGTCCTGCATTTCTCTGCTTCTCAGGTTGATCAACTATTTTAAATCATGTCTCCCTGATTCTTCTTAGCCACACCCCTTTTCTTACTGGCTTTTTCAGCCTTCTCACCGTTTTTGCATAAATCAGACAGGGTGAGGTTAAAGGTCTTCCTAAAATTCCTTAGAACAAGGGCAAGGGCGACAGTCGGTGGACTAGGAGGAGATGGGATGACCACTTGAGCTCTAGCGCCATCTGTTGCAAGTAAAGTAAAAAGCTTTGGCTCTCAGGTGGAAAGTCTACATAGGAGTCAGTTCAGCCAAGACTAGCTCTGTGCCCGCCTTGTGCCAACACCTGCCTCTCTCAGAGACTCTGGGAGAGTCATAGGATACCTTCAGATGGAGAGTGGAAGACAGCTGTATGTGCACGGTACCAACCGTGTCAGGGTGAGGTCAGGGGAGGTGCAGAGAGGCAGGGAAATGTTTATCTCGGCATTTCTGAAGACTTTGCTCATGCTCAATTGTGTCTGACTCGTTTCGACCCTTTGGACTGTACCCGCCAGGCTCCTCTGTCCATGGGATTTTCCAGCCAAGAATACTATCTTCCCCACCCAGGAACAGAACTTAGCAAAGTGGATTCTTAACCTGCCATGCTACCTGAGAAACCCTATAATATGTTCTACTTACTTAAATATATAAATATATTTATGAATATATTGTACATAATATATAATAATTAGAATTGAATATATTCTAGAAAGAAGCAAGATGTAATTACTTTAATCATACTCATAAGCCCACCTTAGTGCCTCAAGGAGAGAATGATCATTTATTCCAAGGGTGCATTGTACATATTCCTGTCCAATAGGAGGAAATCACTAATTACAGCGTGAAACTCATCTTTCTATGAGTTCATTTAAAAAATTCAAATATCGTAATTAGAACATTGCCCAGGAATCCGATTTAAGCTTAATGATACTTGCTAGCAGGCTCTGATGTTTTAACCAAGGTGATAATTACGCCATAGACGATTGATGTGGTGATTAGCTGCTGCACATGTCACAGCTGATGGTACTAAAGCAACCAAACAAACCCTCTGCAGCAACTCACAGCCTCATCACCCAGGTCACAGAAACTTGCTGCGATCTTGCTTCCTGAGGATATTTCTTCAAAGGGCAATGCAGACCGACTGCAAGACGCAAGAGCGAGCTGTGCCCAGGAAGGGAGAAACTGTACTGCGGGGGTGTCTGCCACGGCGAACGGAGGGGCAGTGTGTGTTGTGGGGGTGCTGTGTGTGTGCACACGTGGATTGTTGCCACCAAGGGGGAAGTCAGCCACCAGAGGGAGACAGGGATTAAAATGTAAACGGCATTTAAAACGCCTAGGGTACCAAGGGGGAAGGAGCAGATGGGATGAACTGAGAGACTGGGATTGACACATACATGCTACTGATATGCCGCGCCGTGTGCACGCACAGTCGTGTTCGACTCTTTGCGACCCCATGGACTGTAGCCCGCCAGGCTCCTCAGTCCATGGGATTCTCCAGGCAAGAATACTGGAGTGGGTTGCCATTTCCTTCTTCAGGGGATCTTCCTGACCCTGGGATCGAACCCGAGTCTCTTGCATCTTCTGCATTGGCAGGCGGATTCTTTACCACTGGGAAGCCCTTACACTGTTGATACTATGCATGAAATAGATGACTAATGAGAAGCTATTGTATAGCACAGGGAACTCTACTCAATGCTCTGTGGCGACCTGAATGGGAAGGAAATCCAAAAAAAGAAGAGATCTGTGAGTATATGAATTGCTGATTCACTTTCCTGTACAGTAGAAATGAATACAACGTGGTAAAGCAACTAAAAACTCCAATGAAAAAATTAAAAAAAAAAACCCACAAAAACATGCCCGCTCGACATTCCATCAAAGGGAACAGTGTATGCGTGCTCCGTCATTTCTGACTCTTTGCGACCCCATGGACTGTCGCCCATCACGCTCCTGTGTCCATGGGATTTTCCAGGCAAGCAGACTGGAGTGGGTAGCTATTTCTTCCTCCAGGAGATCTTCCTGACCCAGGCATATGAACCTCTGTCTCCTGCATTGGCAGGCGGATTCTTTACCAGTAAGCCACCTGGTAGAGTATGGAAAGAGAAAGAAAAAAGAAAGAGAAACTCAGCAAGGCCAAGCTCCACCAAATGTTCAAGTTTGAATCAACAGTAAGAAGTCACAATGACGGTAAGTGACCATGATACAAGATGCTGCCAGCACATCACTCCTGGGGTCTTTCCCATGAAACCAGTACTGCTGATCTAATCATGAGAAAAACATCAGAGAAACCCCAATGAAGGGATGTTCTGCAAGATGTTTACTCACCAATCCTCAAATCTGTCGAGGTCATCAAAAACGGGGACCCTCTGAGAAACTGCTAGAGCCAAGGGAGCTTCAGGGGCCATGATGACTACCTGCAGTGGGGCGTCCTGGAGGGATTCGGGACTAGAAAAAATGACTTTGGGGAAAACCGAATAACGCAGGAGCTTTGCTGTCGTTCGGTCGCTAAGTCACGTCTGACTCTTTGCAGCCCCATGGACTGCAACATGCCAGGCTTCCCTGTTCCTCACCAGCTCCTGGAGCCTGCTCAAACTCATGTCCATTGAATCAGTGATGCCATCCAACCATCTCATCCTCTGTCGTCCCCTCTGCTCCTACCCTCATTCTTTTCCAGCATTAGGATCTTCTCCAATGAATCAGGTCTTGGCATCAGGTAGCCAAAATACTGGAGCTTCAGCTTTAGGATCAGTTTTTCCAGCAAATATTCACGGTTGATTTCCTTTAGGACTGACTGGTTTGATCTCCTTGCTGTTCAACGGACTCTCAAGAGTCTTCTCCAACACCACAATTTGAAAGCATCAGTTCTCTGCCACTCAGCCCTCTTTATGGTCCAATTCTCACATCCACACATGACTACTGGAAAAACCATAGCTTTGACTATATGGACCTTTGTCGGCAAAGTGATGTCTGCTTTTTCATTGGCTGTCTAGCTTTGTTATAGTTTTCCTTCCAAGGAGCAAGTGCCTTTTAATTTCATGGCTGCAGTCACTGTCCGCAGTGATTTTCAAGCCCAAGAAAAATCTCACTGTTTCCACTTTTTCCCCTTCTACTCGTCATGAAGTGATGGGACCAGACGGCATGACCTTAGTTTTTTGAATGTTGAGTTTCAGGCCAGATTTTTCACTCTCCTCTTTCACCCTCATCAAGAGGCTCTTTAGTTCCTCTTCACTTTCTGCCTTTAGAGTGCTATCACCTGCATATCTAACACTGTTGATATTTCAGCAATCATGATTCCAGTTTGTGATTTGTCCAGCCTAGCATTTCACATGATGTACTCTGGATATAAGCTAAATAAACAGGATGACAATATATAGCCTTGTCGTCCTCCCTTCCCAATTTTGAACCAGTCAGTTGTTCTATGTCTGGTTCTAGCTGTTGTTTCTTGACACACATACAGGTTTCTCAGGAGACAGATAAGGTGGTCTGGTATTCCCATCTCTTTAAAAATATTCCACAGTTTGTTGTGATCCACACAGTCAAAGGCTTTAACATAGTCAATGAAGTAGATTGACAGTATAGAGCTTCTCCATCTTTGGCTGCAAAGAACATAATCAATTTGACTTTGTTACTGACCATCTGGCAATGTCCATGTGTAGAGTTGTTTCACGGGTTGTCAGAAAAGAGCGTTTGCTATGACCAGTACTTTCGCTTGGCAAAACGCTGTTAGCCTTTGCCCTGCTTTATATTGTACTCCAAGGCCAAATTTGCCTGTTATTCCAGGTATCGCTTGACTTCCTACTTTTGCATTGTGATTCCCTAGGATGGAAAGGACATCTTTTTTGGTGTTCGTTCTAGAAGGTCTTGTAAGTCTTCATGGAACTAGTCAGCTTCAGCTTCTTTGGTATTATTGGTTGGGGGATAGACTTGTATTACTGTGATGTTGAATGGTTTGCCTTGGAAATGAATTGAGGTCATTCTGTGCACCCAGGTACTGCATTTTGGACTCTTTTGTTGACTATGAGGGCTGCACCATTTCTTCTAAGGGATTCTTGCCCACAGTAATAGACGTAATGGTCATCTGAATGAAATTCACCCACTCCCATCCATTTTAGTTCACCGATTCCTAAAATGTTTATGTTCACTCTTGCCGTCTCCTGTTTGGCCACTTCCAGTTTACCTTGATTCATGGACCTAACATTCCAGGTTCCTGTGCAATATTGATCTTTACAGCATCAGACTTTACTTTCACCACCAGACACATCCACAACTGGGCGTTGTTTCTGCTTTGGCCAAGCTGCTTCATTCTTTTTGGACCTATTAGTGATTGCCCTCCACTCTTCCCCAGTAACATATTGAACAACTTTTGACCCCAGGGGGCTCATCTTCCAGTGTCATACATTTTTGCTGTTTCATAGTGTTCATGGGGTTCTTGCAGTAAGACTATTGGAGTAGGTTGCCATTTCCTCCTCCAGTGGACCACATTTTGTCAGAACTCTCCACTATGACCCGTCCATCTTGGTTGTCCCTGCAGGGCATGATTCATAGCTTAATATTAAGTTATGCAAGTCCCTTTGCCATGGCAAGGATGTGATCCATGAAGGGGTAGGAACTTTAGCCAGTAAGAATGTAGGAGCTTTAGTTAATAAGAATGTATCAATATTGTTTCACTAATTGTGACATGTATAGCCTACCAATGTCATATGTTAATAATAGGGGCTCTGGGTGTGGGGTTTATGGAAGTTCTCTGTACGGTCTTCACAATAGTCTGTAAGTTCCAAACTGTTCTATAAAGTTTGTCTTTATATTAATATTTTTTTAAAAAAAAAACAGGCCCACTCAAGGTTAACCACTGTTTAGCTGCTGCTGCTAAGTCACTTCAGTTGAGTCCGACTCTGTGGGACCCCATAGACGGCAGCCCACCAGGCTCCCCCGTCCCTGGGATTCTCCAGGCAAGAACACTGGAGTGGGTTGCCATTTCCTTCTCCAATGCATGAAAGTGAAAGGTGAAAGTGAAGTCGCTCAGTCGTGTCAAATTCTTAGCTACTTGGTGTAAGAAAATTCGTGAGTGGATATCACAGAAGTCATCCTCTTGCAGTTAAGAAACCAAGGCAGGGGACATATGTATACCTATGGCTGATTCATGTTGATGTTTGGCAGAAACCAACAAAATTCTGTAAAGCAATTATCCTCCAATTAAAAAAAATTAATTTCAAATAAAAAAAAAGAGAAAGAAACCAAAGCACTCTGAGTGAGAGACTCACTGAGTTTCAACCAGTGACTATAAAGTTCACTGTCTGCAGGGTTCTGGCCATGAAGCTGGTTTTTCTCTAAAAGCCAGCTGTTCGCCTTGCTGGGCACAATGACATTAACTTTCCATCTCTCAATTGTACTCTTTGAGTTATGAATGTCAGTGGTACCTGGGGGTAACAGTGAGGTGTCTTCTAAACTTTTGGAAGGAGGGAAATTAGAAAAAAAAAAATTCCCGTTAGAAATCAACCGATCAATGAGCATAAACTAAGGAACTATTTTGTAACATTGCTGTATTTAAAATGGATAACCAACAAGGACCTACTGTATAGCACAGGGAACTTTGCTCAATGTTATATAGCTTGCCTGAGTGGGTGGGGAGTTTAAAGGAGAATGGATACATGTACATGTATGGCTGAGTCCCTTTGCTATTCACCTGAAACTCTCACAACATTGTTAATTGGCTATACTCCAATATAAAAAAAAAAAATTTTTTTTAAGGAACTTTCTTAAGTTGTAGTTTAGTCGTTCAGTCATGTCCTACTCTTTACAACCCCACAGACTGTAGCCCACCAAGCTCCTCTGTCCATGGGATTCTCCAGGCAAGAGTACCTGAGTGGGTTGCTGTTTCCTTCTCCAGGGGTATCTTCCTGGCCCAGGGATTGAACCAGAGCCTCCTGCATTGGCAGGCGGATTCTTTACCTCTGAGCCACCAGGGAAGCCCAACTGTCTTATAACACGATGGAAAAATTTGAGTGTCAGCTTGGGGCAGCAGAACAGGGCTGTGGTTACAACGAGCTGAGTGGAATCTTGTGCCTCTATCTTCTTTCTTGTTTGGGGAAAGACTGATTGCATTGGAGCCAAACGGTGCCCGCCACCCGCCCCCAGCGTGAAGAGCGCATGTCCAAGAGTTGGCCAGCAGAGGGCGCCCGGCCACCAGACCTCCCTATTGGTCATTCAGCAACTTCCCCTTGCTTTGCCCCTGGTTCCCCCTTATGGGTTGAAAGGTGTCTCCCAAAACATGTTGAAGTCCTAAGCCCGGCATCTGTGACTGTGACCTGATTTGCGAATAGGGTCGTTGCAGATGCAATTAGTCAAGATAAGATGAGGTCGTACAGGAGTCGGGTTGGCCCTTAATCCCATATGACTGATGTCTTGATAAGAAGGGAGGACGATGCCGTGAGAGCACCAGACTCACGTGCGGCAGCCGCCACGTGTCACCACGCGGTGACAGGCGCAGACAGGGGAGGCGCAGCTGCAGGCAGAGAAGCCAAGGTCAGCCGAGCAAGCGGCGCCAGAAGCCGGGCCGCAGCGAGCACGCACTCTCCTCTCGGGAGTCAATGGGACCCCGGCCCTGCTGACCTCTTCCAGACCTCCGGCCTCCAGAGCTTTGAGGTGGTCACTTTGTGTTGTTTTAGCCGCCCCCCGCCCCATGTGGCTCTTTGCTGGCAGCCCTGGGAGACTGGTGGACTCAGCACTCAGCCTATCCTTTTGGTGTTGCTGTGATACTTGCTGGCATTCTGGTCCAAGCGACGGATGGAGTTCCCGCAGTTGATGGAATTCTGCACCTACGAGCGTGGCTTTCTCCAACCCCCTGTCCTCTCTCTGGGGTCACTACTTCCTCATCTTGATAAATCCAGCGGCTGTCTCAATTCTCACCCTCCTTAACCCAGCCCCACCGTGGCGGCACCTTTAGCTGGGACTCCCTCCTCGTCCTAACTCTGGGCCGGGCCGTGTTTCCTTTTCCATCTCACTGGCGGCTTCAGCCCTGCCTGCCTATGAGATTTGGTGTTCCCACACGGACATCTCACTCTAGCCTCAACCTTCCCGGTTCCAATCTCGGCGTCCTGACCATCTCCAGAGCTGTCTGCCTCATCCAAGTTCCCTGTTTTCAGCCAAGGAATGAGCCTTTCCGTCTGCCCCTGGCCTGATTCTTGAGTGTCCGTGTTCCCCCACACCCTGTCAATCCCTCGCAGCGTCTGAATTGCTCTTCAAAACGTGTGCCCTTTATTCCTCATTGCTGATCTTGTGCAGCGATTCTCTCAAGTCACGGCAGCAGGTCCTTTCTGATCCTTGTGACTTGTTCATTCATCTCCTACCCTCACCGGAGTCTGTCCTGCCCCTCTCCTGCCTTTTCAATATCTTTTATTAAAGTGAAGTAAAACTGGTTTCCCATGTTGTGTTAATTTTTGTAGCTGTCCGTATATACACATTTTTTTAAAAAAATATTCTTTTCCATTTTGGTATAGCATTGGAATCTCTATTCAACATCCTGTGAATATGGAATTCTGCACCTACGAGCTTGGCTTTCTCCAAATCCCCATCCTCTCTCCGGGGTCACTACTTCCTTGTCTTGATAAATCCAGCGGCCGTCTCAATTCTCACCTTCCTTAACCCAACCCAACCATGGTGGCATCTTTAGCTGGGACTCCCTCCTCATCCAGCCTGACTCTGGATGGCTATCTAGATTCTGGATGAGGGAGACAGTTCTGGAGATGGTCAGGATGATGAGATTGGACTGGAAAGCTTGAGGTTAGAGTGAGTTGTTCCTGTGGGAAAACCAGATCTCATAGTTGGGCAGGGCTGAAGCCAACAGTGTGAAGAGATTTGTCCAGGGAGAGACAGATTTAAATACCCAATATCCAATATTCACAGGATATAGAATATAGTTTCTCATTCTATACCATAGGATCTTATTATTTATCCATTTCCTACATAATGGCGCACACCTGCTAACCCCACCCTCCCACTCCATCCTTTCTCCAACCCCCTCCCTCTTGGCAACCATAAGTCTGTTCTCTATGCCCGTGAGTCGGTTTCTCTTTTGCAGATAGGTTTACTTGTGTCATATTTTAGGTTCCACATACAAGCGACCTCACACAGTATTTGTCTTTCTCTTTCTGACTTACTGCACTTAGGATGATAATCTCCAGTTGCATCTATGTCATTGCAAATGGCATCAGTTCGTTCTTTTCTATGGCTGAGTAATATTCCACTGTATACATGTACCACATCTTTCTTCATTCATCTGTTGAGGGACATTTAGTTTGTTCCCATGACTTGCCTATTGTGAATGATGCTGCTGGGAACACAGGGGTGCATGTAGCTTTTTAAATTAGGGTTTTGTCTGAATATATGCCCAGGAGGGAGATTGCTAGACCATGCAGTAATATTAGTTTTTGTTTTCTGGGGAGCCTCCGTACTGTTTTTCATCATGGCTATAGCAGCCTGTGTTCCTACCTACAGTGTAGGAAGGAATCCTTTGCTCCACATCCTCTCTTTTGCTTCCTGTTCTAATCTTATTCCTTCAGCACCATTTTTTACCTCAGTCAGAAATTAACAGTGCTCCCTGAATGCCGTAATTTATGCTCTTCTGCCAGATTTTAAGGTTCTCCAGAATCTGGACCCATTCTACTTTTCACACATTTATAATGGATTTTTAAAAATGTTTATTTATTTGGTTTTGCTGGATCTTAATTGCGGTAGGTGTGATCTCCAGTCTTCACTATGGCATGTAGGATCTTTAGTTGTAGCATGCAAACTCTTAATAGTGGCACGTGGGATCTGATTCCCTGACCCAGGATCCAACCCAGGCCCCTTGCATTGGGAGTGCGGAGTCTCAACCACTGGACCGTCAGGGAAGTCCCTATAATGGGTTTTTAAATGCACAATTTTTAATGATACTACCTAAAATAAACCCAGACAGCCAACTCTCACTGATCAGCTTTGGCGAACACTTGGGAGCCAACCCATAATTTTCACAACCATAACAGAGGAAAGGATTCAAACATTTATCCTGTTTTTATTCAACACACTGCACCTCAGAGTAACCACCTAGTTGCTGAACGAAAGTTCCTATTTGTAGAAACATGCCAACTCACAGATGAGAAGGGAAGATAGAATTAAAACCTCACCATTGTGTGACCCCTGATGAATTAATGGATTTGGGCAACAATTATCAACAACTGTTAATACTGACATCCTGTGATTCTTTATAGACAGTTACAATACCTGCCCCCCAATCCGACTTGAATCTGCTCAAGACTCCAGATCTCATTATCCATTTACAGCAGACACAGAACAAAGGAACATTGTAAACCACACCCCAGGGAAGCAACCTGGGAAAGTCAGCCTGGGCAAACTCTGCAGTCAAACGACCCAGTTTCCTCAACAAGTAAAATTGCATAAGACAGAGAAAGAGGAGACGCCTATAGATTAAAACAGAATTAAGAGACAGAAGGTAGATTAGTGGTTGCTGGGTGGGAGGGAGAAAGGGGAGTGTTTGCTGATGGATGTGGGTGAAGAAAATGTTCTGGTGTTTGACAGTGGTGATGGTTGCATAACTTTGTGACTATATGAAGATGAACTCAATTGTATACTTTAGGAAGTTGAATCTTGCATTTTTTTTTAACAGAGAATTAAGAGACATGCTAACCAATTACAGTGTATGGATCTTCAGTTCAGTTCAGTTCAGTCGCTCAGTCGTGTCCGACTCTTTGCGACCCCGTGAATTGCAGCACGCCAGGCCTCCCTGTCCATCACCAACTCTCGGAGTTCACTCAGACTCACGTCCATTGAGTCAGTGATGCCATCCAGCCATCTCATCTCTGTTGTCCCCTTCTCCTCCTGCCCCCAATCCCTCCCAGCATCAGAGTCTTTTCCAATGAATCAACTCTTCGCATGAGGTGGCCAAAGTACTCTTGGATCCAAATTCAAAATACAAGCTGGACAAAAATTATGAGATGGCCAGGGAAATACCAAGGCTGTGTATTGGATGACATTAAGGAACTGTTGTTAACTTTTTGTTTCTTTTATTTGCTAAGGTGTGTGTGACTCTTTTGCAATTTCATGGACTGTACCCTGCCACAGGCTTCTCTGTCCATGGGATTCTCCAGGCAAGAATACTGGAGTGGGTTGTCATTTCCTTCTCCGGGGGAAGTTCCCGACCAAGGGATCGAACCCACGTCTCTTACATGGCAGGCAGATGCTTTACCACTGAGCAACCAGCGAAGCCCATGTTAAATAGGTAGGGCATAGTATTGTGGCTATGTTTTTCAAGAGAGTGATCCTCCCTTGTAAATTTATGTTGAAATGTTTGCAGTTGAAGAAAATATGATGTCTGGGATTTGCTTCAAAATAATCTGAGGAGGGAGTGGATGAGACAGGACTGGGTGAACCCCTGGGATGGACAAATGGATGAAACAGGGCTGGTCTGCTGTGGGGCACGGCTAGGGGCTGGTAGCTGCTACCCAACATCCATCAGATGTTCTTCAGGTTTCTGTCTCAGGATCTTTTTGCAAGGGACAGTGGTGACCATGATGGGCCTGCTCCCAGCTCCTGGGGAGGTGCCCTCTGTCCCCTGCGGCTGGGGACTGCTAAGAATTGACATGTAGGCTGCGATGCTCAGAATCCCCGCAGACTTCTTTCTGAAGCATCACTCACCTGCGGTGAGGAGATACTGCCATGACATCGTGGGCTA
>SJYV01047079.1:25423-141191 GCA_006410875.1 Neotragus pygmaeus
AAAAAATATTCTTTTCCATTTTGGTATAGCATTGGAATCTCTATTCAACATCCTGTGAATATGGAATTCTGCACCTACGAGCTTGGCTTTCTCCAAATCCCCATCCTCTCTCCGGGGTCACTACTTCCTTGTCTTGATAAATCCAGCGGCCGTCTCAATTCTCACCTTCCTTAACCCAACCCAACCATGGTGGCATCTTTAGCTGGGACTCCCTCCTCATCCAGCCTGACTCTGGATGGCTATCTAGATTCTGGATGAGGGAGACAGTTCTGGAGATGGTCAGGATGATGAGATTGGACTGGAAAGCTTGAGGTTAGAGTGAGTTGTTCCTGTGGGAAAACCAGATCTCATAGTTGGGCAGGGCTGAAGCCAACAGTGTGAAGAGATTTGTCCAGGGAGAGACAGATTTAAATACCCAATATCCAATATTCACAGGATATAGAATATAGTTTCTCATTCTATACCATAGGATCTTATTATTTATCCATTTCCTACATAATGGCGCACACCTGCTAACCCCACCCTCCCACTCCATCCTTTCTCCAACCCCCTCCCTCTTGGCAACCATAAGTCTGTTCTCTATGCCCGTGAGTCGGTTTCTCTTTTGCAGATAGGTTTACTTGTGTCATATTTTAGGTTCCACATACAAGCGACCTCACACAGTATTTGTCTTTCTCTTTCTGACTTACTGCACTTAGGATGATAATCTCCAGTTGCATCTATGTCATTGCAAATGGCATCAGTTCGTTCTTTTCTATGGCTGAGTAATATTCCACTGTATACATGTACCACATCTTTCTTCATTCATCTGTTGAGGGACATTTAGTTTGTTCCCGTGACTTGCCTATTGTGAATGATGCTGCTGGGAACACAGGGGTGCATGTAGCTTTTTAAATTAGGGTTTTGTCTGAATATATGCCCAGGAGGGAGATTGCTAGACCATGCAGTAATATTAGTTTTTGTTTTCTGGGGAGCCTCCGTACTGTTTTTCATCATGGCTATAGCAGCCTGTGTTCCTACCTACAGTGTAGGAAGGAATCCTTTGCTCCACATCCTCTCTTTTGCTTCCTGTTCTAATCTTATTCCTTCAGCACCATTTTTTACCTCAGTCAGAAATTAACAGTGCTCCCTGAATGCCGTAATTTATGCTCTTCTGCCAGATTTTAAGGTTCTCCAGAATCTGGACCCATTCTACTTTTCACACATTTATAATGGATTTTTAAAAATGTTTATTTATTTGGTTTTGCTGGATCTTAATTGCGGTAGGTGTGATCTCCAGTCTTCACTATGGCATGTAGGATCTTTAGTTGTAGCATGCAAACTCTTAATAGTGGCACGTGGGATCTGATTCTCTGACCCAGGATCCAACCCAGGCCCCTTGCATTGGGAGTGCAGAGTCTCAACCACTGGACCGTCAGGGAAGTCCCTATAATGGGTTTTTAAATGCACAATTTTTAATGATACTACCTAAAATAAACCCAGACAGCCAACTCTCACTGATCAGCTTTGGCGAACACTTGGGAGCCAACCCATAATTTTCACAACCATAACAGAGGAAAGGATTCAAACATTTATCCTGTTTTTATTCAACACACTGCACCTCAGAGTAACCACCTAGTTGCTGAACGAAAGTTCCTATTTGTAGAAACATGCCAACTCACAGATGAGAAGGGAAGATAGAATTAAAACCTCACCATTGTGTGACCCCTGATGAATTAATGGATTTGGGCAACAATTATCAACAACTGTTAATACTGACATCCTGTGATTCTTTATAGACAGTTACAATACCTGCCCCCCAATCCGACTTGAATCTGCTCAAGACTCCAGATCTCATTATCCATTTACAGCAGACACAGAACAAAGGAACATTGTAAACCACACCCCAGGGAAGCAACCTGGGAAAGTCAGCCTGGGCAAACTCTGCAGTCAAACGACCCAGTTTCCTCAACAAGTAAAATTGCATAAGACAGAGAAAGAGGAGACGCCTATAGATTAAAACAGAATTAAGAGACAGAAGGTAGATTAGTGGTTGCTGGGTGGGAGGGAGAAAGGGGAGTGTTTGCTGATGGATGTGGGTGAAGAAAATGTTCTGGTGTTTGACAGTGGTGATGGTTGCATAACTTTGTGACTATATGAAGATGAACTCAATTGTATACTTTAGGAAGTTGAATCTTGCATTTTTTTTTAACAGAGAATTAAGAGACATGCTAACCAATTACAGTGTATGGATCTTCAGTTCAGTTCAGTTCAGTCGCTCAGTCGTGTCCGACTCTTTGCGACCCCGTGAATTGCAGCACGCCAGGCCTCCCTGTCCATCACCAACTCTCGGAGTTCACTCAGACTCACGTCCATTGAGTCAGTGATGCCATCCAGCCATCTCATCTCTGTTGTCCCCTTCTCCTCCTGCCCCCAATCCCTCCCAGCATCAGAGTCTTTTCCAATGAATCAACTCTTCGCATGAGGTGGCCAAAGTACTCTTGGATCCAAATTCAAAATACAAGCTGGACAAAAATTATGAGATGGCCAGGGAAATACCAAGGCTGTGTATTGGATGACATTAAGGAACTGTTGTTAACTTTTTGTTTCTTTTATTTGCTAAGGTGTGTGTGACTCTTTTGCAATTTCATGGACTGTACCCTGCCACAGGCTTCTCTGTCCATGGGATTCTCCAGGCAAGAATACTGGAGTGGGTTGTCATTTCCTTCTCCGGGGGAAGTTCCCGACCAAGGGATCGAACCCACGTCTCTTACATGGCAGGCAGATGCTTTACCACTGAGCAACCAGCGAAGCCCATGTTAAATAGGTAGGGCATAGTATTGTGGCTATGTTTTTCAAGAGAGTGATCCTCCCTTGTAAATTTATGTTGAAATGTTTGCAGTTGAAGAAAATATGATGTCTGGGATTTGCTTCAAAATAATCTGAGGAGGGAGTGGATGAGACAGGACTGGGTGAACCCCTGGGATGGACAAATGGATGAAACAGGGCTGGTCTGCTGTGGGGCACGGCTAGGGGCTGGTAGCTGCTACCCAACATCCATCAGATGTTCTTCAGGTTTCTGTCTCAGGATCTTTTTGCAAGGGACAGTGGTGACCATGATGGGCCTGCTCCCAGCTCCTGGGGAGGTGCCCTCTGTCCCCTGCGGCTGGGGACTGCTAAGAATTGACATGTAGGCTGCGATGCTCAGAATCCCCGCAGACTTCTTTCTGAAGCATCACTCACCTGCGGTGAGGAGATACTGCCATGACATCGTGGGCTATTCCAGAGGAACCCAGCCTTCCGGAGCCACCTCTGTCTCTTCCCTGTGCAACCTCTGCTGTTAGCTCCTTGGTGCATCGGGGAGCAAACGATTGCATCCTGTAAAAGCTAAGAAGGAAAGGGAAACACACTGCTTCTGAGAGAAGGCCGTTGAGTGCTTCACTGAGAAGTGTCCTGCAGAGCTTCCATGGAGCAGGAGAGCTGAAAACTAAAGTGCACACACCCTTTCTGAGTGGGTTTTATTCTGGAGATAAAGTGCAGCGAGGACTGTGGGTGAAGACGAGAGCACGGACGCAGGGCTTTTGAGTGAACCATTCTGGAGACAAGTGCAGCTCACAGAGCGAACAGGGGCCCCCGACTGAGGCTCCAGGCTGATAGGAAAGTGGCGAGGCCTGCCCCCACTTCCAGAAGGCGGGAGGAACTGGCAAAGGTGCTTCTGTGGGCTGCTGATGAGAGAGTGGGGTCAGAGGAGGGCTTTGTGCGCACACACCTGGTCTTAGAAGCCAGTGTCTTCAGCAGCATCAGTTTCTGTCAACTTCCCTTCTGTCCTTTCCTCACCACCACCGCCCCCCTCCCCGAATTCCATTATTCACCAACACCTGCCCCAGCTCCCGGAGGGGCCCTAAGCCTCCTTCACCCACCCATGAGGGAAAAACTGACTTTGAGACTGAGGCTGGAAAATTTTGTGTATTACCCTCAGTAATTTTAAATCAATGTTAATCACTTTGTTGTTCATTCATTCCCCAAACATTTGCTATGGATCTGTGACATGGGGGTTGGTTGGGTGCTGAGACTGCATGGATGAAAGAACTTGGGAAACACTCCCTGTCTAGTTGGGGAGCCAGAAATGGGGATGGAGAAGGAGAATATGAGGCAATGGGCAGCTGGATGAAGAGAGCGTGGGGGATTCTGCCCAGAGGGGAAGGTAGGGTGATTTTTGCCAGAGGCAGTGGTTGGGGGTTCAGAGATGGGGCAGGGGAGTCAGAGAGGTGGGCCCTAGAAGAATAGTCTCACCAAAGGATCAATTTCCATCCTGTCCTTGGAAAGCCAGACATTTGATACTCAGATCAACACAATTATTAGTCCTTGGCGGACCCTGGAGAGGAGGAGCAGCTCGGGTGCCATTATCACACTTCACCGCAGGCCCCGGAGGGGGGCACACTGCTCTTACTGTGCTGTCTTGGGAACTCTCATCCTATACACGTGCACACACACACAGGCACACGCACATGTGCATGCACACACACACACACTCAGGAGCAGAGGCCATGATCCAGGCAACTAAGAAAACACTATTCAGATACAAGAGGTAAAGGATCTGGGGACCGATGGGAATGCTGCCTCAATTACCCAAATATTTGCTTTAATTCTTTGTTTCCTGTCACTTTGTCCTTCAGTTGAGATCATGTTGGGTTTGGACCAGGTCATCTAAAGGGTTGTTTCTGGAGACTCAAGCTGTTTCTATTCCAGAGACTCAACCACCAACCATTGCCCTTCCCTCCACTGTGGAAAAAATAAAAAGATATATGTACTATTCCCTCCATTATTAGGAGTTTTGGGAAGTAATAACTTCCCTGTTATTTTCTTTGCTTTGCTTCAGTGGCCAACCTCATTCTTTAGGAAGGAAAGATCATGCTGGTTTTATTATTTTAAAAAATGTTCATCATTACTTTGAACTAAAGCAGATGTAATAGAAGGCTTCCCTGGCTCTAGGGCTAAGAATCCGCCTGCAATGCAGGAGATAAAGGTTTGATCCTTAGGTCGGGAAGATCTCCTGCAGGAGGGCCTGGCAGCCCACTCCAGTATTCTTGCCTGGAGAATCCCATGGGCAGAGGAGCCTGGCAGGCTACAGTCCATGGGGTCTCAAAGAGTTGGACACGATTTATCGACTAAACAATAATAACCACAAAATATAATAGAGTAGGGTTAAGGAAAGACTTGTGGATTTCTCATTTTGCCCTTCACCTTTACTCTCATCTCTAAACCCTAGTTAGAGATGCTTACAGAGATAGATCATTGACATGAATTTGCAGCTCAAACAACGGTTAACCACGACGGCAAGGAGAGCCTTGGTCCTCTGAGCAGATGATCAGGCCAGACTGTACTGGGTCCCTCGAAAACTGCTCCTCCCTTCTGAGCAAAAAAGAGCCCTGGACACACTGCCAGGAAGGTCTAACCCTTGGCAGTAACGCTGTGCTGATACCATCTCCAATGGCTACTACGTGAGAGGTGTGCCCCAATCCCCAAAGCTGCAGGAAACTGCCGTTCAGGCTAAGTACAAATGAAAGGATCATACCTGCAAAAGAGCATTTCTGGTTTAAAAAAAAATTATACACTTGTTATGAAACTTAGAAAAAGAATGGTATTGTTCCTAGTTGTTATAAGTGCACTTATTTAAGGATGTTTTTCCTCTAAAGGGGATATTTTGCAAAGTTATTTTTTTTTTAAGTTGGATACAAACTCAAATAGTAAAAAGCCAGTCAAATTTAGCAGTGGGGGGTTGTATACCAACTTTAGTGACACTAATGTTAATAAGTTCTGGTAACCCACTACCATCGGACCAGCCGATGGAACTGCTTTCACTTTCATTATATAAATCCCTTAAGTAGCTACTCCAAATAACTTAGGTTGAGTTGTTTTCATAATTTTCAAAGAGTCCTATCGTTATGTGAGCTATACAGCAGAGTGTTACAAAAAGCAACACGTCGCCTTATTATTTTCCTGGATTTTAAACAGCTTAACACGAACTGATATTCAAAATGAATATCGTTGCATGATGGGAAATAGAAAGACAGATGACCAGATGCAAGCTGCTTGTCCTTCACGAATATTTTATGATGTCCAGGGATCACAGGAAAAAATTAATGAACATACTTATGCCAAAGGTTTAGCAAAAAATAATAAAAATAATTAATGTCAACGAAATAAGCTTTGACTTTTTTTTTTTTAAGCTCGTCTTTCTGTCTGCGATCTGCAACACGGCTTCCGGACTCAGACAGCAGCAGATGGCAGTAACACACAGAAAATTCACTTTCCACCCACCTTCTGTGTTGAGTCCGGACTAGAGAACTTCTCAGGCAAGAATACATGGTGCTCTCACACTAGTTACAATCTAGATTTTTCTTCTTTTTTTTGATAATACCTGATAGTTACAATAAGTCAAATAATTATGTCAAGTGTACTATGGTCATATTATATGGTCATAACCTTCACCTTTAGGGAAGACTGCTGCTGTGATGTGGAAGTTGTCATGAAATGGTGGAAATAGTCTCTTGCCGATGATTTAATCACTGGCATCAAACCCCACTCAATAATTGGATATAAGCACCCTCCCTAAAATCCAGGTAAGAAATTCCACGTTCACCAGAAGGAAAGAAATGAAAAAGGTTCAAGAATGATCACTAAGTCTTAGTTCTTATCTTTGCCTGTCAACTCTTTCTTGCTTTAAATTGTCCGTACTTTAAAATAGTGCACGTTAACATGAACTGAAGGTTTCTAGGATGGAGGGAAATATGTGTTCAAGATTATGATTAATGTGAGTGCTAAGAAAGGCCCACTTTGTAAGCATCACATTTGCTGACTGAGCAGTAATGAGCTGCCCTGAGCTTAGCCAATAACAGAAGATTTTTGTTTTTAGACATCGGAATAAGAATTACGATAGTTCCTGGGGACCAGGGGCTGAGAGAAGCGAAGGGCTGGGCCTTCCGGAGGTGAAGGAGAGCTTCGGTCTTTTTATTTCGTATGGAAGTGTAGTCAGTTCACAGCGCTGTGCCAGTTCTAGGTGAGCAGCAAAGGGACTCGACCCCGCATATGCACACGGCTGTTCTCGCTGGAACTCCCCTCCCACCCAGGCTGCGCGGAACACAGTGGAGTGCCCCGCGCTGAGCAGTGGGTCGCTGTTGGTCATCTGTTTTAAACAGACCACTGTGTGCATGACCTTCCCAGAGTCTCTCACTACCCCTCCCCCCTCGGCAAGCACAACTTCACTTTCTGAGTCTGTGAGTCCCGTTCTGTTTTGTAACTAAGCTCATTTGTATCGCTTCTCTTAGATTCCACATGCACAGGATGTCTTACGGATCTCTCTCCTTCTCTGCCCGGCTTCGCTCAGGGGGACGCTCTCTAGGTCTCCCATGTTGCTGCAGATGCCATTCTTTCATTCTCGTGAATGGCTGAGTTATTCTCCGTTGTCTGTACGCACCACATCTCCTTTATTCAGTGCTCTGTCGATGGACGTTTAGGCAGTTTCCAAGTCTTGGCTATTGTAAATAGGGCCGCAGTGAGCACTGGGGTGCGTGTATCCTTTCGGTCATGGTTTTCTCCAGGTATATGCCCAGGAGTGGGATTGCAGGGTCACATGGTCGCTCTGATTTAGTTTTTTAAGGAACCTCCACAGTGGCTGTGCCAATCCACATTTCCACCAACGGTGTGGGAGGGTTTCCATCTCTCCACACCCTCTCCAGCATTTCTTGTTTGTAGATTTTTTTATGATGACTATTCTGACCATCTACCCTCATCCTTATCATCTCTCAGGCAGTGATTAGGGGCCACTTGCCAAAGTAGGCTGGCTGGGGTTTCCCGGAAGGCTGACCAGTTCAAGATTACTTCCATCTCTCCCACATTTGAAAGCTTCTCCAGTTCATGTGGGTGGAAGGCCTTTCTGGTCTCAGACCTCTCTTAGCAAAATGTAAGCATTCAACTCCTGTTTAACAGGCCAGCCTGAATGCATACATTTGTCTGAATTCCTTCTCTAATCCAGTTAAAACCAGAGTGAACTGATGAAAAACGGGGTGAAGAGATTAAAAAGGAAGAGAAGAGAAAGGAGGCGCACTTCTCTCCTTCCTCCTGCCTGGAATGGGGATTGGTGTCTGGAGTGGGAAAAAACATCCTGAAACCTTGAGTATAGACACCCTCCCTTAGGATGGCATGAGATGAATAGAAACGGTCTTGCGGTATTGAAGATGTGGTGGGGGCATTGTTCCAGCCCTGGACACTGGCTAGCTCCACACTTCTTGTCATCTGAGGACAGTCAGTCTGCACTGAGTTAAAACCACTGCGATCTGGCCTTCCTGTTACGTGCAGCTCAATGTTTTCCTGACTGGAGAAAGAGGGTGCCTGAGGCATGGGGCCCGTATCCCCAGACCACGATGAGGTGTGAATTGTAGGTAAGACTGTACACAGACTTTAATAACACTGACCCTCTAACAGGGCTTCCAGGTGGCACTACTGGTCAAGAATCCACTTGCCAACACAGGAGACTCAGAGACGAGGGTTCGATCCCTGGATGGGGAAGATCCCCTGGAAAAGGAAATGGCAACCCACTCCAGTATTCTTGCCTGGAAAATCCCACGGACAGAGGAGTCTGGCGGGCTACAGTTTATGGGGTTGCAAAGAGTCAGACATGACTGAGCACACGTACCCACCTGTAATGTGAATGTTATTTTTTTCCAACTTTCTTTCAGTCTTTCTGATAATATCAAGGAGGAAAAATCTTAATTTGATATGTCACTAACCCCTCCCTTATCTTTTTTAAGCGAAGGGGGAGTACCTCTTGCTGTAATAGTATCTCACTAGAATTTTAACAATGTTACTTTGTTCCCAAAATATTCCTATTTATGGTTCCTTTCATTTATGGTAATTGATATTGATTTTTCTAATTTCCCTGGAGATATAAAGTTTTCTTAAAAAATATATTTTTGGTACTTCCTTGGTGGTCCGGTGGCTAAGACTCCACCCTCCCAAAGCAGGGAGCCTGGGTTCGATTCCTGGTCAGGGAACTATATTCCACATGTTGAAACTAAGAGTCCCAGTGCCTCAGTGAAGAGTTTGCGTGCTTCAGCTAGGAGTTCACATGCCACAGCTGAAAAATTCCCCGCATGCCACAGCTAAAAGATATGCATGACGAAGACTGACGATCCCACGGGTTGCCACTAAGACCCGGCATAGCCAAATAAATAAACACCTTTTTTAAAAAAGAAAGAAATACTTTTGAAAAATTACTTGTAAATAAAAGGGGAAAGCTACTAATATATGCAATAATATGAATGAATCTCAAGAACAATAATGAATAGAAGAATCCAGACAGCAGTGTACAAAAAGTAGGATTTCATTTATATGGAATTCTAGAAAAGAAAAAGCTAGTCTACAATACTAGAAGCAGATTTGCTGCTGCCTAGGATGGAGGCTGAGGATGAGGGACTGTGCGAAAGGCCACAGAGGAACTTTATGCTGTGATGAGACCATTCTCCATCCTGGTTGTGACTTCACGTGTATATCAGTTCAGTTCAGTTCAGTTCAGTCGTTCAGTCATGTCCAACTCTTTGCGACCCCATGGACTGCGGCACACCAGGGTTCCCTGTCCATCACCAACTCCCAAAGCTTGCTCAAATTCATGTCCATTGAGTCAGTGATGCCATCCAACCATCTCATCCTCTGTCGTCCCCTTCTCCTCCTGCCTTCAATCTTTCCCAGCATCAGGGTCTTTTCCAATGAGTCGGCTCTGCGCGTCAGGTGGCCTAAGTATTGGAGCTTCAGCCTCAGCATCAGTCCTTCCAATGAATATTCAGGACTAATCTCCTTTAGGATGGACTGGTTGGATCTCCTTGCAGTCCAAGGGACTCTCAAGAGTCTTCTCCAACACCGCAGTTCAAAAGCATCAGTTCTTCAGCGCTCAGCTTTCTTTATGGTCCAACCCTCACATCCATACATGACCGTTGGAAAAACCACACCTGTGCTTTTCTTCAGAATATGCTGGAAATCATCCCATGACACCCTTTGATGAAATTTCAATTCTCTAATTTCTCTGGCCTGTCTTCCACAGGCTCGTCTGTGCAGGCTGTCTGCAGCCAGCCCCTAGAGCTGCTCGTAGCTCCGGGCTGTCCCCTCTCCCTTTCAGCCTGATTTATAATGACAGTCGACAGCTGTCTAAGGCTGGGACGGGAAGGGGACTGTTATTTAAGGCGGAATCTTTCTGTGGCCAAAAGCAATTTTAGTCAGCTCTGTCTAAGCGGGTCTCTGATAAAATTTCTCCTTTTAAAATTCTCTGTGTCAGGATAGAAACCAATACCTCTTCTAAAACGCAGGAGGAGAACATGACTATGTAAACAACAGCAGCAGCAAATGCTGCCTTTGGGCAAAGACCGTGAAGGAATATGAAAAAAAAGAGGCAATAATTATGCTACAGTGATAGAACACCAGGTAGGTCTCTTTCATTTAAAAATTTACTCTTGTGCAGCCTTTATAAAAATTGTATGGAACTACAGTTGAGTTACACTGTTGGTTAATTTCTGCTATACAGTGAAGTGTAGAATGTAAATATATTTACATTCTTTTTCATATTCTTTTCCATTATGGTTTATCACAGGTATTGATTATACTTTTGTGTGCTCTGCAGTAGGAACCTGTTGCTTATTTGCGAAGAACTGACTCATTGAAAAAGACCCTGATGCTGGGAAAGATTGAAGGCAGGAGGAGAAGGGAACGACAGAGGATGGCATGGTTGGATAGCATCA
Organism: Neotragus pygmaeus; assembly: GCA_006410875.1. Lineage (NCBI taxonomy): Eukaryota > Metazoa > Chordata > Mammalia > Artiodactyla > Bovidae > Neotragus > Neotragus pygmaeus. The sequence continues at coordinate 36,190 of SJYV01047079.1, forward strand.
CCAGCTCCATGGACATGAGTTTGACCAAGCTCCGGGAATTGGTGATGGACAGGGAGGCCTGGCCTGCTGCAGTCCATGGGGTCGCAGAGTCGGACATAACTGAGCGACTGAATTGAACTGAACAGTAGGCCCTTGTTGCTTATTGCATGAGGCCTTTTGAAGAGAATAAAAGTGTCTTAGGACAAGGTTGTAGCGTGTGTGTGTGCTTAGTCAGTTGTGTCTGACTCTGTGCGACCCCATAGACGGCAGCCCACCAGTCCCTGGGATTCTCCAGGCAAGAACACTGGAGTGGGTTGCCATTTCCTTCTCCAATGCATGAAAGTGAAAAGTGAAAGTGAAGTTGCTCAGTTTTGTCCGACCCTCAGCGACCCCATGGGCTGCAGCCCACCAGGCTCCACCATCCATGGGATTTTCCAGGCAAGAGTACTGGAGTGGGGTGCCATCGCCTTCTCCAGGGCTAGACTGGTTTAAATTCCATCATTTGAATCCTGTATTTTGGTTACCAGGCAGGTGAATACTCTGTGTTAGGAGAGGACGAACCCCGGCAGGAGGCCAGCCGGAGGGGTTCAGCACCACATCCCCAGCGGCTGGAGGAGACCCGAGCGGCATCTGTCTTGGGAACAGGGACAGGCTCCTCTGAGACCCTCAGAGCATCGACTGAACCGGGGAAATGAGAAGAGTCACCTGGCATACCGTCGCAAGTCCCCCAGGATGTGATGGAGCTACAGGTGAAGCCTCAGAGGTAGCCGTTTTGCTCACTGGTTCTTTCATTCGGCAGCATTCTGTGGCATGCGGGACCTTAGTCCCCTCACCAGGGATCAAACACATGCCCCCTGCATCGGGAGCCCGGAGTCTAAACCTCAGAACTGCTGGGAAGCCCCTGGCTTTGGTTTTAAGCGAATTAATTAATTCTGGCTGCGCTGAGTCTTCATTGCTGTGCACGGGCTTTCTCTAGTTGTGGCAAGATGGAGGCTATTCTCCAGTGGCACGCGTGGGCTTCTCATTATCGTGGCTTCCCTTGTAGCAGAGCACCAGCTCCAGGGCCCTCCGGCTTCAGGAACTGCTGCACGGGCTTGGTTGCAGCATGTGGGATCATAGCTCCTGGACCAGGGATCAAAGCCGTGTCCCCTACATGGGCAAGTGGACTCTTACCCACCGGACCAAAGCCCCCAGGGTTTGTTTTCAAGTGTACATCTTAAATCTTCTGGCCCTGACCTACCTCCCCTCTTTCTTCCACACTCCACCATTTACTTTGTCCGCCTTCCACATCCTCGCCAAGTCAAACCGCACCTCACATGCTTCCCTAAAAGTGTTTTTGAGGCTTCATCTCTTCCAGCAAGACTGCCTCTCTTGTCTCTCCTTTCCCCTCAATCATAAGGGCTCTTTTCTTCTCTGAATGCCAATATAATTTTATTCACATGCCCCTGTCACAGCACTTTTCAGTTTCTTGAGTGTGCCATAATTATGGAGGTGTGTTATTACAGGTCCCCTGTGACATCCAGCCCCCAAGACACACACCAGTGTGTCATCCCCAAATGCTCTCCTTCAGATGCATCTTTGGGGTTGGCAGAGGCTTAGTGACCATAGGGACTTGTCTCTTTCAAGCTATTCTTTTGAAACAGTAGTTCTTAAAATCTCTCAAAAATCATTACACTCTTTGGGACTCTGATGAAAGTTATGCGTCTGTGTCCACAAAGTTGCACACGTTGGCATGTGTCCAAACATTCTGTGTACAGTGTCAGAGTGTTATGAGTCTGCAAGGCCAATCAAGAGGTTAAGAAAATCTGATCTAAACCTTAGGAATACTGACAGCTAACTGCAAAACTATGACGCATTTCTCTACTTCCTCCAGCCTTATCTCCACTCTCTTCTGAATCTCCTTGTCGACCCAGAGCTGCCTTTGGAAGCAGCGCCCAAAACTAACCTTTCCTCCCAGTCATAAAAACTCTATTCCCCCAGAACACACCCAACAATAGGAAATGTATGAAGTATGTTTTTATGCATGTATTTGAGAGATGGAAAATTGTGCAGATTTAAAATAGAAAGTTATTAAGACTGGGTAGCACAAAGGAGAACTGTTCCATGTAAGGTTCAGTGGGAGAGCAATCCTACTGTGCTCACACCTATGGGAGAATTATATGGGGATAAGCAAAACTCCTGAAAATCAAAAGTGTGACATATTGGGACGTGTCTGTTTTTCTTTTGCTGTATTATTATAGTGCTGTCGATGTAAAAATAAGGAATCGCATTCCTTTCTTGCAGCTAGCTCAACCAATTAGAATAAAAGAGACTGAATGACAGATAAAGACATTGTATGATGTCACATATGTGGAATCTACAAACTGGTGAATGAAACAAAAAAGAAGTGGACTCACAGATACAGAGAGCAAACTAGGGGTTACCGGTGGGGAGAGGGGAAGGAAGGAGGGACAAAAGAGGGGTAGGGGATTGAAAATGGGTTAATAGGTGATTATATGAAGTCATGTATGTGTGAAATATAAAACATAGAATTTAAAGACTCTTTCATTCAATTTTTTAAAAAAGAAAGACTGAGTAAACAATTAAAAAAAAAGAAAAACAGAGTAAACAAAGTCCCACATGGTGTAAATACCACCATATAAACCCCCTGGGTCTGATCCAAATGGGATCCCCAACCTGAAATGACCCTGGAAAGGGACTTAGCTAAGCCACCAGGGCATCCTGGCCTTCTGCGAAGAGGCTGAAGTTTTCTTACTTAACATTTCTTTCCAAATTGAAAAAGGAAAAAATCACATGGAAATATTTTCCCAGCGTTTCTTTCAAGACTCTTGGGGAGACGTGGTTTTTGAAGAAGGTGCTGGTTACTGCTCGCAGGCAAGATNAAAAAAAAAAAAAGTTATTTGTTTCTCCACTGTGCTAGTTTCTTTCTTTCTGCCCAAACCTGTGTCCTGCCGCGGTCGGGCTTCGAGGTGTGGGCTTGTCCCCACCCTCCCTTCCTGACTTGGCAAGCATCCTCTCTTGGGTCCCGCCTGGCTCCTCTGTGCAATGGGATGGGAGTGCCTCCCGGCCCAAAGGTTGGACGGGCGGCCTGTGTCAGTCCGTCTTTAGCTTTGTCCTTGAGGCCTCAAGTGAAAGTCGCTCAGTCGTGTCTGACCGTTTGCAACCCCATGGAATTCTCCAGGCCAGAATACTGGAGTGGGTAAGCCTTTCCCTTCTTCAGAGATCTTCCCAACCCAGAGATCGAACCCAGGTCTCTTTCATGGCAGGCAGATTCTTTACCAGAGGAGCCACAACCCCAGCTGGAAAATGGCCTTGTTCGAAGGCTGTGAGCCCTGTATGATTAAGGGTCACTGCTGGAAGTTTTATTGCCTTTGGCTAGGGGGTGGCATTTATGTGGACACTGCGTTCCAAGGATACTCCCTGACTGCAACCCTCTGGTCCAGGTGTAATTGACTCAAAGTATTATATTATTTTTAAATGTATAACATATGATTCAGTATTTGTATATATTGCAAATGATTACCACTCTTAAGCGTAGTTAACATCTTTCAACAGTTACATATTTTTTTTCTCATGAAAACTTTTAGAATTTACTCTCTTAGCAACTTTCAAATATACGATACAGGATTAACTATAGTCACCATGCCGTATATTACATCCTCATTACTAATTTATAACTGAAAGTTTGTACTTCTTGACCCCCATTTTGCCCACCCTCCAACCACACCCACCATAACCGTTTATCTGCTCTCTGAATTTGAATTGTGTATTTTTTGTCTCCTTCGATTCCATATATATGTGGGATCATAATGGTATTTGTCTTTCTCTGTCTGACTTATTTCACTTAGCACAGTGCCCTCAAGATCCATCTATGGGGTAACAAATGGCAAGATTTCATTCTTTTTTGTAGCTGAATAATATTTTCTCTACCCATTCACCTATTGATGGGCACTTGAGTTGTTTCCATGTTTTGGCTATTATAAATACCACTGCAGTGAACATGGGGATGTAGGTCATCTTTTTAAATTCGTTTTTCGTTTTCTTTGGGTAAATACCTAGAGTGGGATTTCTGGGTCATGTGGTAGCTCTAGGGTTTAATTTTCTGAAGAATCACCATACTGATTTCCACATGGCTGCGCCAGTTTGCATTCCCACCAACAGTGTGCAAGCGCTCCCTTTTCCCTACATCCGTCCCAACGCTTGTCATTCTTGTCATTTTGGTAGTGGGCATCCTAACGGGTGTGAGGTGATCTCTCCCTGTGGTTTTGATGTGTGTTCCTGATGGTTACTGATGCTGAGCGCCTGTTCATGCGCCTGTTGGCCGTCTGTATATCTTCTTTGGAAAAAATGTCTATTCAGGTCCTCTGCTCCATTTTCAGTCGGATTGTTTGTATTTTTGCTACTGAGTTGTGTGAGTTCTTTATATAGTTTGGATTTTAATCACTTATCATATGTATGATTTCGAATATTCTTTCTCTCTTAGTAGGTTACCTTTTGATTTTGCTGACGGTTTCCTTTGTTGTGCAGAAGGTTTTTTTTCCCTTTAATTTGATGTAGACCCCCTTATTTATTTTGGCTTTTATCGCCTTTGCTTTTGGTGTCAGTTCCAGAAAAATCATCACCAAGTTTGATTTTGAAGTACTTATCGCTGGTATTTTTAAAAAGATGTATTTATTTACTTTATGGCTGTGATGGGTCTCTGTAGCTGCACCGGCTTTCTCTAGTTGCGAACAGGTGCTGCTCTCTGGTTGGGATGCACCGACTTCTCATTGCAGTGGTTTCTCTTGTTGGGAGGCACAGCTCTGGGGCTCAGTAGCCGCCGCACGTGGACTTAGTGTTAACAGTTGCGGCTCCGGGACTCTAGAGCTAGACGCAGTAGTTGTGGCGCACTGGCTTAGTTGCTCTGCAGCATAGGGGATCTTCCCGGAGGAGGGGTCGAACCCGTGTCTCCCGCATTGGCAGGTGGATTCTTTACCACTGAGCCACCAGGGAAGCCCTGCCTGTGTTTTATTTATTTATTTATTTATTTTTGGCTGCCCTGGGTCTTCATTGCTCTGCACCAGTTTTCTCTAGATGCGGCAAGTGGGAGCTCCTCTCCAGCCGTGGTGCCAGGCTTCTCGTTGCAGAGCACGGGCTCCAGAGCTCGAGCTCAGTGGCTGTGGCTCACAGGCTTAGGTCCCCTGTGGCATGTGGAATCTCCCCGGACCAGGGATCGAACCTGTGTCCCCTGCATTGACAGGCAGATTCTTAGCCACTGGACCACCAGGGAAGTCAGCTGCCTGTGTTTTATTATGCTCATTTTAATAATGAGAAAATTGAGCCTCACGATACTAACTTGTGCATGATCACGCTCCTATTAAATGGCAGAAATGGAACATGATGAGCTGTGTCTCAGGCTACAGTGACAAACTGCCAGAGACTGGATGCCTTAGACCACATTTATTTCCCACAGTTCTGGAGGCTGAAAAGTCCGTGATTTAATTCCTGGTGTGGGCTCGCTTCCTGGCTGGCAGCTGTCTGTCCTCCCAGCGTCCCAGGTGGTTAGGAGAGTGGTCGTTGCTCATGTCTTAGAGGGCACTAATCCCATTCATGAGGGCTCCACCCTCATGACCTAACCATGTTCAAAAGCCACTGCCTCCAAATGCCATCATTTTCAGGATCGGAGACACAACGTATCGATTTGGAGGGCAGTACATAAATATTCAATCCACATCAAAGTGATGGCAGCCTTTGGTTTTAACTTATCAACCATCCCTAGCTCTCAGAACTTTTCTCTGTGTGACATTTAGGCCAAGACATCAGCAGTTAAGTCACTGGAACATGACAGGATCTATGCTGCAGAACGTGGTTTTCATTTAGTTGAAAATATCCATTGAGTACAGATTGAGCCACTGAACTGACTGACTGACACACGCAAGCAGGGAGATTCGGGCATGTGACCTCACCCCTGCTGGGTCCTCCTGCTAATTACCTCCCAGAGGAGCAAATTTCTGGGAATGACAAGTTATTTCAAGGAAAGCAACACTAAAGTGGGAATTACTGCCAGATGGTCCAGCTATCTGTTCTGAGTACTGAAGTGACTGTGTGTGGTCTCACAGAGATGGCTGTCCCCTGCTGGAGGGGGTACCCCTGACCCCTGCAGCTTCCTCCTGCCAACTCACTAGCCTTGAGCATGTCCTGCTGAGCCTGACACCAGCACAGGACGGTGGCATGGACTTCTCATCAGCAATTGTCACCCAAAAGTTGCCTATGTTCTTTCTTTAGAAATACATTTTCGCCATTAACATTCTTTACTAAATGTATGACTACAACTTTATGTAAGTTTCTTTTTCTTTAGTCAGTTGCACAGACTGAAGAACCTACTTGCAGACTGGATTGTGCTTATGCTTTTGTTTATTTATTATCCTTGTTTTTGGCTGTGCTGGGTCTTCACTGCTTCCGTCTAGTCGCAGGCTTTCTTCTAGCTGTGGTGAGAGGGGGCCACTCTCTAGTTGCAGTTGGCGGGCTTCTCGAGGTGGCTTCTCTTGTTGTGGGGCACAGCCCCAGGCTCTTGGGCTTCAGCAGCTGCAGCTCTTGGGCCCTGTACTTGTTGCTCCCAGGCTCTAGAACACAGGCTCAATAGTTGTGGTTCATGGGCTTAGTTGCACTGTGTCATGCGGAATCTTCCTGGAACAGGGATTGAACCCATGCCTCTTGCATCTTCAGGCATTCTTTACCACCAAGCCACCAGGGAAGCCCCTATAATTTTCTTTAAAATGCAATAAAACCTCTTTATTCAAGCCATACATTGTCTCACTCTTTCCTTGGACATTTCTCAGGCTGGATGTATATTTCTGCATATCCAGCCTCATTTGGGACAGGGGCATTGGACTTGGCATCAGAAAACCAGAGTGGAGTTATGGTTGGCTCACTTAGCAGCTATGCATCTCTGGGTGAGCTGCCTGGCCCCTCCAGGCTCACGCTCCTTGCTTGTAAACTGTGCTCTGGGGACCTTACATCATGCTTTGGTATTGCTTTCTGCAGGTGAATAGCATACATTATTTACTGGGCTACATGAGGACAGAGGTTGTTTCACTTGTGTATTCCTTGCCAAAGCATTTGCTAATGGTAGGGCCCAGTGAATACTTGTTGCTAATCTCCTTATTAAAGTGATAGTGTTTATGCCTTCATAGAAAGGATGGAAGAAGAGGAGAACTCGAGGGTGATCTCATGTATTCATAGGATCCTTTTTAATTCGGTTTCTTAGAGATTAAAAAATGTGCACTCGAATCAAATAAAGTCCTTGAGTGCAGTTAGATAGTTGGATGGCATCATTGACTTAATAGATGTGAGTCTGAGCAAACTCCAGGAGATAGTGAAGGACAGGGGAGCCTGGTGTGCTGCAGTCCATGGGGTTGCAAAGAGTTGGACACAACTGAGGGACTGAATTACAACAGCAACAGAATAATACACAAAGGCAAACAAATCAAGTAACCATTTGTAACTGATGGTTTCCAGTAATGAGTAGTCTGGAAACTCATCAGAGTGGTCAGGTTCACTTCCTGCTGAGGTTTGCTGACGGTCCTAGCAGTTTGGAATCTTTACAAGGCGGACTGAAGCATCTCCTGATGCTTGCTTAACTTTGGAAGCCAACCTGGATCCTGTCTGTCGTTAATAACATGGTTCTTTGTAAATGGAAACTATTCATTAAAAAAAATAATCATTAAGTATTAAAATAAAAAAACAGTTTGTTTTTGTACCAGGCATTGTGAGGCTGATGGGACTAATACAATTGCATAACCACCGCTGTGCTCCATCGTGTCTGACTCTTGGCGATCCCGTGGATTGCAGCCCACCAGGCTCCTCTCTCCACGGGGCTTTTCAGGCAAGAATACTGGAGTGTATTGCTATTTCCTCCTCCAGGGGATCTTGTCGACCCAGGGATCAAACCCACGTCTCCTGTGTCACCTCCATTGGCAGGCAGATTCTCTACCACTGAGCCATCAGGGAAGCTCCGTAACCCCCACCAAAGGGGTTCTACTTTACCTGGGGACAAACTTACACATTATTATAAGATACAAAGGATCTGTTGAGAGGTGACACAAGATAAATGTATCGACCAGGATCTTTGGTTTGGAGGAAGGAGGTGCAGCCTGAAGGGAGACATGGGCCCTAGGAAACCAAACCAGAAAGGACACTTCCCTTGGTTACAGTCAGAGGAGATACACTCTGCTTGTACACCCTCAGAGACCCAAAAGAAAGTAAAAAGGGAGGTTTGTCAGTAAAGGAACCCTCTCCAAAGTAAGCCAGCTGTTGTCAAGACTCGGACATGATGGCTGCCACAAAGCCCTCTTCTCAGAAGCCAGACTCCAGATCCAGTGTGAGCTTGGTCAGCATTTCGGTCAGACATACCACACCCAAAAATGCATGGAAAGTTCTACTCAAAGTCTGATAGATTACTGATGTAAAAAATCATCAGGTTTTACATAAAGACCAAAATCCTTTGAACTTACACCTTCCTAAATTTGACCAAAGACAGATGCTCCAGCCTCTTTTTCCTTCCCTGACAGGAGAATGGTACTTTGGACATTTTATTAGAATGTCAAATTAGACATTAGCCCATATTAGACATATTAGCCCATCAAATTAGAAGATTATCTGAGTAGAGGTGAAATGTTGTTACAATGAACAAGAAACTGACTCTGCTTTGTTATTGTGTTGATCCTGTTATGGTATGAGATCTAAGTAGAAAAGAAAGTGAATTAACAGAAGCAAGACAGCAAAGACTTGGACTAGACTGCTCAGATTAGACTCCTGCTCTGTGTACCTTAGGCAAGTCCACTCTGCCTCAGTTTCCTCTCTGCAAAACAGGGGTAATACTGCACAGAGTGAATAAAAAAATTTTTTTTAAGATTAAAAAAAAATTACTTGGCTGTGCTGAGTCTTAGTTGTGGCAATGCACGATCTTCAATCTTCGTTACGACACATAGGGTCTAGTTCCCTAACCAGGGATTGAACCCAGACTCCCTGCATTGAGAGTACAGAGTCATAGCCACTGGACCAGTGGGAAATCCTAAAGATTTTTTAAAAAATGTGGACCATTTTTAAAGCCTTTATTGAATTTGTTACAATATTGCTTCTGTTTTTTGGCCCCAAAGCAGGTGGGATATTAGCACCTCAACCAGGGATCGAGCTTGGGCCCCCTACCTTGGGAGGTGAAGTCAACCACTGGACCACCAGGGAGGTCCCCAGAAGAGTTATTGGGAGGATGTGGCATGTTTGTTAGATACTAAGTAAGGAAACACAGCACAACTCATTCATTGAGTAATCTGTGCATTAAATATCTGAAGTAAGTACTAATGACTTTCAAAATAATCACCTTGGAAGAATTATTCCAACGATGGAGCCATTGTATAAAATGAATCTGAAACCAAGTGAAAGTGTCTGTAGAAACCACAGCATCTTTGTTTTCAGTGTTCCTTGGGGCAGTGACTCTTTCTCTTTGGAAGGCAGATATACTTTTGAAAACAGCCCCCCGTCTGTCGGAGTCAAGGATGGTGAATGTGATGAGAACAAGCTGGGACGGATGATCTTGGCAAAAACAAGGTGTAATTATAGGAACACCGTCCATCTTTTTGGGGGGCTCACACTTGGACCCTGAAGGCGACTGGCAAAACACAAGGCTTCCAAGGATGCTTACGCAGAGGAGGCACTTCCAGTGAAGGACATGTATTAGCTAGCTACGGCTGTCTAACAGACTTACCCCAAACAGCGATTTAAGACAGCTAACATTTGTTTTCTCACAACATCCGTGGGGCAGAAATCTGGGCACAGCTGGCTGGCACTCAGGCCGGGGCTCTCCCCAGCTGCGCGGAAGGTGTTGGCCTGGGCAGTGGTCCTCGCGAGGCTCCCATGGGGAGATTCCTTGCTTGCAGGCCCTCTGTCTGGCTGTTGGCTCGCTCACACGGCTTCAGGCTGGAGTGGTCGTTGGCTGCAAACACCCGCCCTTGCCTCTCTGTGTGGGGCAGCTGGCTTTCCCCAGAGCAATGAGGGGAAAGGGGCAGGGGAGAGAGAGAATCCTGGTAGAATCCACAGTCATTTTTCAAACTCCTATTGGAGGTGATACCCTATTACTTTTGCCTTGTTCTTTTCCTTAGAAATGAGTCACTAAGTTCAGGTCTCCCGAACTCTTAGAGAGGTGGATACGCAGCAATGACTACTGGGAGGGGAGATGATTGCATAAATCTCTGAAGTGAAGCGACAGGGTTGAAAGATGACATGCATTTCAGTAAGACCTCTCTCTTTCTCCCCTTCTCCCCCTCCCTTCCCCTTCCCTCCCTTCCTGTCTCCCTCTCTCTTTCTATGTATATATAATCTCCAACTGTTTTTTAAAATTTCATTGTTTTGTAGGGATGTTACCTTTCTCCCTGTGATATAGATATTTTTGTGGAAAAAAAATTATCTAAGAACATCATTTTAATAATTGTCATCTTTGGCCTGGTTTATAGGTTGAAATTGCATCAGCAAATTCTAGTCCCTTTCCCTTGGAATGGACCTCACCTCGCTAGATATTTTAGTCATCTGAAATAGACATGGAAATCCCTATCATGATAGAAACACTGAGCAAGATTCTAGTGCTCTAACATTTCTAGACTACCGGTTGGCTAGAATTTGGGGACTTTGTATCTTAATGCTTTTAAATTCAGCAGTTAGTATTAAGTTCAACAAGGCTGGCTGATGCAAAGCATCCATTTTAAACAAGCTACCACCAGCCTGAGAGTGTGAGCTGTGGGTTTTCTCTAGCTGAGAACCATCCTTACCAACAAATGATACCCTTGTCATTCATCAAGATTCAGTCAACACAGAACCTGCTTCCCTGGTGGCTCAGGTGGTAAAGAATCTGCCTGCAATGCAGGAGACCTGGGTTCGATCTCTGGTTTGGGAAGATGCCCTGGAAAAGGGAACAGCTACCCCCTCAAGCATTCTTGCCTGGAGAATCCCATGGACAGAGGAGCCTGGGCTCCTGGGCTACAGTTCATGGGGTCACAAAGTCAGACAGGACTAAGCGACTGACACTACTACTATTCTTTCTGATTTTTTTTTTTCAAAATTTTTCCCCAAACAAAGTTACCGTAGAGGATGCATATATCTCAACAAAGCAGTCAAGTTTCTTTGCTAATAAGGAAAGCCACTGTGTTGGAACTTGATTGCATTTGACTGTAAACTCTAACCAATCATAGCAATTGAACCAAAGAGAAGAAGCTATTGCTGACAACTGGCAGACAGAAAGGATCCATGAGGAGTCAGGAAGTCTTGCCAGAGTTAGAAACCTCCTTTCCCACGTGGTTTTGAATTGGGTCTCCATCTGGGTCTGTGGACGTATGTGCTTTATGTTTGTTGTGAAATAATCCAAAGTTCATTTTCTACTCATTCACTACTGCTGCTGCTGCAGCAGACACTTATAAATGTACTGAATTTTTGGCAACCATTGTTGGCATACATTTTTTCATTCTGAAAGTTTCTTTAAATGCCCTCACCTGAAATCCTACTTCCTAGAGTTATGTAGGGCTTCACAGGTGGCTCAGTGGTAAACAGTCCGCCTACCAGTGCAGGAGACTCGGGTGGGATCCTTGGGTCGGGAAGATCCCCTAGAGGAAGAAACGGGAACCCACTCCAGTATTCTTGCCTGGAGAATCCCACGGGCAGAGGAGCCTGGCGGGCTACAGTCCATGAGGCTGACATGACTGGGCATGCACGCACAAACAAAGTTATGTAATCACTGTTAATAATGTGGTAGGTCTCTTCCAGGTTTTTTCCATCCACTTACAAACACACATATATTTATATATGCATACAAACGTATGAGATCATGCCAGTGTAGCTTTGAAAGGAAGCTTCTTTAATTGGCTCCCCCCCGCTTTTTTCCTGATTTATAACAAGAAATGCATTGCTGTTTAACCATGAATTGAAGATTTTCCATATAAGATTTCTAAAAACGGATAAACTCTCTGATAAGTTTTAAGTGAATTAAAACAAAGTTGCTTTCATTGCATTAGCTGTCTCCCCCAGGGACTTTGAAAGTAAATGCTGCAGTACAGTTAACCTTACCGAAAAAAAAAAAGTAACCAAGCAGGCTCTTTTATTTTTTTCATTTTCTTTTCCATTATGGTTCATTGCAGGATATTGAATATAGTTCCCTGTGCTATATAGTAGGACCTTGTTTACCCAGTCTGTATATAACAGCTTGCATCTGCTAATCCCAAACTCCAAACGTCTCCCTCCCCACCCCATTACCCTTGGCGATCACAAGTCTGTTTTCTATGTCTGTGAGTCTCGGGCAGGTCAGCCTTTTATTTTTTAGATAATAAGCTAAAATTTTCTTTAAATTTCCATTTTAGTTAATCTATGTAAACTGCCAATTACTGCTTCTTGATGAAGGCAAAACACAGTTAGTCAAACCTGGTTGTGGGGTTGTGGGATTGTAGGGAAGACAAATATGATAACCCACAGCTTTCGGACCAACCGTGGGCATGAATAGGTTTCTGAGTATTTATAGTTCCTTTCCAGACACTTTTTTAAGTAAGGAGACTTTTCATGGCCCATGTCGCAACCATGAGAAGTAAGATGTGAACAACTTCTCGACTAAATATGATGTGAAAAAACCAAAATCCCTCTTTCTAGAAGTAGTATTTGTAAGGATTATGTTAACCACTAATCTCTTTTGCATTTCATTTTTTTTACGAAAGCATTGTGGGTAGGGCCTGGCTAAATATGAAAGTAAGCCGGGGAGGCGGGTGGCCGCCGGCCACGTGGGCTGCGGGAGTGGGAGTTCGCCCGGGTGAGTCCAGCCCACCTGGCCGGGAGCCCATGCCCCGCCCCACCGGATGGGGCCGCGCGGAAAATGACGAGGAAACCAAGTCAGGCGCTTGCCTGGGGCTCCCGGCGCGCGGCGTCAGTGTCGTATCAGTGTCAGGAGCACGTGGCCGGTCCGGACCATGCGCTCTAACCCGGCGCGGGTCCCTCTCGCCGGCACTCGCAGGTACCCCTTTCGCCTCATCGTTAGGAGCCCCCACTCCCAGAAGTCCGTATGTCTACACTCAGGTCTCTACTGGTTAGGGATTAAGAGTGAGTCAGCAGGAGTCAAACAGGTGGTTCCAGCAAGATTTCCTCTTTCCCTCCGGTAAAGTTGCCATCCAGGAAACCCCGTGTGTGCTAAAAACCTTATTCTGGGAGTTCTTCAATGGTTTACATCAACCCATGTTACTCACCTTTTTTCAGCCTACTACAGGGGCTGGGGTATTTATTTCCAAAAACCGATTGGGAAAATGCAAACCATTGGTGACCTTTCCAAGCTTTAAATATTTATAATGAAAGTCTAAAGACAAACTTGAGAGATTACCCACCTCTGAGTATTTTGCACATAAAAAAAAAAAAACATTGCCAACAAAAACATGAAGTTATTTTCCTTAAGGAAAAAGGTTTCAGCAGAGGAAGTGGGGCCGAACCTCCGTTTTATGTGTCAGGTCTGAGTTATACCCAGAAGCTAAAATATGAGCTAGATTTAAGAAATAAACCCTTTGGAATTTTGGCATCATCTGAATAATTTCTAAGGATAGTTTTGCTTTTTTTTGGTTGTTGTCTGTTTAAAAAACAAACTCCTTTTGGGGAAACTTTAATAGATTTCCTGCACTTACTCAAAATAAAGCTCTTATTCAATCTATTTTCTCGGATTTTCCGAGTAACTTACTGTTCTTTCTTCCTGTAAGGACAAAACCAGGAAATTGTTCAGAAAAAGGCCCAAGCTGACTTTCTAATTAACTATTATGATTAGTGAGAAAAGTGTGGGAAATTGGGAATATTAGGGCTGCGTTGAGAATTTTAGAAAAAAAAATGGAGAAAACACCAAATTTAAGATACTTTTAAAGTCTTAGAGAAAATGATGGTAGAAGAAGCTTAGAGATTCCCTCAGTCTAAGCTAGCTGACTCATGGTTTTTAACAATATGTATAATCTAGGAGAGTCTAATAGATTAAGAAAGATATTAGGAATGTTGTCAAATGCTCTGTTACAGACGTGGATAACTGCTCTAGTGACTTCCTTATACATTTGGGGATTTTTGCCTTTTGACTAAGGTGGGAATTTACATGATAATAATCATTCTAGTTTCTATTATAATTTATACTTTTCTGTATATTATCTCATTTATATTATAGTATTGATGTCTTAAGTAACTGGTTGCACATGTCAGCTTTCCCCCTTCTTTGTTACACTTATCAGACCCGAAGGGAATCAGGATATGCTATTTTGGTATAAAATTATTTTGAGCTGAGGACTGTTGAGAGTCAACAGATGAAGAAAGAAGCTGTTTTGGAGTTTCCCTTTTCTGACCCAAAGCACCAACTTTGGGAAAATCAGCCTGCCTCTAATTTCCTCTTTGGGGCAGACCTACTCATAAGTGTCCTGACTAGGGGAGTTTTATGGCCCTGAAGCAGGCATATAGGCTTCTCATACCCACAGAGACAAGCGCCATCACAAACTTTCTTATCTCGTGTTTGTTCTCCTGAAAATCCATTGGCCTTCCCTAAAGAAACCCTTCTGTTCTTCCTATACTGGCCTTTTCTTTCCTCTATTGAGTTAGGTGTATAAACTCCAAATTCTAACTACTTTGAGTTATACTCCTCATTGATTGCTAAAAAGGATACTCCTTTTCCCCCCTTGTTATCCTGTCTTTTGTTGGACTTAATTCACAGGCCCCCAGAAACTGAACATGGGAAGATAGAGAAAAAGTTTTTCCCTCCCCTACTGACCTAAAGGAAATACCTTGAAATATCAGGACAAATATTGATCAAAGTGGTTACTGGGGTGTGTGGGGGAGAGGAGTATAGCTTAGATCTTTATATAAATGTTCTTAGGCCTAGATCTGTAGAATCCAACATAAGTCAGCTCTTTTTAATATCTTATTGAGATTTATCTCCCTGCCAAGCACTGTGCTAAGAGCTTTAATTAGCATGATCTCATTTCACCCTCAAAACAACACCATCAGGTAGTTAAATCAGTTCAGCTCAGTTCAGTCACTCAGTCATGTCTGACTTTTTGTGACCCCATGGACTGCAGCACACCAGGCTTCCCTGTCCATCACCAACTCCCGGAGCNATCTGTAGAATCCAACATAAGTCAGCTCTTTTTAATATCTTATTGAGATTTATCTCCCTGCCAAGCACTGTGCTAAGAGCTTTAATTAGCATGATCTCATTTCACCCTCAAAACAACACCATCAGGTAGTTAAATCAGTTCAGCTCAGTTCAGTCACTCAGTCATGTCTGACTTTTTGTGACCCCATGGACTGCAGCACACCAGGCTTCCCTGTCCATCACCAACTCCCGGAGCTTACTCAAACTCATGTCCATTGAGTCGGTGATGCCATCCAACCATCTCATCCTCTGTCATCCCCTTCTCCTCCTGCCTTCAACTTTTCCCAGCATCAGGGTCTTTTCCAATTAGTCAATTCTTTGCATCAGGTGGCCAAAGTATTGGAGTTTGAGCTTCAGTTAAATCAGAGAAAGTAAATAACTTCCTGCAGTACCAAATGCTTTAGGTGGTACCTAGTGATACTCCTTACCCCATGCAGCTTTCTTTCCCTAGAAGATGTTACTGCAGGGGTCAGAGGCATGTAATCTAATGCCTGGCACTTATCACGTGGACTCAAAAGTTCACTTTAATTTGTTAATGACTATTGAGTTTGATTTTGCAGAATTTGAATTTTGATAACTGACTAACATTACATCTGTGCCCTTTTTTCCTTTCTTATGATCCAAAGCATTTATAGTTTCCTGGACTTATGCTAACGACACTCTTTTCTTTTTAAATTACTTAGGGGGCTACAGCCAGTTATGTTTACACATAGAGAAAGAAGTCCTGCCTGAATTGACCAGGAAGCCCATACCCAGGTTAATTTTCAGTTGTCACATCTTTTCCTATGTGATTTCTTCCATTGCTTTTAAGCTTAAAGTCCTTCCTGTTGATAATTCATAACTATACACCTATGTTTTCTTCTAGGTTTTGTTCTTATTTTTCATTTAATTCTTTAATCAATTTTATTTCAATGTGAGTAATGAGAAACCAGCTTCTCATCTTCCTAGCTTGGCTCTTTCCTCTTATCTTAATTAAGATTTCTAATTTCTACGGTATTTCTGGGCTTTAAAACCCCTGCAGGTAGTGTTAAAAATAGCTACATTTTACTTATGCTGTAGGCTATTTTCTGAGAATAAACTGCACTCTTTTAAGAACTAACATGCTAAATGATTTGGGGCTCTGTTTTCTTTGGGCCACAGAATCTTCTGTAAAAAGAGAGACTTGGGCTAGATCCACTTTTCTTCCGAGGACCACACGCCTGGTGGGCTGAATGAGAAAGAAATTCTGCAGACAATTTTGGGAATTTATGTGTTACATAAAATGTAAAAAGCATTTCCTTTTCTTTATTTGAATGATAAATATTATTATTTATTCAGAAGCGTTTATTGCATGCCTCCAAGCCAAGCATCGCAAGAGAAAAGGCCCCCAGGCCCAGACATGGTCTCGGCAGTGGAGGTCATATGTGCAGAAGATAGACGTCGAGCAAACCCTGGTCAGTTCCAGGGAAGTTGTGACGGGGTGTCAGGAGCCCACAGCAGGGGGAGCCCTCGGAGTGCTGCAAGCTGGAGGCTGGAGTGGGAGCTGCCCAGGGTTAAAAGCACACGCTGTTAAGTGAGAGGGCACGGAACTGTTGAGAGTTCAGCCTAAAGCTGCATCGCTGGGGAACTTTGAGGTCTTTGGGGGGATCTAGGTCTTTATTCCTGGGGGACAGTGAGGGGGCGGCGGGGAAAAAACTACTGGAGATTTTAATTAAGGGTGTGATGTTTACATTTTGCAGAGATCCTTCTGCTGCTTTGGAGAGACTAGGTTGATGGAGGCAGAACTGTTAGGGGGGGTCATAGTGTTTAGATCAGAGATGCTGGTGATGTTGGATAATAGAGAAAACGGGGCGAAAGTGGACAGACTGGAGAGAAAAACTGGAGATGTGATTGCAAGAAGTCAGGGAAAGAGAGGAGTTGGAAGTGATGCCCCGGTTGCTGGCCTGAGCCATTGGGTGGATACTGGTGCTCGTGCCTGGAATGTGGAGCCTGTGATGCTGACCTGGAGAACAGTTCCAAGGCATCGAGACCAGTGAGCTCTGCTCTCCCTGAAGTCAATAGTATGCAGCAGCTGTCAAGTTCGTTTGCCCCGTAATCCATTTCTTCTTGGTGGAGCATCTCTGGGAGCCAGGGTTCCATGGAACACACTCTGATAAATGCTGGACTAGCCACACTCAGAGATCCCTTCCCCATCATGCTTATTATAACCAGAAAGTAAACTGCATTGCCTGGTGTTTTAAATAAACTCATAAATTCAAGTGTGATGAGGATATAGAAGGTGCACAATGGATGCATTTGTGGATAGTGAGCACACCCGCGTGACTACTGCCTGGAACAACACAGAACCCATCCCTTAAGCCTCCTGTGTGGTCCGGTTTTTGAGTCTGTGAATCAAACACAGACTGCAGGGGCGGGCTTTTGGTTGAACCATCACTTCCCTTGGTCCTCTTGGATGGCTTCCTCCCCAGAAAGCAGGGCATTGAGGGGCCTAGACGTTGGCTCACCTGTTGCTCTGCACCCTGAGCACCACCAGTCAGGAACCCTGGCCTCTTTCCTTGGGAAGAGTCTTAGTGACCAAGAAGTCATGTCAAGGGCCTTCATCTGGAGTTGGCCTCACTTGCCGAGTAGCCCTCATTTGAAGATCTCAGGAGGAAAGGAAAGTTCTTATCCATTTGCCAAACAGTGTCCAGCAGCTCTTGACTCCCTAGGTTAACAGTGGTGCAGCTGAGGGATCACTAAATATTTATAGGGTAATGAGAACGTGAACTTCAAGCTCTGCTTCCTGCCCAAGGAACAGGCAATGGATAGCAGTGCCTACAAGAAAGCAATATTCACTGGCATTTCAGCATCACACCATGAATGAGTGAGTGGATGAAAGAATGAGTAAGTGAATGAGAAACGGGTGAGTGAGAGAATGAATGAGTGAATGAGTGAGTGAATGAGTAATGAACGAAGGAGAAATGAGTGAGTGAGTGAATGAGTGAGTGAGTTGAGAAATGGATGAGTGAGTAAATGAGTGAGTGAATTCATTTTCTGTGCTGAAACGCTTCTCCCTACCTCTTTCTGCAGCTGCTTTTCCTATCTGCAGGCCCTAATTTCAGTGCCTCACCCTTGGAGAAGCTATTCCCAAGCCCCAGACTAGATCAGAGCACCTCCTTATACACTCTCTCAGCCCCTTCTACCTCTTTCTAGCATGCAGTACCACTGCTGTTGGCAACAGAGAGGCACCAGGCCTGTGAGGAGGCTGAATGAGGCAGCCTCAGAGGACGCCACCAAAGTCTGACTGCTCGGGTTCAAGTGTCTGTGCATTTACTGCTTACGAGCTTTGTGACCTTTGGCAATTTACTTAACTTCTCTGTGCAGCGCTTTACCAGCTGGATGAGGATCAGCATCGCACACACATCAGAGTCCCCTTGTGATGATTAGAGAGAGCATCCTGGAGAAGTGGTTAGTGCAGGAAGGCGCCCCCAAACACCCATGCTGAGTGAATGCAAATCTGTGCTGTTCTGACTGAGCGGTGGTGGAAGGTTCTATGGGTCTGTGTGTCTGAGGAGGGAGGCGCAAAAGTCAGCCGGCAGTTGGGGAGAGTCGTGGTAACAAGGATGAGTGAGCCTGGGTGTTTTATTCTTGGCCACACCATGCAGCAAGTGGGCTTCCCAGGTGGCACAGCGGCAAAGTATCTGCCTGCCAAGTGCAGGAGACACAGGAGACGAGGGTTGATCCCTGGATGGGGAAGAACCCCTGGAGAAGGAAATGGCAACCCACTCTGGTATTATTACCTGGAAACTTCCATGAACAGAGGAGCCTGGTGGGCTACAGTCTATGGGGTCACAAAGAGTTGGACACAACTGAGCATGTGCACACGTGCGGCCAGTGGAACTTCCCCGAGCAGGGATCGAACAGAGCTCCCTGCCGTGGACGTGCAGAGTCTTAACCACTGGGCCACCAGGGAAGTCTGAGACCGAGGTTTTAATAAACGTTTCCATCTAGGACACGGTCTGACTTGCTCTCACCCTATCTATACAAAATGTTTCTTAGCAGCTGCCCAAGTTAGAATGAAGCTGGCCTTGGTGATAAGAAGCCATTGTTTTAACATAAATGACAGATAGTCTGTCTCTTCTTCCTGCTGGCTTCTATCATGGGAACTTCCGGGGCGGGGGGCGGGGGTGGGGGCGGTCAGCTCAGCTGCCTAGATTTGGCTCCTGGCAGCTAACCAGCTAACTCTGTCTGATAACCTAGTGACCAAGAGAGGAAAGGGCGGGGCTGGCTTCAGAGTATTTACATGTGATCCCTACGAATGTGCACAGTCAGGGAAATAATCACGGATCCTAGCGCTGGAAAGTTCTTCCCAGTCCTCTTTTGAAATTCGAATGTTTACGGCTTCATCTCGCTCAATGTGAAGATCTTTTTTCAGCTCAGGAAGGCGTCCTGGAACAAATGCATTTGGTCATTTATTTTCTGGCCTCGTTTAGATGTGGTTTTTGAAGACAGTGGGGGATCTGTCAGCTCTAGGATCTGTCAGTTTTCTAGATCACGTTCAGCCCTGTAATTCTATGATCTAATAGAATTTATAACATTATGTATTCCAGTAGTGACTTGCAAAGATTGCTTTAAAGGGATTACAGATGGTTCTGTAAGTATATACTTTTAGAAGCACATAATGCAATTTGCTTCCTAGCCCAAAGCCCCAAAAATAATTAGGTAGGAGTTGAGACAAGTGTTAAAAGGCAGTTGTTTCTGGTGAATCCAAATGGTTTAAAAAAAAATCAATTTCATTTATCATCAGAGAAGGACTTGAATTTCAGAATTCTTCTGCTTTGTTGAATAGGAGAGCACAATGACCACGCTAGCATTACAGAAGTAAGCGATGAGAAAAATCAGTGCAACATTCCAAGTGCAAATTAAGTATAACAGAGTGAGGAGAAGGAATTTCAGAATGTGAGAGTGACTAACAGAATGGAGACTCAAGTGTCTGCCTTTGGGGACTCTCACAGTCTGATTTGCAACTTTAACATGTGTCTTCCATCTGACTGCCCCTGAAGCCCCTCATGCCTTGAAATTGCCCTGGCCAATCTGGTTTCCTTTTGTGGGATGGGGGGAGACTTTCTCACTGAAGTGTGGGTCAGAGTTCAGGCTCGGTCTGCACAGAATGTGGTGGGGCTGGTCCAGAGGGAAGCAAGTGTCTGGACCAGCGGTGGGGCTGATTCAGAGGGAAGAAACATCTGGACAAATCTGCCCTTCTTATTATAAAAATTTATTGAAATAAAATTTCCAAATGGTTCCCTCTTGTCTACGGGAAAGCCCTCGAAGCGGGGAGGGAGTCTTCACTCAGTCGTGTCCGACTCTTTGTGACCCCATGGACTGTCGGGGTCCTCTGTCCATAGGATTCTCCAGGCAAGAATACTGGAGTGGGTTGCCATTTCCTTCTCCAATAATAAGAAGGGTATACCTTTAATGTAGAAAAATCAAGAAAAAACCCAAAAAGGTATAAAGAAAGAGATAAACATTACTTATAATCTCATCGTTCAGAGTCATTGTGATTGTTTTCCTTCTTTTTGGTTGGAGAGAAGTATTATCAAAGTGCTATTTTTAGAAAAATTAACATGACAGGAAGTTTAGGATATACTTGGGGGAACTAAAGCAAGGAGGCTATTTAGGAAGCCAGTTCAGGGGTCACTGGGCAAAACGGTGGTGGTAGCAGTAACCAAAGGAGAGTGTGTGCTCAGCTGAGTCCGAGGCTTTGCGACCCCGTGGACTGCAGCCCACCAGGCTCCCGTGCCCATGGGATTCTCCAGGCAAGGATACTGGAGTGGGTTGCCATTTCCTACTCCAGTGCAAGTCACTCAGTCGTGTCCAACTCTTTTCGACCCCATGGACTCTACAGTCCATGGAATTCTCCAGGACAGAATACTGGAGTGGGTAGCCATTCCCTTCTCCGGGGGATCTTCCCAACCCAGGGATCGAACCCATGTCTCCCGCATTGCAGGCAGATTCTTTACCAGCTGAGCCACCAGGGAAGCCCTTCGTACTCCAGGGGATCTTCCCAGTCCAGAAATTGAACCTGCATCTCTTCTGTCTCCTCCACTGGCAGGCAGATTCTTTACCACTAGNCCAGGGATCGAACCCATGTCTCCCGCATTGCAGGCAGATTCTTTACCAGCTGAGCCACCAGGGAAGCCCTTCGTACTCCAGGGGATCTTCCCAGTCCAGAAATTGAACCTGCATCTCTTCTGTCTCCTCCACTGGCAGGCAGATTCTTTACCACTAGCGCCACCTAGGATTTGAGGCCATTGGAAGTGAGTGATCAGTATGGCTGGGTGAATTTAAACGTGGGGAGACTTGAGAGGGAGGAGTTAAAGGTGGCTCAAAAAGTTCCACTGGATGAACATTACTCATTCTATTCATTCATGCCTTGAGCAGAAATATATCAAGTACCTCCATCAAATCATCATTCATTCAGCAGAAGTGTATCAAGTACTTAACACTCTCATGGAACTTACAGTCTAACAGTGTGGGGGGGGCAGACAGAAAAGTAAGATAAATAACTACAGAATGTAGCATGTTAGGTGATAGTGGGTCTTACAAGGAAAAATGAAGCAACGAGCAGCTAGGGTGTGTGGCAGGTGCAGTTTTAAAAATGATTAATTAATTAATTAGACGTGCCAGGTCTTAGCTGTGGCATGTGGCATCTAGTTCTCTGACCAGGGATCAAACCTGGGGCCCTACTGCATTGGGAATGTGGAGTCTCAACCACTAGACCACCAAGGAAGTCCCAGGAGCAGGTTTTTTTTTTTTTTAATAATTTAATATATTTAGGCTTCTTTGGTGGCTCAGACAGTAGAGAATCTGCCTGCAATTCGGGAGACATGGGTTCGATCCCTGGGTTGGGAAGATCCCCTGGAGGAGGGAATGGCAACTCACTCCAGTATTCTTGCCTGGAGAATCCCCGTGGACAGAGGAGCCTGGCGGGCTACAGTCCATGGGGTCACAAAGAGTCGACACAACTGAGCGACTAAGCACAGCACATGTGTTATTTAAAATATTTGCTTATTGGCCGCACTGAGTCTTCACTGCTGCGTGTNCACTCCAGTATTCTTGCCTGGAGAATCCCCGTGGACAGAGGAGCCTGGCGGGCTACAGTCCATGGGGTCACAAAGAGTCGACACAACTGAGCGACTAAGCACAGCACATGTGTTATTTAAAATATTTGCTTATTGGCCGCACTGAGTCTTCACTGCTGCGTGTGGGCTTACTCTAATTGCAGTGAGCAAGGGCTACTCTCTAATTGTGTCACATGGCCTTAGCTGCTCTGAGGCATGTGGGATCTTTCCAGACCAGGGGTCAAACTGGTGCCCCCTGCATTGCAAGGCAGGTTCTTAACCACTGGACCACCAGGGAAATGGGCCATCTGGTTTCCTGGAGGTGAAAGTGTGCCCTGCTAAAAAGGAGGGAGTGGTGAGGAGAGGACCAGGAGTGGAAGGAAGCCATCCGAGTTCTCCAGCAGAAGAACGACTTCTGATTGTGGCTCTTATGTTGGGAATAGACTCAAGAAAGAGAAAGGGAAGAAGGCAGGACCAACCTAGACAGCATATTAAAAAGCAGAGACATTACTTTGCCAACAAAGGTCTGTCTAGTCAAAGCTATGGATTTTCCAGTAGTCATTATGGATGTGAGAGTTGGACTATAAAGAAAGCTGAGTGCTAAAGAATTGATGCTTTTGAACTGTGGTGCTGGAGAAGACTCTTGAGAGTCCCTTGGACTGCAAGGACACCCAACCAGTCCATCCTAAAGGAAATCAGTCCTGAATATTCATTGGAAGGACTGATGCTGAAGCTGAGACTCCAATACTTTGGCCACCTGATTCAAAGAGCTGACTCATTGGAAAAGCCCCTGATGCTGGGAAAGATTGAAGACGGGAGGGGAAGGGGTCAACAGAGGATGAGAGGGTTGGATGGCATCACCGACTTGATAGACATGAGTTTAAGTAGACCTTGGGAGTTGGTGATGGACAAGGAGGCCTGGTGTGCTGCAATCCATGGGGTCGCAAAGAGTCGGACACAACTGAGCAACTGAACTGGAACTGGATGTGGTATATTCACTTGCTAGGACCGCTGGAATAAATGACCGCAGACTGGTGGCTTATGAGAACAGCAGTGTGCTCCCTGCAGGCCTGGAGGCCATAAAGTCTGACATCAAGATGAGAGTGGGGTTGGTTCCTTCTGGAGGGTCTGAGTCCGTTTCATGCCTCTCTCCTGGCTTCTGGTGGACCCAACGATGCTTGGCGATCCTCGGCCTTCAGGTTGCCTCTCCAGTCTGTGCTTCCATCCTCACGTTGCCTCTCCTCCCTTGCAGGGATACTTGTCACTGGATTTAGAGCTCATCCCAGTCCAGGAAGTTCTCGTCTTGAGATTCTTAATCACATCGCTGAACACCCTTTTCTCAAATAAGTCACATTCATAGGTTCCAAATGGAGATGTCGTTCTGGGTAACCCTTTGGTCCCTACAGAAGTTCAGGAGGAGGAAGAGGGGGATTTTGGATAAAGGTGATGAGTTGACAGCAGTCATGACCTAGGAAGACTCAGGGATTCTCCCACAGTTCCACAGGCAAGTACTGCCTGGTTCCCCCCCAAGTCTATAAGCATCTCCTTAGTGTCCCTCGACAATGCCGTGCTGAAAACAGCTTGAGCAAAGAAAGCCAAGTTCATGACCTTGAACCATGGTGCAACCACTCTGAAATCAAGTGGCCATTTTCTCAAGATGCCTTGGCTATACAGGTGCCTTCTCATTGCTCATTGTGTGATCTACCCTGATAAAGATCTGATCCTGGAGGTCACCTCTGTGTCCCCCCACCTTTATTCTAATGAGTGAAGGAATGAATAACCAATTTAAGTCTGAATCTGACTAGTGTTGAAACTCAGAAGACATTCTAATAGCTCAAGTGGTTCTTACACTTTTTTTTTTTTTTTTATGTAGTCAAGCATGCCCTTGAGAATGTAGGAGAAAATTATGGGTCTCCCTCCCTGTGAAATGACCCTTTATTCTCAATATACACAGTTTCCAAGGATTGATGGAGGGAGAGTGGATCAACCCTTGAGGAGACGGCCCGAGGAGGCGGCCCAAGGGGCCCCTGATTTTTGGCCACAGATATGGCCATGTTTTTCTCATATGAATTGGATGATGCCTCAAATCTTCAGCCTGGGAAACTGCCCAGCCCACTTGATTTCACACAAGCAGCCAGATTTGGGGCTGGAAGTGTTCAGAGCCCCAGTTTGCCAGAGAGCTTGGAGCAGGGAAGATGCTGAGCCCCAGGGTCTGATGAGCAGACGGCAGGTACCATGCTGGGGAGAGGCCAGGAGGTAAGGCTGCTGGTGGTGGGGAAGGAGAAGAAGGCTGAACCCAACACACCTTCAGAAGGCGCACTGGTGAAGGGCTGTGTGTGGAGAGCAGAGGAAAGATTTTAAAAGGATCCCGGGTTGCCAGCCCACAGAAAAGCAAGAAAGGCATGATAACCTCAAGTCAAGGAGGCTGTTTTGATGAAAAGTCCAATTTGTAGCTTTTGGAGGGTCTGAGTCTGTTTCATACCTGGCTTCTGGTGGATGCCAGAAGCCAGGAGAAGATTCTACTTCAGAAAGTCTGTGCTTTGTTTGGAAGTCGTCAACTCTCATCGCTGAACTCATGGACAGGATAGCAGTGGTTGACACAAAGAACATTCATGAATCCTTCGGACTGTGCTCTTGTAGCAAATGTGGACTTGAATTGCTGTTGGCTTTAGAGGTACAGCTTACCTGTTTCTCCGTGACATCCAGTTTCATTTGTCATGGGTCCTGTATTATATTACAGAATTGGGTAATGAAAGGGTCCTAAACTTAAATAAAAACTGCTTTTACATGGCAGTTACACATAGTTTTTTTTTTTTTTAAATTATTATTATACTGGCGGCAATGGGTCTTTGTTGCTTTGCGTGGGCCTTTCTCCAGTTGCGGTAAACCGGGGCTGCTCCTCGCTGCGGCGCCCAGGCTTCTCATCGCCGCACCTTCTCTTGTTGCTGAGCCCAGGCTCTAGGACATGCAGCTTCAGGAGCTGCAGCGCGCGGGCCCAGTCGTTGCCGCTCCCGGGCTCTAGAGCGCAGCCTCAGTAGCTGTGGTGCATGGGCTTAGCTCTTCTGTGTCATGTGGGATCTTCCTAGGCCAGGCCTTGAACCCATGTCCCCTGCATTGGCAGGTGGATGCTTATCCACTGCACCACCAGGGAAGCCCTATACATAGTTTCTATTGAACCCCCAACCAAACTCCTAAAAGTGCAAAATTCATAGAGCATGATAATGTGAAGACCTTGTGAAAAATGTCAGATTGTCTATGTAGGACGCGGGTCATGGTCCCTCTGAGACTCCAGGAAGAATCCTTCCTTGTCTCCTCCAGCTTCTGGTGGTGGCCGGCCGGCCCAGCATTCCTTGGACACATCACCCCAATTTCTCCCTCCTCCAGTCTCTGCCTTCATCGCCACGTGGCCCTCCCTGTGTGTCTGTCTCCACGCTACCTTCTTCCTTCTTCTTGTAAGGATGCCAGCCTGTTGGGTGAAAGCCCCACCCTCCTGCAGTATAACCTCTTCTTAACAAATTACATCTGCAAAGACTGTGTTTCCAGAGAAGGTCACATTCTCCTGAAAGCGTTGGGAATAGGGCTTCAGCATGTCTTTTGGGGGGACATGATCCAGCTCCACAACAACATATCAGAACTGGAACCTAACTTCCCATCGTGTCTTCCCACCAAACCAAACTTATGAGGATTCATTTCCTGTCCCTCCTCCCTTTAAAAAGCATCTTAC
The DNA here is from genome assembly GCA_006410875.1 of Neotragus pygmaeus. Lineage (NCBI taxonomy): Eukaryota > Metazoa > Chordata > Mammalia > Artiodactyla > Bovidae > Neotragus > Neotragus pygmaeus. The sequence continues at coordinate 62,141 of SJYV01047079.1, forward strand.
GTGGACCTGGGTGAGGGAAGTACAGGGTGCACCAGGAGAGTCCTGGAGGAGGGTCTGGTGCCCACAACAGACACCCCAAGGAATGTGCCAATGGGTGGCCTCCTGACAAGAAATTGTAGCACCAACCCGCTGTTGCTGTTGCTTAGACACTAAGTCAAGTCCAACTCGTGACCCCATGAACGTAGCCCACCAGGCTCCTCTGTCCATGGTATTTCCCAGACAAGGATACTAGAGTGGGAGCCATTTCCTTCTCCAGGGGATCTTCCTGACCCAGGGATCAAATCCGCAGGTCCTGTGTCTCCTGCATTGGCAGGCGGGTTCTTTATCACTGAGCCACCCGGGAAGCCCATAGCACCAACCCAGTGGCAACTGGTAAAGCACTTTAGACTCGTCATCCATGGATCTTGCCAGCCCACAAAGTTGTAGTAACTGTGGCTGATGTCTTTTGAAGTTCTGTAGGCTTGAAACTTCCTGAGTGACTGTGAAAGTCTGTATGTGTGAGAGAGTGTTTTATGTATATGTGTATATGTGTTTGTGTCTGCTGAGTGAATGTATGAGGTCAAGGTTTAGATGTGATGATGTCAGTTGACTGTCATAGGATTTCACTTAGATGTCTCTTCTGAAGGGAAACCTTGGCAACTAAAGCCTATAAATATAGATATTATAGCAAATTAGATGGCTGTGGTTCAAGTGAATTTCTTGTTTTAGGGACTAGAGGAAGTCAGGCTTCCCACCCCACGGCCCCCTCCCCTGGTATACCCACTGGACACAGACATTTGGCTATAACATTTGAGTCAGAAAGAAAAACAGAGAAAGCTTGAGAAATGCCAGGCTCCCACAGCCTTCTGGAGCTAAAGGAAGAGAGGAAAGACTTCTTAACTACAGGAGAGGGAGAGATGGGAGAGAGAAAGATACAGAGAAAGACAGACAGAATCAGAAAGCAAATAGGCCAGTATCCTCAGAGCCTGGGATCAAAGGCAGAGTTTGGGTGGATTAAAGGCTATCTTTTAAATAAAGGTCTGGGAAAATTCGAGTAGATTTAGCATAAAGGCTATTAGGGGGAAAAAGTTTCGAACTAGCAGAAAAGGTTCAGTTGTATGTTTTAGAGTTAACATTAATTTCAAAATTTGTCTCGATGTCGTGTCATCTTAAACTGAGTGCTTTGGGTCGTTTTAAATGTATCTGTACAGATAGGGATGTTCTTTCAGCCACGGTGGTAACAGCAACAGTGAAATTCCCGGGTGGCATCTCCAGTGGGAGCAACAGTGGCGTTCCTGGCTCAGGTTCCCAGATTAATAAGGAGAAAGATGTGTTTTTAGAAGTTAGAGCATTTGGGGGCTTCCCTGGTGATCCGGTGGTTAAGAATTCGTCGTGCAATGCAGGGGACACTGGTTCGACCCCTGATCTGGGAAGATCCCACATATTGCAGAGCAGCTAAGTCCGTGTGCCGCAAAACTGAGCCTGCACTCTAGAGCCTGGGAGCCATACTGGAGAAACCCGCGCACGCCACCAAAGGCCCAGCCCTGCCAAAAAGAAATAAATATTAAAAAAGAAGAAGTCAGATATTAGATGTTGTTGCCTAATTGACAGTCCCCTTACCTCTTTACCTAGGAAGTTGGTGAGACGAAGGTAAATTCTAGAAGTGGAATTAAAGCAAAATATATAAAAATTGCTATAGGGCAACATCTGATAGGTATAGAGGTTTGAAGGTGAAATAGAACTTCACTAAACCCTAAGACTCTAGGAACTACACTGCATTTAGCAGGACTAGGATGTGAAACACCCAATTGCCATCAGGGTTTCTGGATAAATTTATTAATAGATATATTTCCTTTTTGCAGTTGGCATTTCTGGTTGTGTCGACATTTTCTAAGTCAGATCTACTAAGTGAGTAAGACTTTTATGGACAAAGGAGAATTTAAAAAGTATAGCCAATCTTATTAATATGTTAATTCAGCAGCAGAAATGCATGAGAACTTGCTACATGCTGTGTATGATTCACGTACATACGTGCATTCTATTGTACATGATTTTTAGATGCTTGCTTTTTAAATGATAATTTTCTCACATTCAAATACTGTGCTTTTTGTTGTGCTTTGTTTTACAGAAAGCCTATCTGATTTTATTGTGGAAGACTTCATTTAGCAGAGATTTTCACTTTAAAGAAACTAAAAAAAAATTCTCCCCTGTGTTGAGCAAGAGATCTCTACACTGAGAAGGGGATATTAATATGCACCTAAACAACAAAAATGCTGGTTTGGAAGCAAAGAATTTTGCTTGCTATCTGGTACGTGAACTTAAATCATCAAATGATAGAATGTTTTAAAGTAGATTCTTTCTTAAAGAGAGAAATCATCTCCCAAGAAAATCTCTGCCAGGGAGGACACTGTTTTAACCATCTTTGTATCATTGACCTGCCCAGCTTAGAGCTTAGAATATAAAACACGCTCAAAGCATATTTTTTGTGTGTGGGAATGTTTGATCTTGGTACCCAAACCTGCATGTGCCATTTCTTTACCTACGATGGTCAATAGTGGTTTTGTTCAAATGACATTTTCCCTGCTCTCGGTGGTAATTACTGCTCAGTTCAGACTGCACTGTTTGGATGAAGAAATCTGAACAATAGCTAGACAAGACAAAGCCTGTTAAATCTTAGGCAGGTTTCTCTGTCTACTAATGCGGTTTAGAATTCTACATCAGGAGCATTGTATACCAGAAGAGTATTGATTGCATTTCAGATAATGCAATTTACAGTTAATATGATGGTTAGGCTGGTCCAGGGAAATATTTGTTTTGTTCAATAATGTTAGACAGAAAACATACATTTTAATAAATACTGCATGAGAACAATCCTTTAGGGTGAACTTCAAGGAAATAAACACTGCCACATGGCTACACATCAGTGGATTTTCACATTTCTGAAATCTGGAGAGATTTATTCTCAGTAATTCTTTGCTTTACAAATAGATTCTTTTGGTTTGTTCTTATTTTAATATCAGAAACCATTGACTGGCATTTTGTATGTCACCTTTAATATCTAAGGATGATAGTTATAGAACAGAATATGCACTATAATCCTATTTGTGTGTGTATATATGTATATTTGTGTGTGTTTGCATATGCGTATATGATTGTATATGTATACACGCTGTGTGTATACACATATGTATACATGCATATGTTTATATATGTATATATATGATCACATTTTATATGTTTTGTATGTATACACACATGTATATATATAGTGTGTTTATATGTGCACATATGATTACACTTGTGTGTATATTGTGTGTACACACATGTATATACTATGTTTATATGTGTATGTATTATTACATATGTGTATATAGGTTGCAGGTATATACATACATGTATATACACTGTATTTATGTATATATGATTACACACACACACACATATACTGTGTGTATATACACATGTATATATGTATACATACTGTGTTTATATATGTATATATGATTACACATGTATATATATTGTGGGTATATATACACATGTATATATGTAGATATGATTATACATGTATATATGTTGTGTGTATATACACACATATACGTATGAAAGTGAAAGTGTGAAAGTGAAGTCACTCAGTCATGTCCGACTCTTTGCGACACCTTGGACTGTAGCCCACCAGGCTCCTCCATCCATATGATTCTCCAGGCAAGAGTACTGGAGTGGGTTGCCATTTCCTTCTCCAGGGGATCTTCCCGATCCAGGGATCGAAGTCAGGTCTCCTGCATTGCAGGCAGACGCTTTAACCTCTGAGCCACCAGGGACTGTGACACATATATGTATATACTGTGTTTATATATGTGTATATTATTACATATGTATATAAGTTGTATGTACACACATTATATATGTATATATGGTTACATATATGTATATATGTTGTGTATGTATATATACACATGCATATGTACTGCATGTATATATGATTGCATATGTAATATGTTGTGTGTATATACATGTGTATATATACATATATGATTACATATGTATATATGCTGTGTATAAGTACACACACTATACACACAGAACTCTGGAAGACTAAATGTCTAAATTCACATTGGCTTTGGTGAAGATCAGGGCAGAGCGAGAATATAACATATTTTCACATTTAGAGTTACATGTTCCTGTACTATTTGAATTTTTATAAGAAACAATATTGCTTTTGTCATCAGGAAAAGATATATTAACATACAGAGCTGAAGTTGATGACATCGACAATAAAAATAGTACTGCAGCGAGCTAGAAAGGAATCTGGTTACAGCGTGATCTATCAACCCGTCTCCTGCCTGCGCACACGGGGACGCTTGCCGCAGCCTCGCCTGAGATGGCGAAAGCTCCACCAAGAAAGCAAGCCCATCGTCAAAGGGAGAGGAAGAATGTGTATCATGCCTAAGGACGTGTGTCTGTCTGCAGGGGGAGGGGTGTACGTGACATGAAGCTGTTGACCCCTAAGGGGGCTGGTGTCACTGGGGGGCATTTTCTCAATTTTATACCGTGTCGCTTTGCCACATGGTAAAAAAAAATTTTTTTATATTAAAAGGCTCTACTTAGGTTCACAGATGACAACTGCTGGCCAAGACAGACCAGGAATCTGATGGGACACAGGCCGTCTCCTCCCTGTGGCCTCTCCTGCCCTGGCACCTGCTGTGTTCTCCCCTAGTGGGGCTCCTAGAATAGACCATCGATGGTGAAAGCCTAGTTCTCTTTTGCTCTTTATTTCCCTAGTGCCTTGCAGACAGAGGCTTTAATAAAACCAATGAAAATGAATTACTGCGAAGATGAAATTAAAAAAGCCACCAAGACTTGCAAAATTCAGGGTCCAATATTTTTATTAGATCGAACAGACATGAAGTTCCTGTGTCAAATAGCTTTTAAACAGTGGTTCTCAATTTGGGGGACATGGGGAGGGGGCTCTGTGATTTTTGCCCCCAGGGGACATTTGGCAATGTCTGGAGACACTGAGGATTGACGGATTCAACCAGTCGATGCTAAAGGAAATCAACCTGAATGTTCATTGGAAGGACTGATGCTGAAGCTGAAACTCCAATACTTTGGCCAGCTTGATGTGAAGAACTGACTCATTTGAAAAGACCCTGATTCTGGGAAAGGTTGAAGGCAGGAGGAGAAGGGGATGACAGAGGATGAGACGGTTGGATGGCATCACTGACTTGACGGACATGAGTTTGAGCAAGCTCTGAGAGTTGGTGATGGACAGGGAGGCCTGGTGTGCTGCAGTCCATGGGGTTGCGAAGAGTTGGACACGACTGAGCAAACAGCTCACAGGTCAGGTTGGTAACATTCTTGGACCCCTGTCCACAGACTTGCCACTGAGAAGACTGCCCTTAATATCCTCACTTTGAACTCTGGCCCAGGAAGGTGGCTGACAAATTGCAATCGGAATCCTCTAATCCTTGACATTTGTGAGGCTTCTGCATGAAGAATATACTAGAACAAGGACAGGAAAACTGAGCTTAGTGATGTATTCAAATGAAACATGAACTAATGACTCTCTGCAGATGGTGAGAGTGAGGCTTGAAGCCCAACTCTGCCGCATCCAAGCCTTGTGAGCCTAGGAAAGCTGGTTAATAACCCTGGCCACAGTTTACCTATCTGTGCAATGGGAAGACTGCTCTCTTTGTAGGGCTATTGTGCAGGTTAAGTGTAAATAAGTTAGTGTCTAACCCACAGCAGCACCCACCCCTGGATTAATTCTCTCTTGAAACCCCTCTGTCAAAGGACTCTGCACCTGGTCCCCAGAATCCAGCACACAACTGGTGCTTGTCAGTCTCTTTATTTCCATGGAGGGCCTTGAAGTGAGACTGCCCACATCTTCTCCTCCTTTAAGAAAAGTGGGGCCCGGCAGGAACTTTCTGAGGCCAGATCTGTGAATGAGCAAAGGGCAGGGCCTAACTCTTATGAGGAAGCTGAATGAGATGACATTCATCTCATTCCCTGTGAAGTGAAAGGGCTGCAAGTGGGAGGAACCTCTCGCTGGTCCCGCCAATATTGATCAGCCCATCGTAGCTGCTTTTCACAGAGAACAGTGGGAAAGGAAACCAGAGGGGAGGGAAAAAAAGAAGTCCCGCAAAACTGGCCACCTGCGAGCAAGCCATGGACTTGGTGAGACCCAAAGCTGTCTTGGACTGCCAGGAGATCCAACCAGTCCATCCTAAAGGAAATCAACCCTGAGTATTCACTGGAAGAACTGATGCTGAAGCTGAAGCTCCAGTACTTTGGCCACCTGATGCCAAGAGCCAACTCATTAGAAAAGACCCTGGTGCTGGGAAAGATTGAAGGCAGGAGGGAGAAGGGGATGACAGAGGCTGAGATGGTTGAATGGCATCCCCGACTCAATGGACATGAGTTTGAGCAAGCTCTGGGAGTTGGTCAAGGACAAGGAAGCCTGGTGTGCTGCAGTCCATGAGATCGCAAAGAGCCGGACACAACTGAGGGACTGAACAATAACAACAGCTGTTTGAAGAGCAGAACCAGCTTCCTATCTGTTCACTGGCAAAAACGGTCAGGAAGAAAGACATTTTATGAAGCTTCTCACTGTCCCCATGAGGCGCTGCCGTGCAGCCAACTCGGGCATTGGAAGGAACTCTTGGGAGGGAACTCACCCAACAGATTCCAGCTCCACCTTAAAAAAACAGCCCTCCAGCTGGCGCCTGTCCTCCTGTCTGTCTGCACCTGAGTGTCAGGGCCTCGCATCTGGCCCCGGCCTTGCTGACCTGGTTCCAGGGAACCAGAACCACTCACCTGTTCCTGTTCTAGGAAAATGGAGGGGGTGCAGGTTGGCTGTGGGCTCAATGCTGAAACACTCTCCTGGCTGATCTCCAGGAATTACAGCTCATAGAGGAGGAGAGGGAAATGGTGGGGGTGGAGGTGGGGGTGATGGGGGCACCACCCACAAGTTGGGGCGTGCAGGCTCTTGTCAGTTACACCTGAGGTCTGCCCACATGGAGGCCCTGCCAGGTCTTTGCCTCCAAAACCCTCTTGAGACTACTTCCCTGTCTTTCATAATTGCTGTGAGTGAGTCATGTTCTGGGTTTTGCTCAAGCAGTTATGACAGAGGGCCTGGCAGACGCCGCTCTCAGGGTGTGTTCTGAGTAAGCAGCAGGTGCTTTAGAAAGGCAGCTGCACTGGAGGCTGCGGATCGGGCTGTGATGGGTCTCCAGCACCTCTGTGAACAGTCCACAGCCTAGACGTTCCCACGCTGAAGTCAGAGATGGCTGGGGAAAGTGATGAATGAGTAACAAGTTTGTTAATTACCTGGAGCTGCCCTGGAGGGAAAATCCATTCTGTTCCAAAGCTGCATCATTTCAGCTGCCTCTTCGTGCATGCATCACCCACAGCACCTTTTTTGTAAAAATATAATTTTATTTATTTTTATTTTGGGCTGTGCCGGGTCTCTGTTGCTGCGAGGGCTACCCTCAAGTTGCAGGGCTCGGGCTTCTCGTTGCTGTGACTTGTCTTGTTGCAGAGTTCTAGGGTCGGGGGCTTCAGTAGCTGCGGCACGTGGGCCCAGTAGTTGTGGCTTAGCTGCCTGTGGCATGTGGGATCCTCCTGGACCAGGGATTGAACCCGTGTCCCCTGCATTGCAAGGCAGGATTCCTAACCACTGGACCACCAGGGAAGCCCACTCCCAGCATCTTTGCTGCCCTTGGTAGAGGGGCTGGAGAAAGATGGTTTGTTGATCACCTTCTGTTCCCTGAGTACTGGGTACTGGCTCTGGGCACACAGAGAGACTTCAGACCTACCTTTTCTCACATAGACTCTCGCAGCCTAGACAAAGATGTCAGCTATACACTAGTAATGACCACACAGGGGTCAAGTGCTATAAAAGCACATTTTCCAAAGGTTTCGGAAGAGGGAGTAGCCAGTGAGTGCCCGGGAACGAAGCAGTGGTCCTCTCCACCTCCCACTGTTGGAACCCGACGATGGTTGACATTGCGCCCTGATCATGTAGCAGATACCTTCTCATTTTATGTCTTTTTAGAAATCTTTTTGGCCACGCGGTATGGCATGCAGGATTTTAGTTCATCTACCAGAGTTCGAATCCCAGCCCCTGCAGTGGAAGCTTGGAGTCTTAACCACCGTATCACCAGGGATGTCCCCATTTTATGACTTTTTCATTTTAATTCATATTCTCAGGTTTCGCTACCATGGCAGAACATGCTGTCTTAAACTGTATGTTAACCTTACTTATCCATGTCTTCTCTCATGATGCATTATAAAAATATCTTTTTACCCATCACATGCTTTGTGTCTCTATCTGACTATATGATGTGCTTTCCTTTCCAAAAGCAAATCATTCATGTAAATGTTCCCACAGATCATTAAGCCTGCAAACTCTGGTACCAGACATAATTGGAAGACGAATCCACAAATAATGCCAACATCTATCTGTACAACATTTGAGATTTCTTCCTATTTTCAAAGAAAATGATATGAGTATATTCAATATATAAATGGGTATATGATAAATGTGTACTTGAGTATATCATATAAATAATATATGATATACTGACCTTCTTTCACATATTAGTCTCCTATTATTCTTTTTCTGTTAAATCAGGCAATGAGTACACTTTCCAAGACTGAACTCTTTGCAAACGAGCCCCGTGACTCAGCTTTGCCTTGAGGAGGTACTCTGGGGCTTTTAAAGGTATGGAGACAGTCTTAAGATCAGTAAAAACAGGATCGTCAAAAGTCATGCAAATTGAAAGTACAAAAAAACAGTTTGGCTTTTGATGGTTTGATGAAACTTTCTCTTCGCTGGCTTCATAATTCATAAGCATCAAAGTCAAGGAAACTGTGGTGACATAATTTTACAGTCACAATTTCTGAGTCTCAGAAATGCATGCAACCGAATTGAATGTAGTATTTTTTTTTTTTTATTTAAAACGAGTAAAATATAGATTCATGGTTTTATAATCAGTTTAATGACTGGAAAGAGCCTTTGAGAAAATCTGTTCCCAGCTCATTATTTTGCAGATGAATGCTGATGACTGTGGCTTGTTAATGGCCTGCAGGTCCTTAACCTCCCAGAGTTCAGCTTTCTGGTCTGTGAAAGGAGAGGCTGGGCTGTATGAACTCTTGATCCCCACCCACCACCACCATTTTGCAGGCTTCTAATAAGTGGTTGTTGAATGAATGAAACTAACCCCCACCCCGAGAGACTGCTTGATTGGCTTGGGATCACACAGTTACTCAGGGAGGGACCCTTGTCTTCTGACTCTTGGCCATCACTCTGTACAGAATAGGCTTAGAATAAAGACCTTGAATTTTGTAAAAGTCCTTGGAGATCAGTGAAGAAAACATCCTAAGAAGAGAAAAAAATGAAACAACTGTATACAAAAACCAAGTGAAACACAGTTTCACAAAGCTGCCATTATCTGCAGATTCACCATTTTCCTTGTAGGCTAGCTTCCCTTAGACATCCAGCTCACATGCCTGGTGGACCAGGAGTGTCAACCATTCTATCATCAACCTTTCTGTTACTGCATCACAAACTTCTCCAAAAGGAAGAGGCTTGCAACATCTACCTTCACCTCTTGTGTTGGGTTGAATTGTTGAACCACTCTGAGAAGACATATTGAAGTCCTAATCCTCGGGGCCTGGGAATGGGACCTTATTTGAAAATAGGATCTTGGCAGATGTCACCAAGTTAAGATGAGTTTGTCAGGGCCCAAATCTAGTATCACTGGTGCCCTCATAAGAATATGGAAATCCGGGGACTTCCCTGGCAGTCCAGGGGTTGACTTTACCTTCCAACACAAGGGGGCATGAGTTCCATCCTTAGTGGGGGAACTAAGGTCTCACATGCCTCAAGGCCAAAAAAAACCCTAAAACAGAAGCAATATCGTAACAAACTCTAAGACTTCAGAAGTGGTCCACATTGAGACTTCTCTGATGGTCCAGTGGCTAAGACGCCACGCTTGAGGGCCCAGGTTTGATCCCTGGTCAGGGAACTGGATCCCACGTGTCACAGTTGAGAGTTCACATGCCATAACACAAGTGCCGCTCCTAAGACCTGGTATGGCCAAATAAATGAAGATTTTTTTAAAAAAGGGGGAAATCTGGATACAAGACACTCGGAGGGAAGAAGGCCTCAGGAAGATGGAGGCAGACCTTGGTGTGATGCTTCCATAAGCTGAGGAGCACCTGGGAAGAGATAGAGAAGAAGCTGGAGAGATAGGCAAGGATCCTCCCCTAGAGGTTTCAGAGGGAGTGGGACCCTGCTGAGGGCTTCCCAGATGGTGCTAGTGGTAAAGAATCCACTTGCCAGTGCTGGAGAGGCAGGTTCGATCCCTGGGCCAGGAAGATTCCCTAGAGAAGGAAATGGCAACCCGCTCCAGTATTCTTGCCTGGAGAATCCCATGGCCAGAGGAGCCTGGCCGGCTGCGGTCGTTGGGATCGCCCAGAGTCAAACACGACTAAGCCTGCACATGTATAATCCTGCTGACACGTTGATTTCAGACATCCAGCCGCCAGAACGGAGAGAGAATGAATTTCTGTTGTTTTCAGCCCCACAGCTCACGGCCCTGTCTGTGGAAGGCAGCCCGGGGAAGTGAACAGGCTTCTTCTGTTTCTGCGGGTTAGTGGGGCCCAGCTGTGTCCTCCTTGCTCGGGGTCTCTCTGCAGCGTCTGGGACTGGAGTCACGTGAAGGCTCTACCGGGCGGGCTGTCCAAGATGGCGCACACACATGGCTGTGCTCGATGCTGACTTTGGCTGGGGGCCTCAGCTGGGCTTGTGGACTGGAGCGCCCACATGGGACACAGTTTTCTCTCAGCATGGCAGCGTCTCAAGAACGACTGCTCCAAAGAGGCAGTGAGGCCCTGGCCGGAAATCGGCACAACAACTCTTCCGCTGTGATCTGTTCCTCATACCCTTCAGGGAGATGTAGCCCGCTTTGAACTGACCTTAGTGACGAGGGACAGTTCCTGGAGATGTTCTGAGCCATTGCCTCCCACTGGTAATGTGGATTAACAAGGTGAGGTTGTAGAAAATATTCTTCACCATAGCCAGCGCTGCCTGGGACCCAGAAGGCCTAATGAAGCCCCCAGGGGGTTCTACATCACAAGGAGAGTGCCTTCAATCCAGTTTTCCCCCAGAAACTTTCTCACCCCTGGGTCACAGGGGAGGAGGCTAGACGAGACATCTGTCTCCTTGCTTTTGAATCATTTATAGCAACAGTTAGCGCGGTGTTCAGCCATTCCCAGCAGATGAGGCAAGCTTCATTCTCTCCTTCAGGGAGAATTCTCACAGTTCCTTATTCAAAGTGCCTTTGGTATCTCCTGGGAAGCAGTCCACATTGTGTTGGCTGCTGAGACAAAGAAATAAGTAGGAATTTTAGAAGAAAGAAAAAAAAAATTGCAGTCTAGGGTGATGGGGCCAAGAAGACTGGCCCTTCCTCTTCCTGTTTCCTTTCCAAGCTGCAGAAGGGGCCAGCATGCTGGGTCACGATGCCACTCTGGCTGTGTCTGTCCCCAGACACTCTTTCCTTCCCATGGACTGGCTGGCCCGAGGGACCCCACCCCGGGCTGCAGTGCTGGAGCAACGTGTTCTAGCTCTCTTGGTCCACTTCCTCTGACAGGGTAGGGAAGCTGTCTGTGACCTGAGAGGCTGCAGGTGGGGTGAGGCCTGGAAGGAACCCCTCCAGGAGGCAGGTTCCTGCTGTCCTTTGTGGGAGGAGACCAGGAAGAGCGTGCAGAGGGGCTGGAAGAAAGAGCAGTGCCCCGTGTCTGTACAGAGCGGCTTTGGGGTTTTCACAGAAGGGGTTGTTCTCTGATGGGGCGGCCGGTGGCTTTACATGCCTTGCGGTGGAGCTCCTTGCAGAGCCTGTGGTGGCATCAGTTCAGTCGCTCAGTCGTGTCTGACTCTCTGTGACCCCATGGACTGCAGCACGTCAGGTCTCCCTGTCCATCACCAACTCCCAGAGTTTACCCATACTCATGTCCATTGAGTCGGTGATGCCATCCAACCATCTCATCCTCTGTTGTCCCTTCTCCTGCCTTCAGTCTTTCCCAGCATCAGGGTCTTTTCAAATGAGTCAGCTCTTCACATGAGGTGGCCATAGTACTGGAGTTTCAGCTTCAACATCAGTCCTTCCAATGAACACCCAGGGCTGATCTCTTTAGGATGGACTGGTTGGATCTCCTTGCAGAGATCCTTGGACTCTCAAGAGTCTTCTCCAACACCACAGTTCAAAAGCATCAATTCTTTGGCGCTCAGCTTTCCTTATNAGACTCCGGGAGTTGGTGATAGACAGGGAAGCCTGGTGTGCTGCAGTTCATGGGGCCGCAAAGAGTCGGATATGACTGAGCGACTGAACTGAACTGAACTGGCTTCAAATTCTAGTTCTATCTCTTAGTTATATGAGCTTAAACAAGTAATGTAATTGTTCTGAGCTTCATTTTCTCATGTGATATGCAAATAGCATGTATATTCTGGAGTAACTGAGAAAGTGGGTGGGATAAGTTCCTAGCACTTAGTTAAGAATACAATACCTGGTAGCTGTTGCTGTTATTTTAGGTATCATTTGTTCCTCTGCCATGTCTTAAGCCCTAGATGACCATGTTCCTTTTAAAGGCAGGTTGAAGGAAGATGGGAAATTCACTGGTATAGATTTAGTATAGGAAATCATTGCTGAATTAAGGCAAGAAAAATTAAAAAGTGATATTTTCCATAAGGAGAGATAAGGGTTAGGTGGCTATATGAACATACATTTAAAATTTACAGAAAAAACTATTTTCATTAGTATAATTTTAACTATTTGTAAAATAAAATTTAAAAAATGGATAACTAAATGTGACAAATTTGCATTGTAAAAATAATTAAAATATTAGAATCTGATTGTATTGCCAGCACCTAGCAAAGTGCTTAGAACATAAACACCTTAAATTTTGTTGAATGAAATAGTGGCATAGATCATTACATTAAAATTTGCTGAAATATCATGAAAGTTTAAAAGATGGAAATTAGAGTATAAACCTGAGGAGCCTATGAAGAACTCTGCATTACAAGTAGATGGGAGATTTAAAATTTTGCTTATTCATTAGAAGTGGAGAAATAGTATTAGGATGAAGTTACTTTAGTATTGAAATATCAAATGTAAAGTAAAAATTGGGGCAATATCTAGAGTACGAACTAAGAATAGTTAGTTAGCTAGCTAAGACCTACATGGAATTACCTTAAATGTATGTCCTTACAATATGAAAAGGGGTACATACACATCTGTCCCAGAAAAGTGAAAGTGAAGTCTTTCAGTCGTGTCCGACTCTTTGGGACCTCATGGACTGTAGCCTACTAGGCTCCTCCCTCCATGGGATTCTCCAGGCAAGAGTACTGGAGTGGGTTGCCATTTCCTTCTCCAGGGGATCTACCCGACCCAGGGATTGAACCTGGGTCTCGCACATTCCAGGCAGACACTTTAACCTCTGAGCCATCAGAAAAGAAGCATATTATTTAGGAACAAGATTTATTGATAAGTATTATCTGTAAACAACTTAAGATGCATATAGCATTGCTTAACATTANACCCGACCCAGGGATTGAACCTGGGTCTCGCACATTCCAGGCAGACACTTTAACCTCTGAGCCATCAGAAAAGAAGCATATTATTTAGGAACAAGATTTATTGATAAGTATTATCTGTAAACAACTTAAGATGCATATAGCATTGCTTAACATTAAATGTACAGGCTTCCCAGGTGGCTTGGTGGTAAAGGATCTGCCTGCCAAAGCAGGAGACATGGGTTCAATCCCTGGGTCAGGAAGATCCCCTGAAGAAGAAAAGGGCAACCCACTCCAATATCCTTGCTGGGAAATCTGGTGGACAGAGGAGCCTAGTGGGCTACAGTCCATGGAGTCACAAAAGATTTGGACACAGTTTAGCAGCTAAATGCTAATTTTAGAAAACAGAATTAACCCAGGTTAAATGAAAGCTGTATTCTAGCATATGGAATTATTTTTTTTGGAGTATGATCAAATTCATCTGAATCTAAGTCATATTTTCTTTTGGCATACCTTTTTGGACTTTGTACTTTTTAAGGCTAAATTGGATTATACTAATTTTATGGTAAAAACAGTTTCAAAGTTAAGAGCAGTGTTATTTTAGTTATTTCCAAAGTAGGATATGCAAATGAGAAACTGGACAGGTAAATTTGTAAGGAAGAACAGCATCTTAAATATGTCTCAAAAATCTGCACAGTATTTCTGCTTTCTAAAAGTATGTAGGCTTGTCCAATAACAGAAATTGTTATTAGAAATCTGATTTCTTGCAGTTCTAAAAATTCCAGGATATTTAAGCGTGATTTTAATCCCTATTAATTGCAACTCTATTGATTTATAGAAGTATGATCACTTGTAATTGGACTGTATCCTGGTTTGGTAATTAAAAAATAATGGCAAGTATATATTGACACTTTTATTTGAATGTGAGGAAGCAAAGTCTCTTGTTGATGGGGCTCAAATGGGTTTTTAAGTCTTTGTTGTTGGGAGGAATCAGGGAATCATCATAGTAGGGAAGACACTTATTCTCATCCTGGGCCGATTATTATTAAATTTTTGCTATGATGTTTGTCTTCCTCTTTATCTCTGTGAGATTTTATTTGTCCTCTGTTTCTTTTATTCATTTACTATCTTTTCTGTGGTTTTCAGAATAGACATGATGTTTGAAAAAGCTTCAAAAACCCATGTGGTCAGGTCCAAAGTTTCATTTTAACCCCCTTCCTTAGAATTCTGCAGACGACTAGAAGAATTCCCACATTATAAGATGACTCTGAGGCCCCTTCTTTAAAATAACCAAACAAAACTCTAAAGCTGTGTAATCGTTCTTGGTTTTCCTGTTTCCCCATCTTTAAATGAAGAAACAGTAGTTAAGAATGTGGCTAAGCTACTCACACAATACTCATAGCTGATTGCATACAGTATTTTGAAAAAATGCACAATATCTAGCTACTTTGAAGTAGATTGAAGAGAATTCTGCTCATATGTGTGGTTATTTTGACATTACCTTTGTGACACTGGTAAGTCACAATGGAATTGTCTTTTTTGTAAACTGCTTTGCCAAAATATAAAGATGAGTAATTCCCCAAAGCAGTAGGAACAATTAGCTAGTTGAGCAATTAGAATCACAGGTATAATATCAATTGATGGTGGTATGTGTATATATATATAAATATGTATATGTGTATTGGAGAAGGCAATGGCACCCCACTCCAGTATTCTTGCCTGGAAAATACCATGGACGGAGGAGCCGCTAAGAGTCGGACACGACTGAGCAACTTCCCTTTCACTTTTCACTTTCATGCATTGGAGAAGGAAATGGCAACTCACTCCAGTGTTCTTGCCTGGAGAATCCTAGGGACGGGGGAGCCTTGCTGTCTATGGGGTTGCACAGAGTCGGACACGACTGAAGTGACCTAGCAGTAGCAGCAGCAGTATATGTGTATATTTTTGTATCTCACAAAAATATGTTTGTTTTCTTCTGTACATTTTAAAATGTTTTATACTATATTTATTTGACAGGGAAAAGCCATTGTGATTTTCTAATATTACAGTTGCTAAAGGAAAAAGGGCTTCCCTGGTGGCTCAGAGAGTAAAGGATCTGCCAGCAATGCAGGAGACCCGGTTTGATTCCTGGGTTGCGAAGATCCCCTGGAGAAGGAAATAGTAATCCACTCCAGTATTCTTGCCTGGAGAATCCCATGAATGGAGGAGCCTGGTAGGCTACAGTCTGTGGTGTCGCAACGAGTCGGACATGACTGAGCAACTTCANTGAAGAAACAGTAGTTAAGAATGTGGCTAAGCTACTCACACAATACTCATAGCTGATTGCATACAGTATTTTGAAAAAATGCACAATATCTAGCTACTTTGAAGTAGATTGAAGAGAATTCTGCTCATATGTGTGGTTATTTTGACATTACCTTTGTGACACTGGTAAGTCACAATGGAATTGTCTTTTTTGTAAACTGCTTTGCCAAAATATAAAGATGAGTAATTCCCCAAAGCAGTAGGAACAATTAGCTAGTTGAGCAATTAGAATCACAGGTATAATATCAATTGATGGTGGTATGTGTATATATATATAAATATGTATATGTGTATTGGAGAAGGCAATGGCACCCCACTCCAGTATTCTTGCCTGGAAAATACCATGGACGGAGGAGCCGCTAAGAGTCGGACACGACTGAGCAACTTCCCTTTCACTTTTCACTTTCATGCATTGGAGAAGGAAATGGCAACTCACTCCAGTGTTCTTGCCTGGAGAATCCTAGGGACGGGGGAGCCTTGCTGTCTATGGGGTTGCACAGAGTCGGACACGACTGAAGTGACCTAGCAGTAGCAGCAGCAGTATATGTGTATATTTTTGTATCTCACAAAAATATGTTTGTTTTCTTCTGTACATTTTAAAATGTTTTATACTATATTTATTTGACAGGGAAAAGCCATTGTGATTTTCTAATATTACAGTTGCTAAAGGAAAAAGGGCTTCCCTGGTGGCTCAGAGAGTAAAGGATCTGCCAGCAATGCAGGAGACCCGGTTTGATTCCTGGGTTGCAAAGATCCCCTGGAGAAGGAAATAGTAATCCACTCCAGTATTCTTGCCTGGAAAATCCCATGGACAGAGGAGCCTGGTGGACTACAGTCCATGGGGTCGCAAAGGGTCAGACACAACTGAGCGACTAACACACTAACACTAACTAAAGGAGAAAGAGGGGGCAAGACCTATTGACAATAACACTATGATAGTTTAACAGAGATGTATATTTTATATATATTTTTAAAATACAGTTTAGGGGAAAAGAGCAAAACTGCAACAAATAGTTGTTTACATACATCCATTTGTGTAAACACTTACATGGCAATAAAAATTAAATCAGGAAAAAATTTTTGATATTTTAAAATTGTAAAATGGGAAAGTAAAAAGGTCCAAAAGTAGCATATAACTATAGCTAAAAGTGATCATTGAAAACTAGGCATCTCTTCTCTCCAATCCCTTGCTCTCAAATGAGTGTATATATTTCATTAGCTTGATTTTTTTTTAAAGTTGAATTGAAAACTAGTATTTTAGTAGATTTAATCAAAACAACTTGGCTTTTATGGAGCGGAAATACCATCAACCTTGAAATATTGATTTTGAAGGACTCTGTTCTGATTTTGCTTGTGTAGAAGCCTGAGAAAGAGGTTTTTATTGATTTATAATCGCTTTAGGATGTTTCAACTCAAGGCGAGGGGAAAATAATCCACAAAATTAACCTTTGTGTATTGACATTAGGCTGATGTGTCTTTAGGAAACCCTCAGAGTTATCCACTTTACTCCTTTAGCTTTTGAGAGAGGGTTGAAATGCAAAGACTGTACATAACTGAATTAAAATGGCTAAATTCTATCCCCTGACCTTTGCATCACAATAAACACTGCTGTGCATGTATTCATTTGACAAGTTTTTAAATCTATAAATCAAAATCCTGGGAATTATTACCACCACATTATTGTGATACAGAAATTCCACTTTGTGATACAGAAATTCCATTTGTGAGCTCAAATTGCAAGAACAATCCTTATTTTTGCTAATAGCACATCCTATTTCTGATAAGGACAAACAGGAGTCTGTTGTCAGAAATCACAGTCGCAGATTTTATAAGAAAAAAATGAAAAATCTGTCCCCAAGAAGAGTGTCTTAAAACAAACCCTTTTAGAAACATAGCAAAGTTTCACCCTAATCTCTTTTAATCCATGAAGCAGGTGCTTCTTTGCATTGGTAGATTAATCATTTTTCCCCCCATGAAATCATAAAATTTTCTCTCCAGTTTTGAGTTGGGAACAGGCTTATATTGTTAGAGGTAAAAACTGTACTGAGGATTGTGTCACACTATGAGATTCTCAAAACTTTGCTTCCTGAAAATGAATTATATACACAGTTCACTCTGTAGGTAGGATTTTTTTTTCTTTTTGGTATCTTTTGTATTTCATCAGTGAAGTTCTTCAGTGTGATGGTTATAAAGCTATTGTTGTTCTGTTTCTAAGTCATGTCTGACTCCTTGCGACCCTATGAACTGCAACACACCAGGCTTCCCCGGCCTTCACTGTCTCCTGGAGTTTGCCCTAACTCATGTCCATCGAATCAGTGATGCCGTCCAACCTCCTCATTCTCGCCCCTTTTCCTTTTGCCTTCAATCTTTCCCATCATCAGAGTGTTTTAGTCATAGTATAATTTTAAAGATGCTGAGATTAGCTTTTTTGTTTATTGATAGTCTTGACTAGCTACAAGAAAAATATATTTTCTTGTAAATATACTAATTACTACACTAAATTATACTTATTTTTATCTCCAGTATAATGACTTAACACAAAAGTTAAATGACTTACCCAAGTTCACATAAATTGTAAATGATGGAGCAAAAATTTGGATTTGGGTTAGTTTTCCTGAACACTCAACTACTATGCTACACTTGTTTACAGTGTCTGTCTCACAAACTAGGACATAAGTACTTATGTCCTTATAGGCTGGGACATAGCCTACTTCATAGGCTGGGATTTGATCTTGTTCATCTTGCCATGTTCACTGGGATTCAGAATAGTGCACTCAATAAATATCTATTGTTTGATGAATAAATAAACATATACAAATAGTATTTAAATACTTTTGTCTTACAGAAAATAATTGGTGACTTTTCAAATTTAAGGGTATGTGTCTGAAATTCTCAAGAGAAGTTCATAGGATTAAAGTAGTTTGGGTTATCCTTTTAGTAATGTAATAGTCTTTGACGCTACTACTCAAGGGCTAATTAAACAACTACTTGATTTTTAAGACTGTAGAAATTCTCTCTATAGTTAAAGTATGATTTTTACCTCTTCAATAGTTTCTAACTAATTTGCTAGCTGCCATTAAAAAGCAACACTTTAATTTTAACAAATTAAGTTCTTTAACAAAGAAAACTTTAATTTTACTCATTGCCTAATCTGGAGTTCAGAATTCCCAAACAGAACATAAAACTGCAAAATAGTTTTATAGTTTTTGAGTTAGTTTTTATATATTTTGACTTAGCCACGTTACCACCATGTTTAATGTGGCCCAAGTTAGGGTTTTCACTGTGCTTTTATTCTGCCTGTTTGAGTTGCACAGAACATTACAAGACCCTTTATTAGTAATTGTCATGTTCTCATAGGATGTCTAAAATGGCAAAGTGCTAAGTTGTCCCAAGGATAAAGCTCTAAACAACTAGTCAACTATTATATGTAAAGAAAGTAATAAATTTTAAAAATCTAGTCTTGAAAATTGTTCTGGTGTTGATTCAGAAAATCAAGGAGATACTTTTAAGTTTTAACTTTTCAGGAGAGGCTTTTTTTTTTTAGAATAGACTGTGACCTAGACTTTATATCTGCTTCCTTGGTGGCTCAGAGGGTAAAGTGTCTTCCTACAGTGTAGGAGACCTGGGTTCAGTTCCTGGGTCAGGAAGATCTCCTGGAGAAGGAAATGGCAACCCACTCCAGTACTTTTGCCTGGAAAATTCCATAGATTGAGGAGCCTAGTAGGCTACAGTCCATGGGATCGCAAAGAGTCAGACACACCTGAGCAACTTCACTGGTTCACTGACAGACATTATATGAGGGTATAGCCCATTAAAAAGCAAAGGTGAAAATGTCTTAGTGTCTTAGAACAAGGAATTTAGAATGACATGGTCTAGATTTTGATGCCACATCTATAGGCAAGTCATTTTCACTTTGTAAAATGACTACAAAGAACGCTTTCTTTGTAAAAGGCAGAAAACAGCAGCAGCACTTCCTGGGGTTGGTATGGAGATTAAATGAGATGGCATGTGTTTAGATACTGGCACAAAGTAATCAGTAAATATTGTTTTTTTTTTTAACCAATTTAGGAATATTGCCAACTGTATTCTCCCATTGTCTTGCCATTGAATGGTCAAGATAGAGTTAAAATAACCATCAGATAATTTGTTGATTAGACGGGCATCATAGAGTGGGTGATGGGTCTTCACATACCTGTTATGTGGTTGTGTTTTGGGGGGCATGCTTATTGNTGCTTTGGGACCTCCAAAGGGATGAGAGACTAGGGGAGAGACTCAAGGACCCTTACCCTTTTTTTTTTTTAGATAGACTTTATTTTTTAGAGCAGTTTCAGATTCACAGCGAAATTGAGAGGAAGGGACCAAGAGTCCCCACGTACCTCCCAACCTGACACACACACGGCCTCTCGCCTTATCCCATCCCCCAGCAGACACACTATAAACGTCCAAGCTCCACAGCCCCCCTGAGGGCTCACTCTTGGTGGGGTGCCTTCTCTGGGCTCGGACTAGGGTGCAACGACATGCATTCCAGTGTCATAATATCACCCAGAGTAGCTGCACTGCCCTCTGCATCCTCTGAGCTCTGTCTGTTCCTGCTTCTCTTCCTGCCCAGACCCCCGGCAGCCACCCGTACTTTAACTGTCTCCGTCGGTTTGCCTTTTCTCTGACCCCTTCCTAACCACAGCTGATGTGGTTTACATATTGGGCTTTTGTTTGAGATTTCCTTTGAAGATGAGGTCATGCTGCTTAAGAAGCAAAGAAAAAGGTTTTACATTCACAGGCAGCACGTTGACCTCATCACTAGTAAGCTGTGTGACCCTGAGCAAATCACTTCACCTCTCTGAAGCGTGATGTCTCATTCATGTGATGGGGCCAATGAAGGCTGCCTCATACGAATACGGTACACACAGCACCTGCACACAGTAGGGCCTCAGCCAGGGTGAACTGCTTGCTTCTGCACCTCCTGCTCACTTCCCACTTTGAATCCTTAAGGGCTAAGTGTTTTGTCTCTAGTTGGGGTACAGTCGATAAGTTGTATCTGTTTGTGACCCCTTGGACTGAAGCATGTCAGGCTCCCCTGTCCTTCACTGTCTCCTGGGGTTTGCTCAAGTTCATGTCCATTGAGTCAGTGATGCTATCTAACCATCTGTCCTCTGTCATCCCCTTCTCCTCCTGCCTTCAGTCTTTCCCAGCATCAGGATCTTTTCCAGTGAGTCAGTTCTTCGCATCAGGTGGTCAAAGTATTGGAGCATCAGCTTCAGTCCTTCCAATGAATATTCAGGACAGATTTCCTTTAGGATTGACTGGTTTGATCTCCTTGCTATCTAAAGGACTCTCAAGAGTCTTCTCCATTACCACAGTTTGAAAGCATCCCTTCTTCAGTGTTCAGCTTCCTTATGGTCCAACTCTCAAGAATCCGCCTGCAATGCAGGAGACTGGGTTTGATCCCTGAGTTGGGAAGATCCCCTGAAGAAGGGAAAGGCTACCCACTAGGAACGGCCTGGAGAATTCCATGGACTGTATAGTCCATGGGGTCCCAAAGAGTCAGACACGACTGAGTGGCTTTCACTTCACTCACACCTGTATATGACTACTGGAAAAACCATAGCTTTGACAATACGAACCCTTTGTCAGCAAAGTGATGTCTCTGCTTTTTAACACACTGTCTAAGTTTGTCATAGCTTTTCTTCTAAGGAGCAAGCATCTTTATTTCATGACTGCAGTCACTGTCCCCGGTGATTTTGGAGCCCAAGAAAATAAAATCTGTCAGTCTCCACATTTTCCCTGTCTATTTGCTTTAGAGCTAAAGGATTTCTCTCTTTTCTCATCCCTACTCTAACTTCTTTCTAGCTTAGGCTTGAACTGATTCAGTGTGTCTGAAAGTGGTGATTAGGCCACACGCCTGTGTCAAATGCTTACCTTTATTTAATGCAGTGAAACATGGAACCACCCCCTGGTAACGGGGTGGTGAGCACAGGAGGAAGCGGGTAGGTCCTATGTGCTGTGTCCTAGTTCACTTCTCCAGGGTCCTTGCCCCTCAGCCCCTTTTTGCCCACTAGTCGCTCAGTCGTGTCTAACTCTTTGTGACCCCCTGGAATATAGCCTTCCAGGCTCCTCTGTCCATGGAATTCTCCAGGCAAGAATGCTGGAGTGGGTTGCCATGCCCTTTTCCAGCGGATCTTCCTGACCCAGGGATCAGACTCAGGTCTCCTGCATGGCAGGTAGATTCTTTACCATCTGAACCACCAGGGAACCCCCAATCACTGCTGTCCAACAAACCACCAGGGGATCTGATGGTCCCTGAGCCTGAGGCGCCTTCGTGGGGCTGGCAGGCTATCCATGGAGGGCCCCACTTCCAAGTTCTTTCATGCCAAGCTGTCTGTAACTGTTGCTGGCACTAACCTTACATGACACAGTGGAAGAGAAACTGCCACATCCACAGAAATGTACCAGGCTTCGGGCTTCACCGGGAAGCTTTCTGGACTGTATTTCATTAAATATCTATCTCTGGGCATCTTCTGATGAAGACTCTCTAAATGTGAGGCACGCCGCCCCTTACCTGGACTACTCCTCACTCTCCCAGGGAGGTCTCAGCCTCCCAGATGAGCAGAACTTAGTGAGTGATTAGAAGCTGGGGATGAAAGAATGTTTCTTGGAAGGGGACGAAAGAATGTTCCTTGGAAGAGGAATCCCAAGTCTCAGAATTGGTCACAATATCACCAAGCAGAGTGAGAACACAGGAAAACAGTCAGCTAAGACTTTGGTGTTGGCTACCTCTGTTTGTGGCACTTGTGAGACCCCTGGGTGTGAATGTCAGACCACAGCTGGACATGGACGTTGGACATGGACATCCCATCCTGGAGGGCTGTTTTGACTCATTTCCAGCTGATTTTTTCATATACCTCTTATGGGGCATCTCTTTTCTCTCATGTTTGATTTATTGGGTGGGGGTCATTCACCATCACTCACGTCCCATTTACAAGACACTTCTTGTATGACTTGGCACCTAGTGTGATACATTACTCTGGAAATGCCAAATATTTGCATCTGGACTATTAACTTATCACTGGGCTGAACTGATTAGCTACAAGTGTTTTGAGTCTGTGTATGAATGCGTATTACAAATATTATGAAAGACTTACTTTATATACAAATGGTAAGATCATAGATGCTTTAGAGAAGAAAGTTTGCGCTGATATAATCCAATGCCCACAAAATACTAAATAGGTCAACATGCAGTACTGAGTACCTTTTATGTGTATGTGTATGTTTACTGAGAGAAAGAATGCTGTAAGATGTTAACACTTCGGGAACATCGGTGAAGGAGATTGGGAATTCTTTGTCCTGTTTTTCTGTTTTGCTTCCTTTATTTTTGGCTGTGCTGTATCTTCGTTGCTGCACACAAGTGTTTCTCTAGTGGCAGTGTGTGACTTCCCATTGTGGTGGCTTCTCTCGTTGTGGGTCACAGGCTGGAGGGCACATGTGGGCTCAGTTGAGGTGCATGGGCTTAGTTGCTCCTCAGCGTGTGGAATCTTCTCGAACCAGGGTCTGAACCCATGTCCTCTGCATTGGCAGGCAGATTCTTTACCCCTGGACTACCAGGGAAGTCATGCACTGTTTTGTCAACATTTTTTCTAAAATTTTTTCAAAGTTAAGAAGTTAACCCCAAAAGTTTTAATACATGCTATATAACACTTTAACAGCTGAGAAAGGGCGGTGGTGGTCATGGTGATGGTGGTGGTGTGTTGGAGGAGGGTAGGAAGCAATAAAAAATCAATAGTGCTGCCAAGAAATTGGGAAGTCATGCAACCAAATTCCATATAATTGCCTCAACTTCTTGAATGTTTTGCAAAACAATCTTTTTGCTTTTTCTAGATGCAAAAAGACAGAATTGCCTAGATCATAACAGAGAATGAAAAGATCCTCTGCTTGGTGTTATAGTGATTGTGAGAATGAATAAATCGCAGCACAGAAGGAATTAATTTCATGAACGTAGATGTAAAATCAAAGTGAATAAGACAGTAATCCCTTGCAGCATCTGTATGTGTTCCGATGGCTCTTATCAAATGTTCTTGGGGATACAGGACATGATATTATTAAGATACCTGGTGGCGGAGGGCAGTAAGACAGATAGAGGAAAGATGCTACAGGTCACGTGCTTGCCTTGCTTGGAGAAACCTGATGAAGACAGTCCCAGATATCAACTCTGGGGTGTGGACTGTGAGCCCGGGAACCTGACCCCAAGAGCCCCTCACGGATATGAGCCCCTGGATTGAGACAGAGATGTGGCCAGAGCATATGGTCCTGATTTGTATCAGAGAATGGAGGCTTAGGGATGATCCCCTGCCTCAAGGGAAATAGAGAGCACCCTTAATTAGTTGAGGGCTTATTAAAGTCTAGCGAGATCTGCTTTAGGGGACTGGCCTCACTGGGGAGACAGTCAGGGGAGGCCGCTTATTCAACAAGTATTAAATAAAGGTTTCCTACAAATGAGCTTCCTCGGTGGCTCAGGTGGTAAAGAATCTGCCTGCAGTGTAGGAAACCTAGGTTTGATCTATGAGTCAGGAAGATCCCCTGGAGAAGGGAAATGGCAAGCCAC
Organism: Neotragus pygmaeus; assembly: GCA_006410875.1. NCBI lineage: Eukaryota > Metazoa > Chordata > Mammalia > Artiodactyla > Bovidae > Neotragus > Neotragus pygmaeus. Next base: position 86,596 of record SJYV01047079.1, read on the forward strand.
TCCGGTATTCTTGCCTGGGAAATCCCATGGACTGAGGGGCTTGATGGGCTACAGTCCTTGGGGTTGCAAAGAGTCAGACACGACTGAGCGACTAACACACACACTATTATAGATGCAGTGCTGGTGGCTCAGACAGTAAAGAATCCACCCACGATGCAGGAGACCCAGGTTCGAGCCCTGGGCTGGGAAGATCCCCTGGAGAAGGAAATGTCAACCCACTCCAGTGTTCTTGCCTGGGAAATCCCATGGACAGAGACGCCTGGTGGGCGACAGTCCACAGGGTCACAAAGAGTCAGACATGACTGAGCGACTGACATTAACTTATAAACGAGGCACAAGGCAAAGCAGTAGAAAGATGCAGTCAGGTAAACAGGATCTATATCATCGGGTGACTTCTGGGCTGAAGACAGTTGACCAGGGAATTCCCAAAGAACTGTTTCCATGTCTTTAAGAGGGACAACCTCCCTCCCTCATGTAGGAAACATGAAGACTAAATGAATTGATATACAAAATGCTTGTCAGGTACCAGGCACTTAATAGTTGCTGGTTATGCTCTCCTCTGATGCAAGAGCCCATGTGGTCTGGGTGGCTCTGCATCGTGCCACTCTGGCCCATCACCAGGACAGTTCCATGGACCCAAATCTAGACCTGCAGCCGTCTTACCCAGACATCCTGTGAACCTCTGACCTTGCCCTTACACCCCACCCCCGTACCAAGACTGCTCATGACAGGGCACACATTTGATTAGGAAAGCCGCCTAGTTTTAAAATGTGACTCTGTTTGGGCTGCAACCGTGACTTCAATTTGTAGATTTCACCATGGCTGTGCTGTCAGGCAGTGTTCAGGTTTATTAACTTTATATGCATTGGAGTCTTTGAAATTGTTAGTTCATATGTATGGAAATAAATTTTCATGAAATGAACTACAAGCTCTGTTATATGGGATGTCTTTAATAACTAGAGTAAAATAGATTTTAAATGACATACTATAACGACAGGTTTCTGCTATAAGTTTGTGTTTACAAAGAGGGAAAGAGAAAGTATAGATTAAAGAAAAAAAGAAAAGGAAATAGATGTCAAGTCTCTGTACTTGGAGTTACATTCCGGGAGATATTTCATTCCTGATTTCCTTGAATCGCAGCCTTTTCCCTACCCTTAGAAAGCCCTGTAAAGGTTGAGGTTATTTATCTCAACTCAAGGACAAGTTGGGGCAGTCGGGGTGGAGCTGGAAGGAAATGATAAAGAGGCTGAAGGAAGGTTGAATTGCAGGCAGCCTTCACGGAGCATCTGCTTCAGATCAGGGGTCTCAGCCACGGAGGAAATAGGATCTTACGGCCACTGGGCTGAAATCGGAGCCTACACCCTGCTCCATGGGACTGAGGCTGTGGGGACTGATCCATGGACCAGCGGGAAGAACTGATGATCCCTAAGATCATGTCGACAGCTGTCTACTGGAAAATAAGACAGCTCAGAGCGCTCTTTCCTTCTTTGAGTTAATTCCTCCATCTGCCCTGGGCCATGACTCTACAGGAGATATTTTATAACTGCTTACAGAATGACTCAGGTCTCCACAAAATCAAAACTAGTGCAAAGCACAGAATCCCACAGAGACCAAGAGGAGCTGTGGAGAATGTCTGCTGTTAGGGAGGAAATGTGCTAAGTTGAACCAGGAGCTTAGGTTTGTTTTTTTTTTTTTTAAAGAAAAAGCATAAAGTTGCACATGATACCACTTTATTGCACCGACAAAGAAGGAAATAAAATGGAAGAACCTATTCTTCCATGTGGAGAAGTCAGAAGAAAGAAAAAAAACATTTACCTTTCCTCTACACTTTTCTGTTAGAAAAGTCTCTTTAGGTACCCTTTTCTCTGGCTACGCATGCCTAAGAATTTTTTTTTTAATTGCAGTATAGTTGATTTACAATGTTGTGTTAGTTTCAGGTGTATGGAGTGCCTAAGAATTCTGAATCACCATTCTGTTATGATCAGATATTGGTCTCAGATTGGTACCAGGTATGACTACAAAGTAAGGATACTGATTCCACAAGCCATGCAGGGAAATCACTGTGCTTATTTTACAGTCAGAGCAGATACAGGCAATATGCACATATATCAAACCATCATGTTGTATAAAACCAACACAATGTTATGTGTCAATTACATCTCATTTCAAAAAGCTGATTCAGTTTCCTGTGTTTCTAGAGTATCAGATGTGATGTAGGGCATCATTAGTGACCTCTCATTTTTTCAAAATCTTTTAAAAAAATTATTATTGAAGTATAGTTGATTTACAATGTTGTGTTAGTTTTGGGTGTACAACAAAGTGATTCAGTTACATATATATTCTTTTTCAGATTAGTTTCCATTATAAGTTATTATAAGATATTGAGTATATAGTTCCCTGTGCTATATAGTAGGACCTTGATGTTTAATCTATTTTTAAAATTTATAATGTTTTTATTGGGCTTTTTTTTGGTTACAGAAGTATTTCTTTCTTTCTTTTTTTTTTCTTTTTTTGTACCTGACCCTGATCATTGCAATCAGAGTGATCTCTGGTTTTTACTTGTTGGAACATGGAGGCAGGATTCCTCCATGCCCCTCCTCCATGACCCAAATGGGATTATCAGCAGACTGTCTCTGATTATAGGTTCTCAGCAGCAGGAACCGGAACTATGCAGTTCCCTGTGTATAATATTTTGCACTGAGATGCTTGATAATGATCGTGCTTTGAAGTATGAACTCAGTTTTTAAAGTATGAGCTCAGTTTTTAAAGTTTGGTCTTTTTATTTTCAATACAATGGGTTATGAAAAGAGTAAAAATTTAATTTTTCTTCCTATTTATTTATCTTAATTTTTTAATTTTTTGGCTGCAGTGTGTTTTTGTTGCTTCAGGCAGGCTTTTCTCCAGTTGCAGCGAGTGGGGGCCACTCTTCATTGCGGCGCTGGGGCTTCTCATTGCAGTGGGTTCTCTTGAGTGGGGACACAGGCTTCAGTAGTTACGGGGCATGGGCCTAGCTGCTCTGTGGCATGTAGAATTTCCTGGACCAGGGATCGAACCGGTGTCCCCTGCATTGCAAGGTGGACTCTTAAGCGCTGGACCCCCAGGGAAGCCCTTGTTAGGGCATTTTAGACATTGTCGGGTTTCCTTCGTCTCAGGCTTACTACAGACAGAGGAGGCACTGCTGTGTTCAGAATCGACAGCCATTCCCCTCGCAGCAATACATACTGGAGACAGCAGAGTGGAACCCAGGAGCTGTGTGACGAAAGGCCGAGTTGACGTGGGTTGGTTTCTTAGCTGAGCCACCACGGTAGGCCTCAGGGGCTCTGGACACGCCCTGAAATGCCCTATTAGAGATTTGAAATTCTGAGAGTAGGGAGCAGTGAGTCTGTTGCTCACTCAGTGGCTCAGAAGAGTTCAGGCTGCCCTGCCCAAAAAAGTAAAGGTAAAAGCACATTTCCCTGGTTCTGCTTTCCTGCTTCCATCAGGTCAAGGAGACAAGGGGTGTCAGGACAGGGAGACCACGTGCAGATGCTGTCTGCCCCTGCTTCTTTCTGCCAGCAGAGCCCTGATGGTGCTCAGGGTGACAGTAGGCCCAGCATGAGAGGGTGACTCACGACGCTGCTCACCAGTCGGGACAGGCCCATCCTCTTGCCCTAGACTCAGCTGCCCAGCCTCCCTTAGAGAGAGTGTCGTTAGCACGTGTTCCATTTCTTGATGGTGAGCAGAATCAACAACTGTTCGGAAGAGTTCTTGCCTTTTTTTTTTTTTTGGCCGTGCCTTGCAACTTGTGGGATGTTAGTTCCCCAACCAGGGCTGGAACCCTTGGCAGTGAGAGCATGAAGTCCTAACCACTGGATCGCCAGGGAAGTTCCAGTTCTTGTTTTCTTTATTGGAGAAGGAAATGGCAACCCACTCCAGTGTTCTTGCCTGGAGAATCTCAGGGACGGGGAAGCCTGGTGGGCTGCCATCTATGGGGTCGCACAGAGTCGGACACGACTGAAGTGACTTAGCAGTAGCAGCAGCTTTCTTTATACATGAGAAAGTAGTGACTGACTCACCTCCCTCCCCTTTCTTTTTGCCTTGACCTTGCATGTGATAGTTGGGACTGCTGCAGCCATCTAGTAACCTTGAGGGGACATGCGTGGGGATAATAGGCCAATATGCAAAATGGAAAGACAGAAAGAGTCTGTGTCTCTGATGTCTAATGACATTGGCAAGCTGGCAGGCCAATCCTGATATGGACCATTTCTTGTTAAGTAAACATAAACATTCTAAGGGCTTCCCACGTACCTCGGTCGGTAAAGCGTCTGTCTGCAATGCAGGAGGCCTGGGTTCAATTCCCGGGTCTGGAAGATCCCCTGGAGAAGGAAATGGCAACCCACTCCAGTATTCTTGCCTGGGACTGCAAGAGTAGGACACAACTTAGCACTATCTTTCTTTTCTTTCTAAACATTCTAGTTAGTGGAGGATTTCTGCCGTCTTAGTGTATACAGTGAATAATCTTTTCAGCTTAAAATAAAATAAATTGATTCTGTTTGTTCAAAAATATACCGCTTATAGCTAGATGATATTTTCATCGGATGACAATAACCCTATTATTATACTAACCTTCTAAATATGCAAGCAGGAAACATATGGAAAAATCAGGAGTGAAAAAAGAGATCCTCTGAACTTAAGCAGTATTCTGCCTTAAATAAAGAATAGTGGGTTTTACCTTATTTTTGGTTAGTAATACCACAATCAATGAACAGAAATCATTATGTAGGCAAAGAGAGTACATTTCTGCTTCCAAAGTGGGAATTAATTTAAAAAGATTTTTACTTCTTTATTTTTGGGCTGTGCTGGGTCTTTGCTGCTGTGCGCAGTCTTTCTCTGGTTGTGCCGACTGGCTACTCTTTACTGCGGTGCACAGGCTTCTTATTGCGGAGCACGGGCTCTAGGTGTGCAGGCTCAGTAGCTGGGGCGCCCGGGCTCAGCTCCCCCGTGGCACATGGGATCTTCTCCAATTGGGGATTGAACCAGTCTCCTCCGCGTTGGGAGGTGGATTCTTAACCACTGGACCACCAGGGAAGTCTCAGGAATGAATCTGAAGTATCCAGGCTTTTTTTATTCTAGACATTTCTGTATTAGTAAATATTTGTGCTATTTCATCATATAGCTCACATACTAACATAAAAGACAAATCTACTAATTAAGGTTTGCATTTTTGTTGTGTTTATTTATTTTTACACTTCATTAAAGCCATTTCAACATATAAAAGTCTCTTAGGAAATTTGAGGAAGGAAAAAGCCACTGAATTTAGTTAGCACATTCTTCTCCAGGGAAGTTAGTCACATGTATTAATATTTCTATGCTGCTTATATAAACTTATATGTTACTTCATATATATCTGTATATATACACACACACATATACATACATACATATACACATATATATGTGTGTGAGGGGGAATTTTTTTAAAGAGCTTTATTGGTCGTTCACCAAAGGTGGAGGCTTGGAAGTTTATCAGTTAGCTTTAGCTGTGTAACAAACCCCTCCAAGAGTCAATGGCTTAAACAGCAATGGTGCTGTCACCTGGGTGTCTGGTCAGTTGGAGTAGCCTGCAGTTGACTGCATCTTTCTTCAAGCGCTGCTTCACATTTCTTGGACCAGCAGGCTGGCTGGGACATGTTTTTCTTGTGGTGATGACAAAAGCGTGAGAAGCAAGAGGGCCAGCCCAGATGTATATTTCAAGTCTTTGCTTGTATCACATCCATTAACATGCCATTGGCCAAAGTGAGTCAGGGGGCCAAGCCCAGTATCCATGGGGTAGGAGACGGGCTTCACTACCAGCTGAGAGGGGACACTGCAAAGTCACATCTGAGGTCGCAGGAAGGGGGTGGGGAAGAATCGAAAACAATGACGGGAAGAGAGTCGGTAATAAAGGACCAGCTTCTGACACTGTCCTGACAGTTCCAGGAACCCCACAGAGCTAAGAATTAAAGGAAGACTCTTAGGCAACAGAGATGCATGGTAGTCCTACGGTGAAATTCCTCATACTGAGCATGTTTACATTATTCTTAGAAAGATGACCTCACAATGCTTTTTAAAAGATCACCATCCCTTTCTACTCTATCTATGTGAGAAGGTGGATGTTGACTGAATTTATTGTGGTAAACATTTCCCAGTACATGTAAATTAAACCATCATGCAGTATGCTGCTAAGCTAAGTCGCTTCAGTCGTGTCCGACTCTGTGCAACCCCATAGACGGCAGCCCACCAGGCTCCCCCATCCCTGGGATTTTCCAGGCAAGAATACTGGAATGGGTTGCCATTTCCTTCTCCAGTGCATGAAAGTGAAAAGTGAAAGTGAAGTCGCTCAGTCATGCCCGACTCCTAGCGACCCCATGGACTGCAGCCCACCAGGCTCCTCCGTCCATAGGACTCTCCAGGCAAGAGCACTGGAGTGGGTTGCCATCGCCTTCCCCATCATGCAGTATAGCTTAAACCTAATAAAGTAACGTGGGCTTCCCTGGTGGTGCTGGTGGTAAAGAATCCGCCAGCCGATGCAGGAGACATAAGAGACGTGGGGTCGATCCCTGGGTCAGGAAGATCCTCTAGGGGAGGGCATGGCAACCCACTCCTATTCTTGCCTGGAGAATCTCATGGACAGAGGAGCCTGGTGGACTACAGTCCATGGGGTCATAAAAAGTCAGATGTGACAAGTGACTTAGCAGGTGCCCATATAGTGAAGTGAAGTGAAAGTGAAAGTCGCTGAGTCATGTCCAACTCTTTGGGACCCCATGGACTATGCAGTCCATGGAATTCTTCAGGCCAGAATACTGGGGTGGTTAGCCGTTCCCTTCTCCAGGGGATCTTCCCAACCCAGGCCTCGAACCCAGGTCTCCCACATTATGGGCAGATTCTTTACCAGCTGAGCCACAGGGGAAGCCCATACCACATAGTAGTGTAAGTCAATTATTCCTCAGTAAAAATAAGGAAAAAAATCACCATCCACCATTATCATATTCAGTCACCTTTGTAGAGCTAACCTAGTATTTCTGTGGAATGTAGATAAATTATTTATCTGTCTTTTAAAAAAGTTATTTATTTATTTGACTGCCCTGGGTCTTAGATGTGGCACATGGGATCTAGTTCCCTGACTAGGGATTGAACCCAGGCCCCTGCACTGGGAACACAGAGTCTTAGCCTCTGGACCCTCAGGGAAGTCTCTTCTTTCTTCTTCTAAATTGAAGAATAGTTGATTCACACTGTTGTGTTAATTTCTGCTATGTGGAAAAGTGATTGTTATATACATTGTTTGTTATATTCTTTTTTATTGTGGTTTACCACAGGATATTGAAGATAGTCCCCTTCCCTGTGCCGTACAGTAGGACCTTCTTGTTTGTCTATCTTTTGTATAATAGTTTGCTTCCGCTAATCTCAGACCCCCCATCCCTCCCTCCTCAATCCCTCCTCCTCATCGGCAGCCACAGTCTGTTCTCTGGGTCTCTGAGTCTGTTTAGTAGGTAAGCTCATTTGTGTCGTGGTTTAGATCCTACATANATGAAAATCGTAACTGAACACTTATTAGAATGATTGGGATTAAAAATAATTCCATCCAAGTACAAGGATGTGAAGTAACATTTTCATCCACTGCTGTTAGAAATGAAAAATGGTACAAATCACTTAAAACCATAGTCAGTTTTTTTTTTTTAAGTTAAACATGAACTTACTATATGGCTCAAGAATCTATTTCAAACTAATTACTCAAAAGAAATGAAAACATATGTTCACACAAAAGCTTGTACGNCTGTTAGAAATGAAAAATGGTACAAATCACTTAAAACCATAGTCAGTTTTTTTTTTTTAAGTTAAACATGAACTTACTATATGGCTCAAGAATCTATTTCAAACTAATTACTCAAAAGAAATGAAAACATATGTTCACACAAAAGCTTGTACGTGGATGTTTATAGTGTATTTATTCATAATAGTAAAAAACTGGAAACAATCCAAATTGCCATCAACTGGTGACTGGATAAAAAAAATTAATTGTGCATACAATGGAATACTACTTGGCATTAAAAATATATGAGTACTGATACATGCAATGCCATGGAGAAATCTCAAAAGCTTTTTAAAAATCTCAAATGCTTGCCCTTTGTTCTGGACTATCTTCTCAAGAATGTCTGCATAGTCCATAGCCTTAGGAGACATGCTCTGGAGCAAAGTACATGCATACTTAGTCACCAGTACAGTAAAGAAAATGTCTCTCTCTGTAACAGAAAGAAAATTTACCACTAAGTTCAGAGTTCTTCTCTGCTGTACAGCACATTGCAGCGCAGGTGTCATCTGGCCCATGTCATGCCATTCTGTGGGGGAACGGGACTCAGGGAGCCAGTCCAAAAACCATGTTATTCTGGTTCCTGCTATTTCTGTGATAATGAACTGTCCTTCATTTCAGGAGAAATGTTGTCTGACATTCCTTATACATGGAATCTAAAAAGAAATGATACAAATAAACTGCCCTTCACCTCTGACCCAGGAGTCTGATAGAACAGCATTCATGAAACAATGGTAGGCTCACTTAGTTTGCAAGTAGGGTAAAATCTCTTGACTCTTCACGGTTTTGACAGTGTCAGCAAACATGTTCACCAAAATATATGTTCAACCAGGCAATAAATTGCCCTCCATTTCGTTGCCTGTTAATGACAAGGAGTTGGGGAGGAACTGTAGATTGAATACTAGGAAAAAGGTTCAAAGACAGCTGCCTGAACTGGGCCTTGGATGTTACAACTGTCCTCTAATGGGGACAATTTGTCAGCCCACTGGACGGCTTCAAGTTCACTGTATAACTGATAGTAAGATTTTTCTTGAGGGCAGTTNGGTGGTGGTGGGGGGGGCGGGAACTGCAATAAGCTCGTCCCCTGGGCCTTAGTTTCCTATCTGCCAACTGGCAAGGTCACCATCAGGGTGACAGAGCAGACATCCGCAGTGCTTCCAGTGGGCAGCCTAGGCCCGGGCATAGGAGGAGTGGTCACTGCAGCCCTAGGCAGCTGAGGCGCCTGCCCTGAGCTCGCCGTCCTTCTCCAGATAATGCTGGGCTGGGTCAGCATCTCCGTACCCAGGGCCCACTTTGCCTGTGCCACTGCTGGGGTGGATGCTGTTGGACTGATCGATTAGTGCGTGCCTGGTCCCTGCCAGCCAGACCCCTGACCCTGGGGTCCCCACGCCTGCCTGCAGCCCATGCCTGATTCTGGTGGTAGAGGCCAGTGCCCCCCATACCACATGGACCAAGGGCAGTGGACAGTGTTAACTGGAGTCCAGGGTGTTCTCAGAGGGGCACCTGGGGAAGGGCCAGCATGACCCAGGGCTGCACGGGTACCTCTGTTCACAAAGCACCAGCATTCATTCACAGGGGCCCAAGGACAGGGTCAGTAGTTTCCCTGGGAGGACAAAGTCTGCAGCCTCACACCCTCATCTTCTTTCACAAGAATTTAACACAAATGGCGTGAGGCCCTGCAGACACAGATGGAGGCAGCCAGGAGGCTCAGTGGCCTTAAGCAGGTGGTGGTGCCTCTCTCCAGCCTTGGTTTCCCCACTTGCAAGGAGAGGAGGACAGCCAGATGAGTGAATGAACATGCTCATTCATGCTCATTGATTCATGAGTGAATGAATCTGCTCAAAGGATTGGAGGATGGAAATAAGGGAAGGAGGGAAGAAGGTAGGGATACAGAGAAGGGGGGAAGGGAGAAGGGGGAAGAAAGGAGAGAGGGAAGGGAGGAAAGATGAATAGGCAAAAAGACAGGATCACAATCTGCTGAGGTTAAACTAGAAAGTTGTGGTCAGCTGGGAAACCCTGGACAGATTTGCTGATCTCTCTGAGCTACCCACTCCAGTACTCTTGCCTGGAAAATCCATGGACAGAGGAACCTGGTAGGCTGCAGTCCATGGGGTCGCTAAGAGTAGGCCACGACTGAGTGACTTCACTTTCACTTTTCACTTTCATGCATTGGAGAAGGAAATGGCAACCCACTACAGTATTCTTGCCTGGAGAATCCCAGGGACGGAGAAGCCTGGTGGGCTGCCGTCTATGGGGTCGCACAGAGTCGGACATGACTGAAGCGACTTAGCAGCAGCGGCAGCAGCTGAGCTTTCCTTGTTGACCTGCAGGATGGAAACCATAATAATAGAGGTGAAGATAGCTTGTCCTGCATCCCCAACACCTAGAACTCCCACACCCTACACTGTTCTGGTACTTTNTGACTGAAGCGACTTAGCAGCAGCGGCAGCAGCTGAGCTTTCCTTGTTGACCTGCAGGATGGAAACCATAATAATAGAGGTGAAGATAGCTTGTCCTGCATCCCCAACACCTAGAACTCCCACACCCTACACTGTTCTGGTACTTTTCTTGGCTCTGCACTTTTAGAAGCACACCATGATGTTTAGCACGCGCTCACGGTCAGCTCGTGATGAACACTCTTCTGCACTGTGTTTCTCAGGGTTGGGAGGTGCTGCCTCTGTTTGACTTCACCCCAACCTCACCGCAGGTGCCAGAGGTAAGATATCATCACAGGCAACTAGGCAAAATTCTGAAGTCATGACAAGGATGTACCTTTCAGCGGTTTTTTCACAGCTGATAGTAGCTGAAAGTAAAAAGTCGCTCAGTCATGTCCAACTCTCTGTGATCCCATGGACTATGGCCCACAGGCTCCTCTGTCAATGGGATTTCCCAGGCAAGAATACTGGACTGGGTTGTCATCCTCTTCTCCAGGGGATCTTCCCAACCAGGGATTGAACCGGGGTCTCCTGCACAGGAGGCAGATTCTTTACCATCTGAGCAAATAGGGAAGCCAATTGTAAAACAGTATTTGTTAGTTAAATAAATCAGTCTACTCCGAGGTACTGTTTGTAACTCTGGAACTCTTTTTTAAATGCAAGCATGTTGTGAATAACACAGAAAATCAACATCATCTGGTCCAGCCCTGAGCTGGTACAAGAAGCCCCTCCCAGGACCTGAGGGGTGTCAGCCAGCTCTGCTGGCATCTCTCCAAGATGGGAGCACATGGCCTTCAAGATGCCCAGATGGACCACAGACCTGAAGCTCCTGTGTTCCAACTGCCCTGGGACAGCCAAGCAGGGTCCCAGGAACGGTGAATACCCCCCACCCCACCCGTACAGCCTGGCCCCCAGCTGTGCTTCTGTCTGCCACACTGCAGTTTTCCATCACATCTCCCGACTGTGCCCTAAGAAAGAATCACAGAATCACAGGGTGAAATGAATGAGGATATGAATTTGACAGAGAGCTGAAATTGTCTGGAAACTGCTCCCCTCCCCCCAGCCAGGTTGCCTGCCTCCCCCGCCCCCAGGGGGCAAGATGGGAAGAGGCCAGAGTTGCAAGGAAATGACCAATATTCAGCCACTACATTTCACTCTNTTTGACAGAGAGCTGAAATTGTCTGGAAACTGCTCCCCTCCCCCCAGCCAGGTTGCCTGCCTCCCCCGCCCCCAGGGGGCAAGATGGGAAGAGGCCAGAGTTGCAAGGAAATGACCAATATTCAGCCACTACATTTCACTCTGACCAAGAAAACCTTTTTTCAAAAATTGAGATATAATTTGCCATAAAAACCCCCCTTTTAAAGTGTACAATTCAGGGGTTGTTAGCACATCCACAGACTTAGGCAATCATCATTACTAAATCCAGAAGGTTCTCATCATCACAAAACAAGATCTGGCCCTTCCAGCTGAAGCAGGAGGCATGATGGCCTTTCTCTGCCACAACCTACCTACCTCTTCAACTGAACAGATAAAACAAAATTTAGAAACTTGATTTTTGCCTTGAAGACCAGAAAATCAGACAGTGTAAGACTGAAGACAGAGGTGATCCGTGACAGTGACTAACCCAAGTTCTTTGAAAAGTTTCTCAGAGGTGTTCACTGGTCTTTCGAGATTCTAGATGGACAAGAAGCAATTGGCTGGATTCTTGGTTTAGCTGTTAGACTTGGATATGGAGATAATGCTGAAAAATGCGATTACTTGGTAATTGATAATGCAAAAAATGCTGACAACACAACTAAAAATGCAGAGCCCATGATCAATTTGGACATAAATAATCCTAATTTTAGGGCTGGCGTTCTGGCCCAGGCTACCTTTCAGAGTGAACCCATGGTGATTACCTGGCAGTGCTTCAAGCAATTAACATTTTGGTCCAGGAACCCTGACATGGCATGCAGTTGCTAACACAAACCCAACAGAAGAGGGCTTGCCTGCTGCTTAAGATTAGCGTACTCTTGCCTTTAACACAAGAGCTGAGGTTCTTAATGAAGCTGCTCAAATTCTGCACTTGATGCATATAGAAGAGCTCAGAGAGCTGCAGACAAAAATTAATGCGGCCACAGTGACTGTTCAGATGATTACTGCTGATCCAAAGACAGATCATGGACTGGGTGGAAGATGAATATTAGAAAATTCATCTAAAATTAAAATTTTAGCTTTGCCCCTACCCAGTACACACTGGCATATATATGGAAGCAAATGCTACATTTTCAATGGAAAACTCCCAGAAATTTGACTATGTTCTAGAAAGCAACCACCGTTGTTTTTTCCTTAATAAAGTTTGGGAAAGAAGAAAACAAAAAATAGATCCTGTACCCAACAGGCAATCAGCCCCCACTCAGGGCCCCCGCACCCTGACAACCATGAATCTGACTCTGAATCTGCCTATTCAGGACATTTCATATTAATAGAATCATAACATATTCCTGCACTCAGCGTGTTTTCTAGGCTTATTCACACTGTAGCACGCATACCACTTCTATAGCTGATTAATATTCCATTGTTTGAATACACCACATTTTGTTTAATCTATCATCCAATTGTGTACACTTGGGTTGTTTCTGGGTTTTGACCATTATGAACAATCATGTACGCGTTTTTGTGTATACCTAAGTGGTCTATGGGAATACCAGACCACCTGACCTGCCTCTTGAGAAACCTGTATGCAGGTCAGGAAGCAACAGTTAGGNTTTTTTTTTTTTTTAATGATCATTTTGCTTTCTTGAGGAATCCTATGTATCCCTCCCCTCCCTCCACCGGCTATATTCCTGCAGGGCGTGGACGAAAGCAAACATTAAGTAAATGTATTTTGAATGAATAAATAAATGGTCATGTGTGACTCAGACTTTTAAACATTTATGCAAACATTTTAAACTCTTTTATGTTTGTCTAATTATGCTGTATTTTTACATAATAAGTTCTTTAGCTTGTTACTTACCAAATGAAGTCATTCTTAATTGTTTTCATTATATGTTATAGAGAATGCAGGCAGTACTTTTTAATTGAAACATCTTGGGATTCAGTGAAAAAACCTGGATTCACTCTATCCAGATTGTATATGTTTTCAGAGAATCTGAACACTTGATTCACTTCTCAGTGTTTGAGCTTTTAGCCTGAACTGTTCTGATCCTGTCTTAAAATTTTTTTTTTATTAAGTATTTATTTGACTGCTCTGGGTCTTAGTTGTAGCATGTGGGATCTGACCAGGAATTGAACCTGGTTCCTTGCATTGGGAGTGCAGAGTCTTTGTCCCTGGACCTCCAGAGAGGTCTCTGATGCTGTCTTTTTTTCAGCAGAACTTCTTTTCCCTTTCCAACCCCCATCTCCCTCTCAATCCTTTTAGGTACAGTGATTGAAAATGCTTCTAATATTTTCTTTTGTGGAACCTCAAAGTATTTAAGTCTGATGTAATGTTTTACTGCCTTTCAGGACTTAAAGCCCTTATTTTCAAGCAACTGATTTCTCCGGAGAACTTTCCACAGGTCTTTGACCAATGGCTCAGAGGTCTTCTTTATTAATGCATAGAGGATTTATTTTATCCCTAAATAAGTCATCTGGAACTTTCCACCTGAGCAAATATCCTTTTTCTAGAAGTAGAATCTGTTGGTGGGAGAGGTGCCTAAGCAAGTTCTCCTGAGTAATCACCACTTCCTTCTTTAAAAAAAAAAAGCAAACTTTGAGAAGTGATTTACATGCCATAAAGCTCACCTTTTGAAACTGTACAATTCAGTGGTTTTTAGTATATTTACAGTATTCTGTTTATACCACCACCATAATCTAATTTTAGAACATTTCCATTGTCCCTCAGAAAACCTTGTATAACTTAGCAGTCACTCCTCTTTCCCCCCATCCTCTCCTCCCTCTCAGTCCCAGGCAATGAGTACTCTGCCTTCTGTGTCTATATTTGCACATTCTAGACATTTTATATAAGTGGTCCCATACAACTGTGGCCTTTTGTGTCTAGTTCCTTCCCCTTACCATGATGCTTTTGAGGTTCACCCATGTTGTAGCATGTATTAGTATTTCATTCCCTGCTACTGCTGAATAATATTCCACTGTATGGGTACACCACGTTTGCTTTATCCTTTCATCAGTTGATGGACATTTGGGTTGTTTCTACTTTGGGGCTATTATGAACAATGTTGCTATGAATGTTCATATACAAGGTTTTGTGTGGCTATATGTTTTCATTCCTCTTGGCTGAAATGAAAATTATGCTTCTAAGAGTGTAATTGCTGGCGCATAGGGTAACACTTCCTGATTAACATTTTGCAGAGCTGACAGACTGGTTTCCAAATGGCTGCACCATTTTACTGCACCAGCAACGTCTGAGGGTTCTGATTTCTCGACCTCCTTACTAACACTTGTTATTGTCTTTTTTTTTTTTTATCGTTGTCATACTAGTGGGTGAGAAGTGGTGTCTCATTGTGGTTTTGATTTGCATTTCCTTAATGATTGATGATATTAACCATCTTTTCATGTGCTTGTTAGCCACGCGCATGTCTTCTTTGGAGAAATGGCTATTCAAATCCTCTATTTGTTGGACTTCTCTTGTAGCTCAGTCGGTAAAGAATCTGCCTGCAGTGCAAGATACCTGGGTTCAATCCCTGGGTCAGACCGGAAGAGCCCCTGGAGAAGGAAATGGCAACCTACTCCGGTATCCTTGCCTGGAAAATCCCATAGGAGGAGAAAATCCCATAGACAGAGGAGACTGGTGGCCTGAAGTCCACAGGGTCCCAAAGATTTGGGCATGACTGAGCGACTAACACTTCATTTATCTTTCTGTTGTTTATACCATTTGGGATTTTTTTTTTTAAATTGTTGAGTTGTTACAGTTCTTCATATATTATGGGTACACCTCTTCCTTCTTCATCAGCTGTTTTCACCTGCCTTTTGGGACATGACACTCTGATTTTCCTCCATCATTGTTGACTCTCTTCAGTCTTCTTTGCTGGCTCTTTCCCTTCTCCTTGACCTTAAAGAAAACTTATTATTGAAAGATAACATATAAATAGAAATGGCTTAAATAATTTTCACCAAGGGAATGCACTTGTTTACCCAGTACCACCCAAATCCAGGAGTAGAACATCCTGATCACCTAGAAATGACTCTCCCATTCTCCTCAGTCACTAGCTCACCAGGGATGACCAGCTGTCCCGACTTCTAATACCATGGGTAAGTTTTGCTCGTTAAGGAATTTCAAATAAACAAAATCATATGGTACAAATTCTTTTTTAATGGTTTATTCACTTGCATGTAGTTGGAGATTGTTTGTTTGCACTGTTGTAGGGTAGTCCATTCTGTAAACTAACCACAATTTATTCATTCCACTGTTCATGGACACTTAGATGTTTCTGATTTGTGCCTATTAGTCATGGCACTTTTTTAACATTTGTTTTTATATAATTTTATTTACGGATTTATTTTTGGGTGTGCTTGCTCCTCATTGCTGCGTGCAGGCTTTCTCTAGTCGCGGCAAGCAGGGGCCACTCTCTTGATTATGACGCGCAGACTTCTGCTTGTGGTGGCCTCTCTTGCTGTGGAGCATGGGCTCTAGGGTGCTCGGGCTTCAGTAGTCATGGCATGTGGGTTCAGTAATCACGGCTCCCTGGCTCTAGAGCACAAGCTCAATAGTTAGGGCACACAGGCTTAGTTGTTCTGCGGCATGTGGGATCTTCCCAGATCAGGGTTGAACCCGTGTCTCCTACAAGGGCAGGCGGATTCTTTACCACTGAGCCACTAAGGAAGCCCTTGAACATCCTTGTGTGCGTGTTTTGGTAAACACACACACACACGTACACACCTGCTAGATATAGACCTTGGAGTAGAATGCTATTTACTGAGTATTCAAGGTTAGTTCAAACTTTGCAGCTGCTAACCCCTAATTTTCCAAAGTGGTTGTACCAATTTATAGTCCTACAGTCCTGATTCAGTGTATAAGGATTTTGGCGGTTTGCTCACATTTGGCATCTTCTGTATTTCTTTTTGTTTGAGCTATTCTGATATGTCTGTAGTGGTATTATATTATGGTTTTTTTTCCTTTTAAGTAGTGAAATTGAGTACACTTTTATACTTATTAGACATTTGTACATTTATTCTTTCAGAGTGCCAGTGTAAGGTGGGTTGTATTTGATCATGTTCTAACATTTTGTCTTCTTTTTCAAATTGTCTTGTAGGAGTTCTTTATATAATCTATTGACAAGGCTTTCGTCAGATACGAGTATAGTGGATCTATTATTTGCCCTGCCTTTTGAATATCTTAATGTTGTCTTTGGAAGAACAGAAGTTCTTAATTATAATATAGTTAACTTTATCATTTTTTTCATTATGATGAGTACTTTCTGCATCTTGTTTAAGCACTTTATGCCTACTTCAAGATCATAACAATGTTTCTCTGAGTTTTCTTCCACATTTAAATCAGTAACCCATCTGGTAAGAGGTAGAGGCCAAGATTTCTCCCCCTGAGGATATCCATGACCAACTGTTGAAAAGACTTGCCCTTCTCCACTGCGGTGCCTGGTCACCTCTATTATAAACAAAATAACCTTAGGTATGGATCTGTTTCTGAACTGTTTGTGTTGTTCCTCACAGGTCCATCCGTCCATCTTCGTGTTAATATCACTGGCTTAATTACCATAGCTTTGAAAAGCTAGGTTTTGATATCTGGCAGTGAAGTCTCCAGGCTTCATTCTTCTTCAAGATGGTCTTGGCTCTTCTCAGCCTTTTGCATTTCACATATATTTTAGAATCNCATCCGTCCATCTTCGTGTTAATATCACTGGCTTAATTACCATAGCTTTGAAAAGCTAGGTTTTGATATCTGGCAGTGAAGTCTCCAGGCTTCATTCTTCTTCAAGATGGTCTTGGCTCTTCTCAGCCTTTTGCATTTCACATATATTTTAGAATCTGCTTGGCAAGTTACACACAGAGACACAAACACACTCACACCCCCATAAACCTTCCTGGGATTCTGATTGGCACTGTGTTGAATCTAGGCAGTTTCTAAGTCACAAAAATGACACTCTATTTACTTAGGTCTTTTAAAAGTTCTCCCCAGTATCACTTTGTAATATTCGGTATATAGGTTTGGTGCATTTTCATCATATTTACTATTAGGTATTTGTTTTTCAAAAGGTAAATGGTTTTACTTTAAGGGTTTAATTTCCGGTTTCTTTATTGTTGGTATATAGAAATTGATTTTTGTAAACTAACCTTGTATCCAGTGACCTTGCTAACTTCACTCATTAATCCTAATATCTGAAGATTATTTTGGAGTATCTATGTATACAATCATGTGATCAGTTTTGTTTTTTCCTTTTTAACTCTTATCCCTTGCTAAAATCATGTTCTCTTTCATATAATATATTTTAGTCTTTATTGATCATTTCTCTTGTTATGTCAAAGTCAATGGTAAGTAAGAGTTATCAGTTCTCAACTTCCCCAAATCCTCAGTCCTCCTTTGTAGGACAAATTTCACATTTGTAAAATGATATTTTGCTCAGGGGTCATTTGTAATCATATTTTGGCCAAGTGTTCCTCAACTTCATACTTGGATTCCTTTAAAACTCCCAGATAATTTTTCAGTTCAGTTCAGTTCAGTTTAGTTGCTTAGTCGTGTCTGACTCTGCAATCCCATGGATTACAGCACACCAGGCTTCCCTGTCCATCACCAACTCCCAGAGCTTGCTCAAACTCGTGTCCATTGAGTCAGTGATGCTATCCAACCATTTCATCTCCTGTCGTCCCCTTCTCCTCCTGCCTTCAACCTTTCCCAGCATCAGGGTGTTTTCCAGTGAGTCAGTTCTTCGCATCAGGTGGCCAGAGTATTGGAGCTTCAGCTTCAGCATCAGCCCTTCCAATGAATATTCAGGACTGACTTCCTTTAAGATTGACCGGTTTGATTTCCTTGCTGTCNTTGGATTGATCTCTTGATCATTATGTAGTGTCCTTACTTATCTCTTGTAATCTTCTTTATTTTAAAGTCTATTTTGTCTGATATGAGGATTGCCACCCCAGCTTTATTTTGCCTCCCATTTGCATGGAAAATATTTTTCCATCCTCTCACTTTCAGTCTATATGTATCTTTAGGTCTGAAATGGGTTTCTTGTAGACAGCATATATATGGGTCTTGTTTTCATATCCATTTGGCCAGTCTGTGCCTTTTGGTTGAAGCATTTAATCCATTTATATTGAAAGTAATTATTGATATATATATTCCTCTTGCCATTTGCTGAATTGTTTAGGGTTGATTTTGTACATGTTTTTTCTTCTCTTGTATTTTTCGACTATATAATTCCCTTTAACATTTGTTGCAAAGATGGTTTGGTGATACTGAATTCTCTTAACTTTTGCTTTTCTGAAAAGCTTTTTATTTCTCCATCAATTTTGGATGAGATCCTTTCCAGGTGCAGTGATCTTGGTTGTAGATTTTTCCCTTTCAGTACTTTAAATACATCCTGCCATTCCATTCTGGCCTGCAGAGTTTCTGCTGAAGGATCAGCTGTTAAGCATATGGGGGCAGAAACCATGTTTCCCTTGTATGCTACTCGCTGCTTCTCCCTAGCTGCTTTTAATATTCTTTCTTTGTGTTTATCTTTGTTAGTTTGATTAGTATGAGTCTTGGTGTGTTTCTCCTTTGGTTTATCCTGTATGGAACTCTTTATGCCTCTTGGACTTGATCGACTATTTCCTTTTCCATGTTGGGGAAATTTTCAACTATAATCTCTTCAAAAATTTTCTCATACTCTTTTTCTCTTCTTCTTCTGGGACCCCTATAATTCAAATGTTGGTGCATTTGATATTATCCCAGAGGTCTCTGAGACTATCCTCAGTTCCTTTCATTCTTTTTACTTTATTCTGCTCTTCAGAAGTTATTTCCACCATTTTACCTTCCATATCACTGATTCGTTCTTCTGCTTCAGATATTCTGCTATTGATTCCTTCTAGAATATTTTTAATTTCAGTAATAGTATTGTTTGTCTGTGTATGTTTATTCTTTAATTCTTCTTCTGCTGCTGCTGCTAAGTCACTTCAGTCATGTCAGACTCTGTNACTGATTCGTTCTTCTGCTTCAGATATTCTGCTATTGATTCCTTCTAGAATATTTTTAATTTCAGTAATAGTATTGTTTGTCTGTGTATGTTTATTCTTTAATTCTTCTTCTGCTGCTGCTGCTAAGTCACTTCAGTCATGTCAGACTCTGTGGAACCCCATAGACAGCAGCCCACCAGATCCTCCGTCCTTGGGATACTTCAGGCAAGAACACTGGAGTGGGTTGCATTTCTTCTAGGTCTTTGTTAATTGATTCTTGCATTTTCTCCGTTTTGTTTTCAAAGTTTTTAATCATTTTTANTGTGGAACCCCATAGACAGCAGCCCACCAGATCCTCCGTCCTTGGGATACTTCAGGCAAGAACACTGGAGTGGGTTGCATTTCTTCTAGGTCTTTGTTAATTGATTCTTGCATTTTCTCCGTTTTGTTTTCAAAGTTTTTAATCATTTTTACTATCATTATTCTGAATTCTTTTTTTAAGTAGTTGGCCTATTCCCTCTTCATTTATGCAGACTTCTGTCTTTCTAGTTTGTTCCTTCATTTGTGTAGTATTTCTCTGCCTTTTCATTATTATTATTTTTTTAATTTATTGTGTTTGAAGTCTCCTTCTCCTGGGCTTCAAGGTTGAATTCTTTCTTCCTTTAGGTTTCTGCCCTCCTCAGGTTGGTCCAGTGGTTTGTGTAAGCTTCATATAGGGTGAGATTTCTGCTGAATTTTTGTTTGTGTGTTGTTTGTTTTTCCTCTGATGGGCAAGGCTGAGTGAGGTGGTAATACTTTCTGCTGATGATTGGGTTTGTATTTTTGCTTTGTTTGTTGTTTAGATGAGGCATCCTGCACAGGGTGCTAGTGGTGGCTGGGTGATGCTGGGTCTTGTATTTCAGCGATTAACTTTGTGTGAGTTCTCACTATGTGATACCCCCTAGGGTTAGTTCTCTGGTAGTCTAGGGTTGTGGAGTCAGTGTTCCCACCCCAAAGGCTCAGGGCTTGATCTCTGGTCAAGAATGAAAATTCCACAAATGGTTNTCTTGTATTTCAGCGATTAACTTTGTGTGAGTTCTCACTATGTGATACCCCCTAGGGTTAGTTCTCTGGTAGTCTAGGGTTGTGGAGTCAGTGTTTCCACCCCAAAGGCTCAGGGCTTGATCTCTGGTCAAGAATGAAAATTCCACAAATGGTTTGTCATGGCATTTAGTGAGATTAAAACAAATATTCAAAAATAAGAAATCAAAGATGAACCCCAGAAAAATGGCAATTACAAAAGCAGGCAAATAATAATTAAAATAATGTAATACACACATATACATAGGTACCCATGAGCAAAGTCAAAGCAGCTCAACGAAAATAAAGTACAGGGTACTGACCTGGTGAACAAAGTAAATAAAAAATTATATTTACCAGTTAAGAACAAAACTAACTAAAACACAAACTGGANATAAAATGTAGAGCAAGTGTGTAATCCTAACTATTGATCATTTTATTTGCAAGAAAACGAAAGTATTCAAGATACATTTTAATTTCCTTTTCCTATTCCCTAAAGTTAGGAATAGATGGGGTTCTAGTCTTAGATATAAAGAATCCTGTTCTCTTTTTGGAGGGGTGTTAGAGAATGTAATGTTTAAAGTCTTGGAAACACTTAGGAGAATGGCATCTTAAATACTAATTTTGTGTAAAGTGAACGTATTCAAAGGAACGAAATTTAGAAACACTTATGCACTCTTATTTGCATTGTTTTATCTGTTGATCTAATGTGCAACCTTCTATTTTACGGTTTCAAAAAAATGGAGACAAAGAAAGGTAGTGTAAAAGTCTTACACATTTTGCAGTGTTTGACATCACTGAACTGACATTCCAGGTGCTGTTCCTAAGTATTGTCTACGTTTATATTAGTTGTTGGTAATTATAAAAAGTCCTGATAATCTTGCCCATTGTTATGAGGTGAGCTAGTTATGCAGATTTTGGAAGAAATTTGAATCTTTTAGGATACAAAATTCCAGTTTTCCCCATCTTGCGTACATTATATTTGATAAATACTATCTTTGTACTTGCTACAAGATTTCGTTTGAAAAGGTTTTTGGGGGAATTGGTTTTAAATTTTTTATGTTTGAATTGAGAGTGTATTTAGTTTAAGTAGCAGCGATAAAAAACTACACTTGTTGATTTAGTATAGTTAGGCAAAGAAAAAAAGCTCAAATTCGTTTATACCAGCTTTGCCTTGCATGCATATGTAAAACTGGTTATCTTTGTGCTGACCACTAAAAATGTGTAGGCAGATTTCCCCAGGTCACATGGAGATTTTCCAGGATATCCCCCATCCTTTGAGCTGGCATGCTCCAGGAGTCTGAATTAGTTTCTCACTCGGCCTAAAGAAGTGATTAAGAAAGTTGATCTGCTTTTTAAAAACTAACAGCAAGGAAAAATCCTATGACGAGCTAATGAATTCTGGAGTCAGTTGGAAATGATTTATGGATCTGGCTTGCAGTCTTTATGTCCATACAAATGAAGAAAACATTTTTCTGTGAATGATGAAGAATTCTACGTGGGCAGGTGAAATGTGCAGTTTGGGGAGAACAGAAGAGGAACAGCTTATTAAGTTCAGAGAAAGCTGCTTCACCTGCTGGAGGCCTTCCATGTCTCTTCAAGGGCTTCGTTGGTACCTTTACTATAGCCTGTATCCGATTGAAATCACTTGCTGGTGCATCCCTCCCTTCACTCTGAAGTGCCTTTAGGCAGAGGCTCTGTCTTAGTTTTCTTTGTGTACCTGAGTTGCTAGAGAGCAGGGATTAATAGTTGAATGAATAAAGGAAATTCTGAAAATGTAGGGAAATAATTTTGACAAAGCAACTTGGAACGCAAACAGGATATATTCATGGTGTGAAGAGCTTTGGAAGGTTTTTTTCTCCCTGAGTGGCAGTGGTTACAAAGAAAAATAATGATCAAGGTGTACAAGTTCCATGGTTTCTCCTGATTATTAATACCCTAAGATACTGAAAATTGGATATACTTTAGAGGTAACTGTTGGTTTTCGTATTTGGTATTTCAGGCAGCCAGAGAGAAGCTTGATGGATCATCTGACCGAAATTTAGGGGACGGATACGTCTTTTAATCAAAAGGGGTTTAGTTACCATTAATGAGTTCTTGATTGGAATAACTTGAGCTAGGTTTTGAAGCTGAAACTGAAGAAAGTAGTGTTAGTGTAATTACAGATTGTTTATTGGGATGCTCGTCTTCATTCTTTTAAGATGATAAATGTAGTTGTAAATCCAATAATGTCTCAAAAAGCATAGCTGATAAATTTGTAAGATGGTTGCACTGTTTTTGTCTTGCCATTGCACTGCTATGTGGTGCAAAAATATGACAAAACAAAGTGAAAAAAAAAGACATTAATATTAAAGAGCCTACTGTTTTCCAGATGCTTCATTCGTTTGCTTGGTTTGTTTTTTATTGTGGTAACATTCACATCAGGTGCTTTGTTTTTAATTCTTGTGAAAACCACCTTGAGCTCATCAGCAGAGGTTTGGATAAATGAAACATGTTTTATACATACAATGGAGTGTTCAACTATTGAAGGAATGACATACTGACACATACAATAAGGTAGGTGAAACTTGGAAGTGGTATGCTTCGGAGAATAAGCCAGACACACAAGGAAACAATTTTATGATTCCATTTATAGGAGGTAGCTAGAACAGGCAAATTCAGAGACAGAAGGTAGAACAAGGGGTTACCAGAGGCTGAGGGGAGATGGGAATGGGAAGTTAGTGTTTAACTGGGACAGAGCTGCTATTTGGAAGGTGAAAAAAGCTCTGGACATGGAAGGTCAGTGTTTTGAATGTGTTTAATGCCACTGAATTGTGTGCTTAAAAATGGTTGAAATGGTAAATTTTATGTGTATTTTACAGTTAAAAGAACTTTAACAACAACAACACCCTGCAAACTTTTACAGATAAGTAAGCTTTGGTGTAGAGGGTTAAGAATTTGCCCAGGATTATCAGCTAGGAATTTGCAGGCAGGATCCAAACTTAGATTCTGTTTGGCTCCTGTTATCAGCTTCATGTTATCTACTTGTCTTCTGGATGATTGAAGACAATCATGGGTTCCAAGAAGAATGAATTTATTTGAATCAATCAGAAAATTATATTTAAAAGTAGATAAATTGTAGTTCAGATTGAACTGAACTGAATTGTAGTTTTATGGGATCTGATGCCCCAGACTAACTAAAAGATGTCTCTGGATTTTTTTCAGCCAGAATTCTAATAGAGTGCACTCTGCGGGAGGACAGGAAGGCTTGCGTGTGGTCTTTGGAGTCATATAACTCGCGTGCCCTGTCACATTGTCCTTGAAGTCTAAGTTCCCTGTGTGTAAATTGGTATCTTAATGATAAGCATTCATTCCATAAGGTTGTGGAGGGTTAAATAAGTGAATACAAGTGAAGCTCTTAGAACTACTCCTGGCACAGATTGTTTAAAAAGCGAGTCTTAGTAACTGTGCCAATATTATTTTTTAAAGACTAGATGTACTTTCTCATTCATGGAACTAAACGCTTCCCAAACTTAAATATCTGTATATAAAGAAAACAATGCCACATATGATTTATCTGTTTACTTCTAATTGTCTATTGTTTAAAAAAACAGACAATATGTATTTAAAATACTGACATAATTTAGATGTTTATCAAGTGAACATTTCTTGATCCCTGTAACCCCATTCCATGTCCCTTAACAGTTTGCCGTGTATTCGTCCCAAACTTTCCAGTGTATTCATGCGAATATATTGATTTGGCCAAAAAGCTCCTTCGGTTTTAAAAGTGAAAATAAAGACACATTTTTCCATTTTCATCAAGGACTTTTTTGAACAATGTATTCACCATTTTGTTCTACTGCCTTTTGCTATTTTTCAGGCAGCTTCATAGTTCTGTTTCCCCAAATCTTTTTATCTTTTTGAATAAAGAACTGTTCTAGGTGCCTTTTATTGTGTTCCAGGGAATTGAAATTTTTTCCCTTAAGAGAATTTTGTGAAGACTGAAATATATGGGAATCCAAAGGTGCAATGTCTGACGAATATGGTGGATGAACCAGAACTTCCCACCCAAGCTGTAACAGTTTTTGCCTGCTCATCAAAGAAACATGTGGTCTTGGGTTATCCTGACGGAAGATTATGGTTTGCTGTTGACTAATTCCAGACGCTTTTTGTGGAATGCTGCTTTCAGTAGTTGGTCTGATTAGGAGCAGTGGGTGCGTGCATGCTTAGTCCTTAAGTGGTGTCAGACTCTGACCCTGTGGACTGTAGCCCATGAGGCTCCTTTGTCCATGGAATTTTTCAGGCAGGAATACTGGAGTAGGTGGCCATTTCCTCCTCCAAGGGATCTTCCCGACCCAGGGATCGAAGTTGATTCTCCTGCATCTCCTGCATTGGCAGGTGATTACCACTGAGCCACCTGGAAAGCCAACTGGGAGCAGTACTTGTTGGAATTAATCAGTTGCTTTTCTGAAACAAGCTCATGATAGAGGACTCCTTCCAATCCCTCTATGTACACAACTTCACCCTTTTTGGACGAAGGTTGGTCTTTGGTGTGGTTGATGGTGGTTCATTCTGCTTGCCCCATGATCTCTTCTGTTCCACATTATTGTGCAGTACCCACTTTTCATCCCCCGTCACAATTTGTTTTAAAAATGGAACGTTTCCATTATGTTTCAATAGAGAATTGCATATGGAAATGTCATAAAGAAGGGCCCCCCTCCCCCTTAAGTGGAACCCAAACATCAAAGCGATTAACCTAACAAAGCTGGTGCAGATGATTTTCAGGTATTGATTTGGGTATTTTGAGAATGTTGACTATCTCTCGAGTGGTATAACATTAATCCTTCTCAGTTAACTTCTCGATTTGATCACTATCAACTTCATCTGGTCTACCAGATGGTAGAGCATTGTCCAGCGAGAAATCTCTAGCATGAAACTTTGAAAATACCTTTTGATATGTTCAGTCAGTCACAGCACCATCTCCACACACTGCACAAATCTATTTTTGTGTTGCACTTGTGTTTTTGCCTTTCTTGAAGTAATAAAGCATAGTTTGCTGAAAATATTCCTTTTTTTCTTCCATCTTCAATATTAAAATGGCTACATAAAAATTCACCAATTTTGGGACTTCCCTGGCTCTTCAATGGTTGACTTTTTCCATCCAGTGCAGAGGATGCAGGTTCAACCCCTGGTCTGGGAGCTAAGATCCTACATGCCTCCAGGCCAAAAAAAACAAATCATAAAACAGAAGCAATATTGTAACAAATTCAATAAAGACTTTAAGAAATGGTCCACACAAAAATATCTTTTATTAAAAAATAGACCAGTTTTGATAAGTTTTTTTTAAATGCACACTGATATGAGAGCTGTCAGTACAATCTAACAAAATTGTTTCGAATGAAGTTAAGAGCAACTAAGTACACTGCTAGAGCCAGAACGGACTTTTTGGTCAACCCAATATATTTATACGTGTATCTATGTATTCTTCACAAGCAGGATTAAGTTATTTTGGATATAAAACAATTGTTTTAGGTCAGTACAGAGATCTGTTTCATTTTAAAAAGCTGGTATTTCTTTAAAGCTTGCTCTGTAGTTGACACGGTTTTAAGTACTTTCATTTATTTTACACGGACACTGTAATAACAAGAGATGGAGGGATTAAGTTACTAGTAAGTGGTAGGTGACTGATTTGAATTTAGGCATTTGGGCTTCAAAGCCTTGATTTCTCAGCCTGGGGGTGTATGTGGGTGCGCTTGTTTTTTGTTTTTGTAAGGCCCTGTGAGCTACCAATGATTTTAGCATTTCTTAAAAGAGTTGTAAAACAACAACAACCTCCCCCAAACAATATGCAAGGCGACTGGCTGTGGCCTGCCAAGCCTCAAGTGCTTAACGATGTGGCTCCTTGCAGAAGTATACTGCCCTTCGCTCCAAGCTCTCAGGCTGCTGTTGGGTGGAATACTCCTTGTACCGGCTTCTGTGTTGCCAGGCGGTGAACCAGCTGTCTCTGTGGGTGCTGTGCTCGCCCTCTGAGCGGGGAACATCCTTACGGAGCTTTGAACTTCTGCATGACAGCTTTCTAGAGGAAGAGCTGATGGTTCAAGATTGTTCAGGTTTTAATAGCTGTTGCCCTATTGTTTTCTAGAGAGGTGTCTGTTTTTTGGGGGTACAGAATCAGCTTTACTGAAGTGTAGTTTATATACATTAGGATCCACCATGTGAAGGGTATAGTTGGAAGAGTTTTGCCAGCTGTAAGCATCTGTGACTGTCACCTCAGTCACGATGTAACCTTGCTGCTATTGCAGAGCTCTTCATGCTCCTTTCCCATCATTCACTCAGCTGCCGATCCGATTTCTCCTGTTCTGGAATTTCATGTGAATAGAATTACGCAGGATATACTCTTCTGTGACCGAGGTTTATCTGTGTTGTTGCTTGTTTCAGGAGTCACTATTTCTCAGTAGCAGTCCCTGTGTGAACATCCTGTGATTTTTTTTCACTTCACTACCTGCTGATTGGGCTGGTCCCTTTTGGCTCTTGTTATATTAAATCCTCTGTGACCCATTTGGGCAATCTTTTTGTGGATGGATCTTTTCCTTTCTCCTGGGTAGACTTGTAGTTGGACTGTGGGGTCACTTGGTAGATACTGATTTAACTTCATGAGAAACTGCCAGGCCATCTCCGCAAGTGATTGTGCCATCCTGCGTGGAGTCAGGGTGGTGTCTGCCTGGGACCTGTGGTTCCGCTCTGTCTTCACCAATGTCCCATGTTGCTGTTGCTTAAGTCACTGGCATCTAATGAGTGCTGAGTGTCCTTTTGTGGTTTTGATGTATATTTCTCAAGTGTTCATGGTGCTGGATATCTTTTCACATGCTTATTGGCCATTTGTGTGTACTTTTCTGTCAAACCTTTTGCCCATTTTAAAAATTGGTATTTCTGTATTCTGGGTACACTATCTCTGTCAGATGTATGTATTGGAAACGTTTTCTTCTTAATGTTTTCCAGTTTTTTTTTCTCCAAACGTTTTCTCCAAATTTTCCTCTTTGATTTTGTGTATTTTTGACAACATATAGATCAAGTTAAGTAATAACACTAGAAGCATAATTGTTTAAATTCAGTAAAATTGTGTGAAAACAAATTTATTCTTAATTCACAAGTCATTTAGTTCTGGGTATAACACAGTGTCAGGTTTGTAGAAACATGAACATGAAAAGGATGTTATTTATCTTGATGGCAGGTTAGGTATGTGAGTTATGTGGCATGAAGAACTTTAAAATTTGAAAGTGATAATATTTAATAATCCTTTAAATTTTCATTTGGAGTAGTTTGGACCTTTTCCTTTTTTAGTGAATTTATGATTTGGTTTCATTTTTTTCTTCAGAGGATAAATGGGGATATTAAAAGTGACTTTGATCTTAGAATCTGGTTATGTAGAAGTGATAATAAAATTGTCAAGCTTGGTCTACCTGTTTTGATAGTGAAGTAGTTTTTTGTTGTTATATAATCAAATGGTTTTTCAGATTATATATACTTGATTTGTTCGCTGCTTTATGTCTGCAAAGTATCAGTTCTTTTGCTCAACACCTGATTTACTCCCACAGTAATTTTTAGTTTTTCTTCACTGTACCAAATAATGTCTTTTTGACACTTTTTTAAAGCTTACTAGAAACATTTTGAAATGCTATGTATGAATTTAGTGTGCATAAATGCAACAGAGGAATAAAGACCATCCTGAGATGGTCTCCTCTTTAATAAAGAAAAAAAAAAGTGCGAGGGCTTCTGCCGGGTGTTGTACACCTCTGCAGGTGGGTTGTCTTCCATGGCCGTTGATTCCATGAGAAACTCCCAAAGCTAGTGTTCTAGGCTATCTCAGAAACAGCTTAACCTTTCTCGACTAGTCACACAGTGAACTAGCTGTTTTCTCAAGAGTTTTCTTGTACTTCTCCCCTGCTGAGCTCAGCTGGTCTTCTTCCTTGTCTCCAGAAGCCTCACGTGGAGTTTGTGGTCTGTCCTCTTTCTGGAATCCCTTCTGTACCGTTGTAGCATCTCAAGTTGCTGTTCAGCCTTTCTTTCTCTCTCTCCCCACTTCATTCAAACCTCTGGTCTACTCATCTGCATGGTAGAGGTTAGAAAAAAGTCTTGTATGTAGGAGATAGAAATAACATTTTGTGAAATTGATTTAGGACCAATAAAATGGAAAACTTGGGCCTCTCTTCTCTAGCAGCAACTCAGTAAATAATCATTTAAATAGCACCCTAGCCTTTAAAGCAGAGCCTTCAGAATTCTGCTCAAAAGTGAGTTTTATTCGTCTTTACTGTGTATATCACCCAGTGAACTTTGCTACCTGCTGTCAGGTACTATTATGCATCTTTAATTTATGTATCTAATATACTCTTGATTAAAGTTAGCTTGAGAAACCTGGAAATAAGTGAGGAATATAAAATAATTCTGAAAATTTATCTCAGGTTGGTCTTTATCTCTCTGTTGCATTTATGCACACTAAATTCATACATAGCATGTCAAGATGTTTCTAGTAAGCTTTAAAAAAGTGTCAAAAAGACAGAACATCATGACTGTTTTATCCATTTTAGTGTCTTGGCTTTTGATACTAAAGACTAAGCGCTTTGTAAGCAAAACACAAAAAAAGACAAAAGCCTAGCTGATTTCCTTTAAATACTGAAAGAATCTTGGTCATCGTCAGAGCAGCTCTTTATGTTTTTGATGCTGGCGCCTGAAGTGACGTTTTACAGGTGCGTGAGTAGCTAGCGTGTGCTTCCAAGTCATGGAACTAGCTATTGTTTACTTCGAGCCTGCTCTGTGCCTGATATACATGCAGCTGTAAACCAACCATTTACTTTTGAAATTTGTTGAAAGTCATACATTATTATTCTAATAATTATTCTAAAAAAATATATAGCATTTGCTGAATGAGAAGATAGTTATCCGTTCTTCGAATATTCTAAAAGGTTCTATTGGGGTGAACTTAATCATCTTTTAACAGTACGATGATCATCTAAAAGTAGTTGTGTTTCCTTGGCAAGTAGCTTTCGTGGCTCTCCACTGCTAAGTGACTGAGATGAGCAAACAAACTGAGCAGCTTGTGATTACTGGGGATCTACCATGTACCTTTTTTCATAGATAAAGAAATAGGAACTTGGTGGAGGTAAGTAACTTGCCTGAATTCATACAACCAGGAGGACAGAGGTCCCTTCGAGGATAGGGTTTTGCTACTTCTAGGCTTCTTAGCTCAAGTACTGAGATGCTAGGTGCTTCACTTCTGTAGGCAATTATGTCTGTTTCTCTGGAGACTGAGAAATACTGGATTTGAGTTTATATTACCTTCACAAGTGATCGTGATGCTTCCTAGCTGGCATTTGAGTTCTGTGCACTTATCCCATTCCTAAAATATTTAATGCTAATTTTAAGCTGGTTCCCTGGTAGCTCAGAGGGTAAAGAACCTGCCTACAGTGCAGGAGACCTAGGTTCTATTCCTGGGTCAGGAAGATCCCCTGGAGGAGGGCATGGCAACCCACTCCAGTATTCTTGCCTGGAGAATCCCACAGACAGAGGAGAATGGTGGGCTACAGTTCATGGGGTCGTGAAGAGTTGGAGGGGGTGCCTGAGTGACTAAGCACAGCACGTGATGTTATGGTAATAAAGTAATTAAATAGACAATATAGTTTGGTAACACATACTGGAAATATCATTGGTTATAAATAATTCTTGAAGGGTTAGGCATTTTCTAGTCCTTCAGCAGTATATTTATATTTATCATAAACCTTAAGTATAGGAAGGTAGTGAAAAGACTTAGAGCTCATCATGACCCCATCTCCTTTACTTCCATGTTGGCCTGAAACTACTACTTTTTTAAGCAAGAGAATGAATTTCAAGGTGGAGATGAGCCCCAGGAGTTTCTGAAGGGTCTCTGAGGAGTCTTGTCCATGAGCTAAAGAAATGGCACTGACGGACATGTTTATCCCCTTGTGGTGGACACGAACCCTAGTGCTGAAATCTCCAGGTAAGGGTTACTTGATTGTAGAACGTCTGGAAATTCTGAGAGAGTCTGTAAATACTTGGGGATTAGTAGTTTGAACTGCCAAGTCCATTTTATGATACTGTCTTCGAATATAGAGAAAACTGGGGGACTTCCCTGACGGTCCAGTGGTTAAGGCTCTGTACTTCTATTGCAGGGGACACAGGTTCGATCCCTGGTCAGGGAACTAAGACGCTACTTGCTCTGTGGTGCAGCCAAAAAAGAAAGAATAGAGAGGGAATTTTGTTTGGGGATTAAGACATAGAGTCAGTGTGTCAGGTGACAATAGTATGTTGGCAGAATTGCCCGTGGAGAGTTTCTAGGAAGGTATTGTATCGCAGAAACCTTCTCTTCAGGCCCCAGAGCAGCCCGTTTTCCTCCAGGGTGTGCACAGATCGCTGTCCTGTTGGGCACACTTGCTGGTTTGCACGGGGGCTTGTGCTGTGTGGAAAGCACTGGCAGCCCGTGCGGCTGACTGGTGTCAAGGCCTTGCTGGGCTGGCTGGGGTGGCAGCGTCCTGTCACCCGCCTGATGCTCACCAGGGTAACTTACCTAACATGGGCTTCTCTGAGTATTTTAACCAATGTGTGTTGGTAAACGGGTACTTGATGTTGGCTTATTTGAGATAAAATTTAGAATAGATTTTCTCTAAGGAAGTATCAGAAGGAGTTTTGAAGAAATGCGTGACCCACGCCCCGTCCTTGGATTACAGTGAGCTGTGGGTCAGTTTCTGGTGCACCAGTTTTTGTTCTGTTTCCTCTGCAACAGTGTTTCGGTAAACTGAGTAGTACCTAACAGAATGAAAGGTTTAGCTCATAAAAACAGGTTTGTACAGTTTTCAAAGAAAACGTCACCCTCTAGATGTCAGTTTAGCTAATCAATCTGTTTTATCTGTTGTTCCAGCAAACGGTTTAAGACCTTTATGATAGTTCAGTTTTCCACCTGGTATAAATTTATATGCCATTTCTTTTCTAAGACATGTCTATGAATGGATAGGATTTTCGAATAACACAGGAATGCTGGTCTGTAGACTCCGGGGTTTAGTTTACTCTTCTGCTGAAAGGAAGATGATCTGACTTTTGTAGAAAATATACTACTGCAGAGTCTGCTCACTTTCGCTGAAACAATCCAGTTAATGTTTTCTATCATTCACCCAAGATTGCTACATTACTGTAGTTTTCCTGTGTCTTTTTAGCTGGGCTCAAACCAGGGCTACAAATGTGATCTGAATTTTTAGTTTCTCTTATCAGTAGCCAGGGCACATTTGTTTCCTAAAAACTTATTGATACAAATGTCGTTAATAATACTTTTTCACCTGTAGTTGTATGTACTAGTGATCGTGTGTGCTATGATCTGCTGAAGTTTAGGCACTAAGGAGCCTGTTGTATCTTGCAAACTTGTGTCACTTACCGTGTTAGGCACTTTCAGAATGTTTTGTAAATTGATTTTAACTGGTGGATAGTACCTCTGTTCGTGGCTTTCCCAAGTCCATCACATGAAGTTTCAGAAATTTCTTTTTCGTGAGTTTTCACAAGTCTTTTGGGAGGACTGTTTGGATGCAGCAGTAGTGAGCTTGTATATTTTTGTTACTTTTTTCTCCCTTTTAAATAAAAACAGAGGCATGCTAGAAAGTGAAAAGCGACAAGATATTTACTTTTCTCTTGCGTGGGTAAGGCAAAGTGTGAGTGAGTATGTGGGGAGTTTGTCAAAAGGGTAGGGTTGCTTGGGGGAAGCAAAGCAGGGGGTTAGAATAGAGACGGTGACGAGGGATGCTACCTTCCTGTGAGGGTGAAGGGTAGGACAGATGGATGAAAGCAAGCAATTTAAGACAAATTTTGTTAACGTTAATTTCTTAATTTGGCACAGATGTACGGCAGCCTTTCTTTTGAATTCTGTAGTTGACAGTTACAGCGAAGTATCCCTCATTAAATATTTTTAGCACAGATGTAAAATGTATTTATTTATTTATTTTTGGCAGTGCTGGGTCTTCGTTAGTTGTGGCAAGCAGGGGCCATGCTTGCTGTGGTGCAGAGGTGTCTCTCATTCTGAGGCACGGGCTCCAGGGCTTGTGGGCTCAGTAGTTGTGGTGCATGAACTTAGTTGCCCCATGCGTGGCATGTGCGATCTTCCTGGACTAGGGATCAAACCTGTGTCCCCTGTATTGACAGGCAGATTCTTGACCACTGAGTCACCAGGGAAGCTCTCACAGAGATTTTTATCTTTTTTTTAAATTGCAAAAACGGTGATTTCTAGACTTTCATTCTTACAAACTTGTCTTTTAGGAAATATAATTTGAATATATGCCAGCTCCAGGCTCTCTGCTAGGCAGATGAAAAGCTGGGGTACTGTTGTGATTTCTGATTCATATGGTGTCTGGATATACTTGTTCTCCAAGTGTGCTCTGTGGGCCGTGGGGAGTGGGACTTCCCTGGTGGTCCGGGGGCTGAGACTCTGCCCTCCCAGTGCATGGGGTCAGGGAACCAGATCCCACTTGCAGCAACTAAGACCTTGATCCAGACAAACAGATACTTAAAAAAAAAAACAATTTTGGTAATAATTTAAGATGTTATGTGTTGACATCTGTTCAAGTGGCAGAAAAGCAGTGGTAGACAAGGCCTGTTGGCACTGTAGCACTTGGGTTGAAAAAAAATGTTTTTTTGAGAGTGTCTTCGATGAAAACAGTTACTGACTTTATGTACTCTTGATCCTGAGTGCACACATCTTAATATTCAGTGCCGCAGGATAGGAATGTGCATACAGGGCTTCGACGCTACCCGAGTCCAACGGTCTCTGGGAGCCGCGCTTACGTGATGGAGTTCCAGGCTGCACCAGCTGCTTTTTTCGTGCGGAGCCATTTTCACTTGAAAGAGGGGTTGATAGACAGTGATTATTCCAGCTTGGGTATGGGGCAGACGTTTTTCAACAAGAGTGAGCCTGTCACTTGATGGAGAACAACTGACCGTTATTTGTTGCCAGTGGCAATGTTTGAGTTTTCGAGCAAAAATTAGAATTTTTAGAAAACTTGGTATCTGTCATGGTGAGGTTGACAGCTTTTCCAATAAATACTGAAAGACTTCTGACGACATCAGTGGATTTAACAAATAATGATTTTTTGAAATATGTGAACTTAGGGAAAATCTGCGTAACTCAGTGGACCAGTGTATTTCAAATTGAGGAAATGATATTATAAAGTCACGCATGGGTTAAAGATGCAGCCAAAGGAGACAGACCAATGAATTTTAATATAGCAGAGTAGGAACGTTTATTGATACAATTTTAGATTCCTCATTGTAACTAATCTTTTAAGCAACAGCAGCTGCTTACTGAAGGATAGAGGTTGTCTTGAGGAAAAGCAGCTATGAGGTTGAATCACAAGCTGCTCTAGTCACTTTACTCTTAAAACAGTTCTGGAGTAATGTCCGAGCATGAGATTGCCCATGAGCTCAGAAGCCATGCAGACGCCCTTCCCTGCTGTAGCTCAGATATTTGTTTGGGAAGGGATTTTCTTCAACCAAAGCAGCATGTTGGAGCAGATTGAATGCAGAAGCAGATATGGGAATCCAGCTGTCTTCTATTAAGACAGATATTTAAAGAATTGGCAAAAATGTAAAACAGTATCCCTCATTAATTTTTTAAAAAAGGAAAATAGTTTTTTAAAAAATGTGTTATATTAACATTTTATAATAACATCACATGTTATTATGTTAACATGTGACAGACTTGCTGTTGTTGTTTTTTAAATAAATGCTTTAAAACTTTCTCAGTTTTAAATTTCTAATATGAAAAACATCAGTAGCTACACCCTATATAAACTCAAGGGGCCCTAAGACCCTTTCAGCTTATGAGTGGTGTCATGTTTTCTGTGAACGTTCTGCCGGCTTTTTGTGCTGGTTGACTGCTATGTGAGTAATTAATGTCTTGAGTCTGGACCTACGTTCAGATTCTTAGTGGTTGCCGTGGCTAACTTAGGGCTTCTTAATCTCTTTTGCTCCGTTTTTTTCTCCGCATGAGTGCATCAGTTAGAATGTCTCTTGCTGTCTTTTTTCTCCATTCACACTACTAACCAACCCAGGCCGAAGTCCTTGTCACTTTATTCCTAAATTACTTCAATAACTCAGTTTCTAATATCTTTTTCAAACTTGAATGTTGAATGCAACTGTTGGGTTGACTTTAGTTTTATTTATATGCTCCCTAAAAATGTACAGATATAAACATCTTATGGTATAACCAAAGCAAATTGACAGATTAAATACAGACAGTCCAATCAGCAACACATATTTAATGATGGCTGTTTTGTTAAGTGAATAGCCAATCTATTTCTTTAATTTGGCTTAATACTAACAAAGAGAGCATGTATGTGTTATAAAATGCTGTTGACTTTTAGTCTTTGTTTGTTGAGGATAATTGACCTAGTGGTTAACCTGAGCTGTGACAACTAGCAATCCTTGAATGCCAGCTTTAATGCCAGTTGGAAATTCTGTAAAGCTGTGTTGATCACTGGAGCATTGTGGAGTTACTGAAACCTGCTTTGGATAGACACTGAATCAGTTATTTTTGGAATCTTTACTAGAAAACATTATTGCATATTTTACGAGTGGATTGGTGGGAACAGAATACGAGTTGGTGAGCTCTCTGTGTCCCGTGGGCTTGCACCCCGCACAGGGTGCTTGCTGAGAGCCTCAGCAGGGTTCCTTTATTTGCTCGCCCTAGCAGACCTGGCTCACCTTACTTGCCTGTTTGATTGTTGTTTTTTTTCCATAGCCCTCAACACCATCCATCTTACATACTAAACATTTTTCTTTGTTTTTGATTTGTTTCCATCCCAATAGACTGAGTTCTGTAAGGTCATAGATTTTTGTCTGTTATTTATTTTTGAGCCTTCCGTTCCTACAAGGGTACCTAGAATGTGCTAGATGTTCAGTAAATATTGAATGACTCGGTGAATGTGTATTAGCACTTCTCTATTAAAACCTCAAACTCAGATGCTCTTTTCTGTGATCAGTGTTTACTGCTGTCTCCCAACTGGGTCAGAGACATGCTTCTCTGTTCATCCTGAACACGACTAGTTGTACATAACACCTGAATTGTATAGAACTGTTTGATTTCTTTGATCAGTATGTGCATAATCGGTGGAACAGTTACTTTCCTTGGTTCAGAGTCTGTATTTTTATTAATATAGCCTATAGCCTGGATTATCTTTTTAAGTAGACACCATCTTATAAGCTCATATGGAGATTCCCCCTCCCCCATATTACTCAAGTGATGTCTGAGTTTTTAAATAGTAGAATTAGATGTGAGAATTTCCCCCCTCAAATTCCATCTGTGTATTTTTTTTTCTAATTTAACATTTTACATAGCATTTTAATTTCTAATATCTTTCTGTTCTGTTTGTCATTTAAAAAAGTAGGTGCCTACTTTTAAAATGAAAGCCTTTAGGTTGTTGTATAACTTAATTTTCTTCTTTAAAAAATAAACTTTATTTTGAAATAATTTTAGATTTCTGTAATCATGGTATATTTGTCAAAAATTAAGAAACCGTTATTACATTACTGTTAACTAACCTGGAGACTCTATCTAGATATCCCCAGGTTTCCTACTTAGTTCTTACTCTGCTACAGGACACCAGGTTGTATTTGGCTGTCTCCTTAGTCTCTTGCGATCAGTGACAGTTTCTCAGTCTTTCCCTGTTATCATAACCTTATTTATTGGTCCCGTGTTTGGTGGAAATATCCTTCAGTTTGGGTTGATACATTTTTAAGCAGCAACTGAAGTGACAGGTTGTGAGGTTTAGGGGAAGATACGAGTTGTATGTGGCAGGTGTCATGGGGTGCGAGCAGAGGATGAGCTAATAACCCGGTGGGAGTGTTGCTGGTCTGCACTGGGACCCCGCCCACCCCGATTTTGGAATTCCGCGTAAGGAAGACTTGCCCCGCCACCCCCATTTACTTGTTTATGCTTTCACTTCCTTCTCTCAGACTCATGGATACTTGTTAGTTTGGTTGTAATACTGTTGTGATTTTGTTTGCTGCTAAAACCCCTGCAGCTCTGGCCCTTGGGAGTCCTTCAGTCTGGTTCCTGCCTTTCCTCCTCAGAGCATTCCCTTCCTTTCTGCTGCAGGCTTTCCTCCTGGTTTCCTGGTCCCAGCCCTCTAATGGCCCTCTCCTCGGTCCTCTCCTCGGAGCCCGGCTTCCTTGTGCCTGCGAATGGGGTTCAGGGGAAGAAGACGTGGGGTCCTGCTGCTGGGCTCTGCGGCCTGGGGAAGGCCCCGCCCACTGGCTCACTGGGGATGCTCTGCGTCTCTCTCTCTCAGAGTTCCCGCTGCTGTCACTGACTCTGGTCCATCTCCGCCTCTTCCTTGTTTGGCCTTGGCTCCCCAGGAGAAAACTGAGCTACAGGACAGTGCTTCTGCCAAGTTCTTTTCGTCCTTAGCTGCCTTCTGTCCGGTCGAAACACAGATTTCCACAGTTTCCTAGGTGGGCTCCTTTAGCCCACCTCTTTTCCGTGGGCTTATCTCCTGAGGTTTCAATTCTCTTGGATTCGCTGTGTGGTCTGCATTCCTTCCTGAGATCCCTGGAGTCCTGTTCTGTTCTTATTTACTTGCCTACAGCCTCCCATGTGAGAAAGTAACTTTTCACATCCATCTGTCATCTTGACTTTCTCTCTGGGTGTCTATCCTCCTCTCCCTCACCTGCGGGTGATGGTGGCAGGACCTCCCTGGTGCTGCATCTGCTTTGACGGGCACTGGGCGGTGCCTGACCTAAGTGGGCTTCTCAGGACAGCTCTGTGACCTGGATGCTCCCCAGGGCGTGAGGACAAGGAGGCACCAAGAGATGTGGGAACCTGGCCAGGTTCTCACACTGCTGGTTCTGGGGGAACTGGGTCCAGCCCAGGGAGACTGGCTTTACAGGCCGTGCGCGCACCTCTGTTTAAGGTGTGGGTGGGGTGTGGAGAGTGTGCTGCCCACGTCGGTGCCCCTCGCCCGCAACCAGTGCTGTTACTCACCAGGGCACCCTTCTGCGCATCTGGGGCAGGGGGTGACATGTAGTGGTATCTGCTTGTTTTCACAAACCCACCAAATTGGGGTGCAGGCAGCAGCCCCACACGCCTGCCTCCCTGGACGTCTTGCTCCCAGTCTCCTTGTGGGGTGGTTTTCTGTGAAGCTCCTCGGGCGTAAGACTTACTTCCCTTTGGTAAATTTTTATGTCTTTACCAAAAGTTAACATCTATAAGTCTCTCTAAGTTCTCCTAATCCTAACCTACAAAATCTTANTTCCATCCCAATAGACTGAGTTCTGTAAGGTCATAGATTTTTGTCTGTTATTTATTTTTGAGCCTTCCGTTCCTACAAGGGTACCTAGAATGTGCTAGATGTTCAGTAAATATTGAATGACTCGGTGAATGTGTATTAGCACTTCTCTATTAAAACCTCAAACTCAGATGCTCTTTTCTGTGATCAGTGTTTACTGCTGTCTCCCAACTGGGTCAGAGACATGCTTCTCTGTTCATCCTGAACACGACTAGTTGTACATAACACCTGAATTGTATAGAACTGTTTGATTTCTTTGATCAGTATGTGCATAATCGGTGGAACAGTTACTTTCCTTGGTTCAGAGTCTGTATTTTTATTAATATAGCCTATAGCCTGGATTATCTTTTTAAGTAGACACCATCTTATAAGCTCATATGGAGATTCCCCCTCCCCCATATTACTCAAGTGATGTCTGAGTTTTTAAATAGTAGAATTAGATGTGAGAATTTCCCCCCTCAAATTCCATCTGTGTATTTTTTTTTCTAATTTAACATTTTACATAGCATTTTAATTTCTAATATCTTTCTGTTCTGTTTGTCATTTAAAAAAGTAGGTGCCTACTTTTAAAATGAAAGCCTTTAGGTTGTTGTATAACTTAATTTTCTTCTTTAAAAAATAAACTTTATTTTGAAATAATTTTAGATTTCTGTAATCATGGTATATTTGTCAAAAATTAAGAAACCGTTATTACATTACTGTTAACTAACCTGGAGACTCTATCTAGATATCCCCAGGTTTCCTACTTAGTTCTTACTCTGCTACAGGACACCAGGTTGTATTTGGCTGTCTCCTTAGTCTCTTGCGATCAGTGACAGTTTCTCAGTCTTTCCCTGTTATCATAACCTTATTTATTGGTCCCGTGTTTGGTGGAAATATCCTTCAGTTTGGGTTGATACATTTTTAAGCAGCAACTGAAGTGACAGGTTGTGAGGTTTAGGGGAAGATACGAGTTGTATGTGGCAGGTGTCATGGGGTTCGAGCAGAGGATGAGCTAATAACCCGGTGGGAGTGTTGCTGGTCTGCACTGGGACCCCGCCCACCCCGATTTTGGAATTCCGCGTAAGGAAGACTTGCCCCGCCACCCCCATTTACTTGTTTATGCTTTCACTTCCTTCTCTCAGACTCATGGATACTTGTTAGTTTGGTTGTAATACTGTTGTGATTTTGTTTGCTGCTAAAACCCCTGCAGCTCTGGCCCTTGGGAGTCCTTCAGTCTGGTTCCTGCCTTTCCTCCTCAGAGCATTCCCTTCCTTTCTGCTGCAGGCTTTCCTCCTGGTTTCCTGGTCCCAGCCCTCTAATGGCCCTCTCCTCGGTCCTCTCCTCGGAGCCCGGCTTCCTTGTGCCTGCGAATGGGGTTCAGGGGAAGAAGACGTGGGGTCCTGCTGCTGGGCTCTGCGGCCTGGGGAAGGCCCCGCCCACTGGCTCACTGGGGATGCTCTGCGTCTCTCTCTCTCAGAGTTCCCGCTGCTGTCACTGACTCTGGTCCATCTCCGCCTCTTCCTTGTTTGGCCTTGGCTCCCCAGGAGAAAACTGAGCTACAGGACAGTGCTTCTGCCAAGTTCTTTTCGTCCTTAGCTGCCTTCTGTCCGGTCGAAACACAGATTTCCACAGTTTCCTAGGTGGGCTCCTTTAGCCCACCTCTTTTCCGTGGGCTTATCTCCTGAGGTTTCAATTCTCTTGGATTCGCTGTGTGGTCTGCATTCCTTCCTGAGATCCCTGGAGTCCTGTTCTGTTCTTATTTACTTGCCTACAGCCTCCCATGTGAGAAAGTAACTTTTCACATCCATCTGTCATCTTGACTTTCTCTCTGGGTGTCTATCCTCCTCTCCCTCACCTGCGGGTGATGGTGGCAGGACCTCCCTGGTGCTGCATCTGCTTTGACGGGCACTGGGCGGTGCCTGACCTAAGTGGGCTTCTCAGGACAGCTCTGTGACCTGGATGCTCCCCAGGGCGTGAGGACAAGGAGGCACCAAGAGATGTGGGAACCTGGCCAGGTTCTCACACTGCTGGTTCTGGGGGAACTGGGTCCAGCCCAGGGAGACTGGCTTTACAGGCCGTGCGCGCACCTCTGTTTAAGGTGTGGGTGGGGTGTGGAGAGTGTGCTGCCCACGTCGGTGCCCCTCGCCCGCAACCAGTGCTGTTACTCACCAGGGCACCCTTCTGCGCATCTGGGGCAGGGGGTGACATGTAGTGGTATCTGCTTGTTTTCACGAACCCACCAAATTGGGGTGCAGGCAGCAGCCCCACACGCCTGCCTCCCTGGACGTCTTGCTCCCAGTCTCCTTGTGGGGTGGTTTTCTGTGAAGCTCCTCGGGCGTAAGACTTACTTCCCTTTGGTAAATTTTTATGTCTTTACCAAAAGTTAACATCTATAAGTCTCTCTAAGTTCTCCTAATCCTAACCTACAAAATCTTATTTACCATTAATTTACTTCTGAGTTTATTGAAACGGTGGTTTTTAACTTAAAAAGATAAAATCGGTGAGACTTCGAGTTGCCCTCAAAAGTGTTTTAAATATAAAAGCACTATTGAAGATTGGTGATTTTTCAAACTTAGCAGTTTTCTTTGGGGAAGGACACTGAGAGTGTCGCAGTCATAGTACTTAAATGATGTTGAGTTTGGATTTCACCTTCCTCAGTCGGGTCTTCAGTTAGGAGTCAACGTTAAGGCAGTTAGTTGAGAAGGATAAGTAGTACACGTAATTTATAATTTTCTTTAGACAAGTAGAAGTACAGCTCAGGTGAGTAGATGGCAAATGGCTTCATGCGGCAAATCCTTTAGGAATGAAGAACCTTTTAAAGAACGCATCAAGGGCACTGAAAATGCCTAGGGAACCTTTTTTCTTTCTTTCTTTTTTTTTTTAATTCCTCAGTCATCCTCAGCTGAGTAAGGAGGGGCAGGAATGTTACCTTAGGTAATAAAGGCCCCTCACAAGTGGCCGAGGGCTGGACCTGATAAACAGGAATGAGATTCCTGGGCTGTGTGGCCCAGTCACTGCAGGCGGAGGTGTGTCTTGGTGTCTACACTGGAGGGCAAGGGCGGAGTAGGTCTGCTCCTGGGGCTGCTGCTTATGGACCCTGAGGACAGGGGGCTGGAACCTGTCTTCTGTTCATTCATCAGCAGTCCTAAGAATATACCGCAGATCCCTTCTGTGTCTCATGTGGCAGAAAGCCTAATCCAAAACAGTTGAGGTTTGGTCGATTCATAAAATAGACTCTGAACTATGTATAATCTTACTTTATTTAATCTATGTACTTGTAGTCCTGACAGGCTGTACGACATTGTATTAAGGTGTGGATGGTCCTCTGCCATCTTTTGAATTAAGATGGTTTGTCTTTTGAATTAAAGCATATAACTGTTGTTTCGGTTTCATTGTATACAGGTGGACTTGAGCTATATCTGCTTTGAATAAGAGAAGCTATTTTATTTTCTGGGATAAAAATCATATTTCGTGTCATTTCATCTGTGGGACTAAACAGATCTTTTGAGTGAGACATTTAAAAACTGGATTTCTCACACATCCCCATCCATTTAGTAGCAAGTCATTTTAATGAAAGTTCCTTTCTTCCAATCCATGAGTACTCCCGAGTGCTATCTTAGTTCTCACTGGGCTGAGATGTGGTGGGAAGGAGTCAGAAGGACTCGCTGGTCTGCTTTCAGGGCAGGAAGGGGCTGGGGGTGCTCGAATTTGAAGGTTTCTGCCTGCTGGGCCATAGAGGTGGGTGGGCCTGCGGGGCTGGGTGTCTGCAGCCAGCTAGCTGTGGGGGGTGCTGGTACCCAGTTTGTTTGGATGAGGTCTCAGGCAGGAGCAGCTTCCTTAAGCGAATCCGGAGGCACTGGGTTTCCGCTCAGGGCCTCTTCATTTGTTGCAGGGCAGGTGGACCACAGGGCCCTAGCCGCCCCTGAGACCAGGCTCCTCCCAGGTTTCTCAGGATGGGGTGTCTCCCCTCTCTTCCTGTGCTCAGCATGGCAGCCCCCCTTCCTTTCATACCTAGTGGCACAGTGTCTTGTGATCAGCACATGTTAGTGGACCTGCATTTTGGTTTTATTGTTTGTTTGTTTTAAAATCTGTTTGTCAGGCACCCAGCCAGGCCCTGGGGTTTTTTTTTTTACAAAGGAGAAAAACTGTTCTTGAGATTGAGGAACCTCCAGTGGGGGTGAAGTGGGGTGAAGAACATGAAAATGTGATTTTAATGTGTTGTTGATGCTGAGGGAGGGAGCTTGTTTTATGTAAAAAACATCCTTCTAATGGTACCTTAAGTTTTGTTAATTTTTTCATGGCTCTGCCTGTTTATCCCTATACTTTTGAGGAACAGTGTATATACTTTTGTTATCCTAATTCAGAGATCATGAACCTTATATTAGGATAATTTCCCCTAAATGAATCATGATTTTCTTTTCCTGTCTATTGTGCATATTTACCAGATCATTCTGTGGCTTAAAAACCTTCATTTTCGTTGAGAGAGCTTTGTGAAATTTATAAACGTGGAAACGTATCTACACATGCCCTCTTACGACAGGTTAGTTCCAAACCAGCTTTAAAGTGTCCTGTTGTTGATTGTGAGACTTGGTAATTTAGTTACAGCTTTGGTTCTGTCCTAACAAACTTTTCTGGAGGTATTCTTACTAATGATAGAAACATCTGGAAGATATTCCAGAGTTGAAAACATGAAGTGCTAACTAATGATACCTTTTCACCACGACAGAAAAAACGCGCCTTTAAAACCATAGTGATAACCGTGTTGGACCTCAGAGAGGACAAGAGCCATGCTCCTGGAGCAGGTTCATTGGACTCGCACCACCACCGCCTCTGGGGACGAAGAATTTGTGGAGGCGGCAGTGGTGATGAGTTTAAGAGCTAATGAAGCGGTGATAATCCCTTTTTACCTGATGTTTCCCCCTTTTGGGTAGGCCTCTGAAGTGCTAAATATCTGAAAATAATTTGCATAGAATCACCTGAGCCCATCCGTTACCTAACCACAGATATGAAAGCAAAAAATTGCCCCAGAGTCACCTTTTAAATAGAGCTCTTGCTTCTCCCAGACTCGGGAGCCCTTTGGCCTGGCCTCACCTTCTTCCTAACTTCTGGGGTTCTTCATTTCTGCCAAGGTGGGGTCGGCTGTGGCGATTAGTCTCCTCAGCTCCCAGGAGTGTTCCGCTCAGCACCCCAGGCAAGGGCGCACTTTCAACCTTCTGCAGGACTCAGCCTCTCCGACCTCATTCAGCTGTCTATCTGCAGTCCTGTGGTCTCTCCGTTCTTCTCATTCCCTGGGTCCCCGTGGTCGGGCTCCTCACCTGTGTGGGGCGCACTTTGTCTGCAGCGCCTGCTGGCGCCCCTGCCGCCCCCGGGCTCCTGCTCTTAGCGCCTGCTCTCTGTGCCTCCTGAAATCGCCTCAGCTGTTAAGGTTGAGCTGTCACTGTTCTGCCCCTCCTTACTTGACTCCCCCACCCTCAACCCCAGTGCTTTTGCGTGTTTATCTCATATTGTAAAGTCTGTTCTTTCAGGCCTTCTTAGGTAGGTTATAAGCTCCACATGGCAGGTTCTGTGTTCCATTCATCTTTGTATGTTCATCGCCCAATTCTTATTAGTCATTTGTCACTTGCTCTCTTTGCTCTTCTTTCAGCTTGAATCATCCACCATTGGCTTTGTCTGTCGTGGCTTGGTGGTGGAATATTCCTACAGAAAGTTCCCCTGACCCCTGGGCTCCTTTCTTTCTCCGATTCCTCTCCTTAGGCATTTTTTCTGTGCTTGAGGCCTGTATGTAAACAGGTACCCGAAACCCTGCTCAGTTACTCAGGCCAGAAGGCCGTCTTCTGCAGATGGAAATCCTTTCCTTGCTCTCCTCCCCGGTGTGCTTGTACAGGCTGCGTCTCCCACCTGGCCACTCTTCCGCCATCCAGTCTCACCTGGCCTCACCTTTGCCTTTTGCTCTCCTGCAGCCCCTTCTGTAAGATACAAGTACAAACTTAACACTTGAGAAAATGTTCTAGAAGAGAACACTAGGTAGACTCTGTAGTGTGAATTGGACACCTGGTGGACCGCAGGCTGAGCCCATGTTTCACATGACTGGCTTCCAGGGCCTCAGGGTCCCTGCCTTCTCTGGGACGCCCCATGGGAGGAAAGGTGGCCACAGGTTAAAACACAGACTTGCATCACCGTGTTGAAGGTGAGAAGCATAGTTGAAAGTGCATGCAGAGGGAATACTTTAATTTGTACCTGTATCATATATTGTTCTCTATATTTTCTACCTTTAGTGCTGTATGTAGACTTTATTTCTGTTTTAGATTTCTCTTTTCTAGTCATTTGTTTGTGCCTACATCAGCTAATTTAATGATGAAAAGCTAGAACATGTGTCTACATTTTAATTTCACTCCGCAAGTGTGAATCTCATCTCTTCTTACTGTATATAACTCCTCTAATGGGTCATGTTTTGGTAGAATGACTGCAGTTTAGGAGTGGAATATCTTTGTAAATAAAAATGTCTTTGAAAAGTTAACGCTAAATAAAAATTTATACCTGGAATGAAATGTTTTTAAGGACTTCACAGCACAGAACAAGTGAGTACCTTCCTTGCAAATACCGAGAGTGTAATTATGTGTCATCTTTGGTTGGTGGTTAGTTTGCTGGGGGTTAAAACACAAGTGATCATATTCCGGCTGGTCAGATCAGTGATTTTAATATGAAACCATTGCTTTTAGAATAATCATGGGCCAGACTGGGAAGAAGTCTGAGAAGGGACCAGTGTGTTGGCGGAAGCGCGTAAAGTCAGAGTACATGCGCCTGCGGCAGCTCAAGAGATTCAGGCGTGCTGACGAAGTCAAGGTACCCTCTGCCTCCTGGGAGCACCCGATGTACAGCCCCTCAAGATAA
The DNA here is from genome assembly GCA_006410875.1 of Neotragus pygmaeus. NCBI lineage: Eukaryota > Metazoa > Chordata > Mammalia > Artiodactyla > Bovidae > Neotragus > Neotragus pygmaeus. The sequence goes on from SJYV01047079.1 coordinate 131,187, forward strand.
GTTTTAGTTTGAAGGGAAAATGGCCTGTTTACTATAAGAGAAATGGAAACTTGAAAGTTGAGGTCCTTGATCTGTTTTAACTAACATAAAAATTGTACCATGCACATAGCGATTTAGGCTAATTCAGCCTGCTTGGCAACCAGCATCTTTTCAGTATAGCTTTGTGTACTGCATGAGAAGACCCAGGATCCAAGCATAAAGGGGTGTTTCGTGGTACTGTGTTCCTGAAGTCTTTGTAATTAAAGAAGATAAGTACGTACACAGTTAACAAAGGACAAAAACGATTTCTTTTTCCCTTTCCACTCTCAGTAAAATAATAGATGTTGTGTTTTTGTATTATTTGAATGTGGGAAGCGACCTTTTAGTGTAAAATCATATGCTTTTGAAGGAATGTCCCTGTTACTTTTTAGGAATCATGCAATTTTAACTTTCATTAGAGATGTTACAAATTTTCTAACAATGAACAATTTCTTTTCTCCTCTCCATTTTTTTAAAAAGAGTATGTTTAGTTCCAATCGTCAGAAAATTTTGGAAAGAACAGAAATCTTAAACCAAGAGTGGAAACAGCGAAGAATCCAGCCTGTGCATATCCTGACTTCTGTGAGCTCATTGCGCGGGACCAGGGAGGTTGGTGAACTCACGCGCTGTTCAAATTATCAGTGCATTTTGGTTTTTGCTGTTGCAATGTTGATTGGTTATTGAGAGAGAACCATTGACCTCGGATGTCCCTTGTTTTATTGCTGTTTTCTCTTTAATGTGCAACTGCTAATGGCTTCTAGCTATTCTTATAACAGAGCTCTGGTGTTTAGAATTCTACTTTCACTGTTGTTAGGTAGATTCCTAGACTTTTATAGGACTGTTCATTAAAAAAGAACCTTAAAAATACTCTTAAATGTCCTCATCAGATCCAAAGTTAGAGCACAGCTTTCTGACACATACTTTTTTCCCTCCCCCTTCATATGAATTAGCCATGCTGGAAGAAATGTTTCTTTTTCATGCATACTCATGGAGTTAACAAGCATTTTATTACACATTTTGTTTAAATTCTGAGGCTAACAGGGAATTTTAAAACTTGAGGTCGAGAGGTCAGAATTTCCTTTGTTAATAGCATTTTTTTGATGAACGAAGTAAATCTTAATCCCTCCAAAAAATTATACTGTTTTCCAAGGAAGGCAATAAATCTATGGTAGGTTTATAATGAAGTAACACATTAAAAAGTAGTAGCAAGATGAAGAGAAAATGGCAGAAACTTACACAGTATGAACCAATCAATAAGATTTTTGGTTAAGGTGTTTCAACTTAAGTACCAGTTTTATACTGGAAGACATGACATCATACAAAATGCTACATGAACGGACATGGAAGCAGAAAGTGGGAAGAAAGTGAGTTGAAATTTAAATTACACCATGGAGTAGATGATTGTTGACCTGCGTGTCTAAACAGGGGATGCATCTAAACAATGGAATGAATTTGTTCTAAAGTGATGTTTTCAACGAGTAGACAGTTTTTATAGAGTATTATAATAATTAAGCACTAATTTGCAGTCGTATGAGGCCTGTTGAGGTCCTGTGACAGGCTGGCTTCAAGGACTGGTCAGTGCTACAGATACGATCCTAGAAGTGGTTTCAGTGATGATGTTCATGGTCTTGATGGTAAAAAATGGCTTGGGATGATTCTTAGTTATTTGTACATTTTTGTCAGGTGACAACTCTTTAAGCTCTGATTTGCAGTTATATAAAATGTATTATATGAAAAAAAGTATTAACACCTTCCAGTCACATGGAACAGGTCAGGACCTACACGTTGAGGTAAATGACTTATTAATATGTACTTATTAATGTACATTTGTGAATAAAATGTACTAATTAATATTTCATCACTAAAGGTGAAAGGGATTCCTTTCTGTGCTGGTTAGAACATTCTCAAAAGGGATCAGGATGCAGCCTCTCACTGGTTCTTTTGCAAGTTTTGTTTGGTGATATTCTGGAAATTTTGAAGTGAAGGAAAAAGAAACTTGGGTTTTTTTCTCCCCAGAGAGAAAAGTCTTAGAAATTTGGGGAAATAAGGTAGGAAGCACCTGGAACACTTGTTTTTGCCACCCATTACAAATCTCAAAATGCTGCTGAAAGCCCAGCCTGCCTTTATAATGAAAGTCGCAGCGGTGGTGATTTCTGGCAGGGCGCTAGGTCTGTTGTGATTTGATCATTGCGATGGCTGTGTTACCCCCTTTTCCATTCCTGGGTGAGGAAACATAGCTTCAGTTCAGTTCAGTTGCTCAGTCGTGTCCAACTCTTTGCGACCCCATGAATCGCAGCACGCCAGGCCCCCCTGTCCATCACCAACTCCCGGAGTTCACTCAGACTCACATCCATTGAGTCAGTGATGCCATCCAGCCATCTCATCCTCTGTNCCAACTCTCACATCCATACATGACCACTGGAAAAACCATAGCCTTGACTAGACAGACCTTTGTTGGCAAAGTAATGTCTCTGGATGTTCAAGCTGGTTTTAGAAAAGGCAGAAGAACCAGAGATCAAACTGCCAGCATCCGCTGGATCATGGAAAACGTAGCTTAGAGGGATTAGAGTCAGTTTCCTTGCTCTAATGATCTGATGTGGGCCTAAGGAGTACACTTTGCTCAGACACATTAAGAAATTATTGAAGTTCGTTATTTATGTACAACTGGAATTGCTCATGATACAATTTTTGGTGTTAAGAGTACAGTTTATTCAAATGAATATTTACTAATTGAATTTTGCTTTTAATTTTGCCAGTAGAGATAAAAGTCATTGAATGTAAAGATGCCTAACTTTTTATTGAGCTTATGGGACAAATGGTAAGAAGAAATTAGTATTTTGATAAAAAGAAGTGGTTTTTAAACTTAGTACTCCATGCAGGTTGAGAAGCAGCATTTTCACAAAATAGGAAGGAAAGGAGGAAAGAAACCCCTAGCCTCAGGGTTCAGGGTTTGTTGCCTAGAGCTCTGACTGGTCAAGCTTGTTTTTGAGCCTCTCTTGACAGCTGATTCTGATTCAAATGATTCCTCTTTTATTCCTCCTAGCCTCCCACCCCCTTTAAAACCATCATCACTGACTTTTGGAAGCTGAAGATTTATATAGTTTGTGATAAGCTTTTTGGTGTTATCATAGTAAATGATAGAATTTTAGGGCTGGAAAGGACTTTAATGATCTCTGTCTGGTCTCCTTACTTTTCAGATAAGACTATATCTCTGTTTAGTTTTTCTTCAGTTTGAGCATTTCCAAAATAGACCAGTTTCTTTTTTACGCTTTGAAAGTTGAAGTCACCTAGGTCAGAAGCAGGGAGAATAGATAAGTTAGCCTATTTGCAAAGAGTTTTTTTGCAGTAGGCTTGTAGGCTTGACAGAATTTGGGACTGCACTGTTGACCCAGACACCTGAAAAGTCTGTTTCTTTGAACATTTAAGTGCTGTTGTGACACTTTAATTAAGTCCTTATCTTTATAAACTCATCCTTTATAAAAGGGCTGTCTTCAGTTTAAATCCTTGGAGCATGATATGATTCACTGACAGGTTTCAGTCATTCACTCAAATACTTTATTCCCTTCTGTGCTTGTAGAAGGTAGGTGATAACGCTCAGTTTTAAAATGACCAATTTTATCTAGGTTATTTTAGTAAAGAAAATCAGACCAGTTTACTTTCTGATCTCATGAAGTGACTTGGGTTCAGGGAATTCTGCAGTTGACCTGCAACCACATCTTTAGTCTGCTGTCCTCCTTCACGCGTGCTTTTAGGAGACTCGCGGGACTTAGTGTTTGGTGTTGAAGTTACAAAACCTAAACTGTTGCCCATAGGATTTTAGTACAGAGTATGTCTGTTTTTTCTTTTAGAAAATACTTCTGACTTCTTGAAGATAGTGACTATAATATATACATTTTACATTTACTTCCTTTGATCTTCAGTTTATCTTTTTTTAAAGAGCGCTTAGCTTTAAAATGTTATTAAATGATACTTACAGGCCAAGGAGTATACACCATATTGCCGTAACATGTGGCTGTTTATCAAAAACTTGTTTCTTGGTGACATCATTACTTTGTCTTATCAGTAAGTAAAGAACTTTATCTCTGTGAGCCTGTACGCTAGTGGCCATGCTCTGAGTGTGTCTGTTTTTCCAGTTTTAGTGAACAAGCTGGTTGAGTTACTCTGGTAGTTCTTACTAATGCGTTTCTTTTTGTACATTTTCTGTTTCTTGCTAAAAACCACAAGGTGCTTTTCCTCTTCATTGATTCTTCATATCGAGATTTTTTTTTACTTGTACATATTGTGAATGAAAGGGAGGCTTTGAAATGGTGTCTGTCTTCTGGGCAACTGGTGTGATTGGTGTAGTATAAAAATATCCTGCCAATATGCATTTTTAGATTTCCAGGAGAATGTAATGTTCTTGTGAGAATTCTGTGTCTTGTTTACTAATGAAAGGAGTGAGAAATGTGGGGCCTCTTCAGAATGTTTAACACACAAGCAGCATCAGAAGGCCCCCGGGTTCTCACATTCGTGGAACTGAAAGTCTTCTGGACTTTTCCGTACATACAGGTTTGCTCTTCCTAGTGATAGCTTAGAATTTTAAGTTCATCACCTATCATTTGATATTGGCAAATAAATTTTTTTTGTAGGGGGAGGCTTCTGTTGTAATGCAGGACATGTGAGTTCTTTCATGAGTTTGCAATTTGGGCTTATTTTTTATTGAAGGGGAAGAAAAAACTTGTTTACCTGTAAACACTTGACTGCATCATTTATTGACGTGGTCATGTACTTTTGTCAGTTAATTGTAAATAGAAATTACTATATACAAAGAAAAATAACATGCTGGTGTACCCAATAATGTACTGGCATCCTCTTTATTCCTCACTCCAACACAGTAATGTGCTTTGTTGCCTTTGCAAATTTCAGGATTAGAGGGCCAGTGTGTCCTGCTCAGCATTTGAGCAAGTGTGGCAAGGAGCTGGGCCCTTTTTCTCAGGTCTTAGAGAGAGGTGAGGGGTGCTCCCAAGTGAGTGTCTTAACTCAGCTTGAGTATATCCATCTTTTCTTGGTTCCTCAAGGAGCTGGTTTCTCAGTTGCTTTCTGCTGCTCTCTGTCTCTTTTAACCCTTTGTTGGTTGAATCTTGTATTAACTCTGCCAGTCCTTCCTGCCCATGTAACTTTTTCAAATCACGGCAGCCTTGCTTTCTTTCTGGCTTTCTTTGAGTGGAAATAGATGGAATGTTACTTCAGTAACCATAAGGAGGTGTTACTTTTCTTTTGAAAGGAAGCCAATGTAAGCATTTTATGCTTTTCCAAGAAGACCGTTTAAAAAAGAAAGATCACTTAGGTTGTTTGAGTTTCTATTTTATTATTGTATATTAAAGATATATCATACACTTATGTTTTAGTTCATATTTTAAACTTAAGATGATATATCTTAACTTTAAAAAGTGAACTTTTCAAAAATATCAAATGTTTATTTTGTAATCTTAAACTAGCAGAAGTTGTGTTTAACTTGCTGTTTTTCTCTAAGAACACTGTGTGTACAGTTGGTGTTTTAAAAATTGTTAAATTGACTATTACAAAGGTCAAAGTCTCTTCTCAAAATGCAAAACCAAATTTTGACAGCTATCTTAAAAAAAAAACAGAATGAACCGGAACCCAAAGAAATGCTTGTCTAGTCTACAGTGTAGACAATTGTTTATTGCTCTGAAGAAATAACACTTTTTAGGCCTAGAACTTCTGTCACAGTTTAGCTTGATATTATAGATTGACTTAAATCCACTGCTTAGGATTCCGTTTTATTTTCTCTTACTAGATTTCGTAAAAGTATATAATTTGAGTACCTTTTTGGGAAGGATGAGTAGATTTCATGAGCTACCTTGGCAACTAATGAGGTACTTTCATAGCAGCTAATGTGAATATCTGTGTGTTGTGTTAGTTGCTCAGTTGTGTCCAGCTCTTTGTGACCCCATGGACTGTAGCCTACCAGATTTCTGTCCATGGAATTTTCCAGGCAAGAATACTGGAATGGGTTGTCCTTCCTTTCTCCAGGGTATCTTGCTGACCCAGGGATCGAACCTGGGTCTCTTGCACTGCAAGCAGATTCTCTACCATCTGAGCCACAAGGAAGCCCCATGTGAATATCTGTAGGTTAATAAAATTTTGTAAAAATCTTTTTCTTAATTAGAAGATCATTATAAAATATTAACTATAAAAATTCAAGTAACACAGAAATATATGAAACAGGATACAAAGAAAGGACCCTGTAATTCAACCCTTATGATTTTGATTCTTTCAGATTTCTTTTTCTGTAACATGTTAGTAATAATGATGATGTGTTTTATTTAAAAAAAAATTATTCCCAGATAAAACATGTCTGCCACTTGGGGCCATCGCTTTACGATTCTTCACCAATGCAAGTGCTTGGTCTTGTGGCTTTGCCGCAATTGATTGCCCTGTTCATAACTGATGAACACTTAGGTTTTTATTTTTTCCTTTTGCAGTTAGCATTTCTGTGAGTATTCTTCATACACATCTTTTGAGTAAGTTTGTAGGAAAAGTTTCTAGAAACAGTATTACTAGGTCAAGAGGATATGTGTCTATAACATTTTAATAGATATTAACAAATTGACCCCCCAAAAGTTTTTTGTTGTTTACACTCTTTACCGACTGATAATAGTAGCGTCTATTTCTCTGTTCTCCCAACATAACATGTTAATCTTTGTCAGTGTGATAGGTAAAACACTATTGCAATTTGCTTGCCTTTCTTTTTTCAGCAAAACTAAGTATCTGTTGTTTGTTTGCATTTCTTTTATGAGTTGGCTGTTATGGGCTCGGATCTTTTAAAATTGGGTTGAACTTTTTCTTACGATTTTTAAGGACTTTTTGTATATTATAAATACTAGATTTTAATTACCTGTTCTGCAGATTTTTTTCTCCCATTTTGATGTTGTTTCTGATATATTTTGGTTGTACAGAAGTTTTAAATGTATATGTAGTTAAATTAGAGTTTCTTCCTTTGATTTTTGTGTTTCTTTAAGGCTGACAAAGCCTTTTTCCACTTCAAGATTATAAATTACCCATCTTTCCTTCTAGTTTTGTTTTCATTTTTATGTTTTAACATCATTTACCCTATTAGGAATTTCCTGTCATATAAAGAGTGAGTGGGGAGATTTCGTTTTTGATTTTTTTCTATCATTTTAGCATCATTCACTAAATGATGAATCTGTGGGCAACTGGGGAGTGGCATGCCTCTGTTTTGCAAAGATCAGCAGAATTGGCCTGTCTGGTGATCACGGAGCAGGCTCAGCACCTGCACACAGAGCTCGTGCTTCTCCTGAGACCGAGGTCCCGGGACTGTCCTGTCTCCACTTCAGCCCCTGCCACCCTGTGGCCGTCAGCCCCACGTCCACACGTGGGAGCCAGGCTTCACAGCGGCTGTGCTGCCCCAGCTTATGGAAACCACGGCTTTCTTCTTTGTTCTGCTTCTTAGTTTTTCTTTTCTTTCTTTCTTTTTTTTTTCAGTGATAGAACTGATTTTATTTATCTCTCATAGGACTCTTACTGAATTAGGTACTTGAGTTTGCCTCTCACGGGCAAGCAGGACTCTGGTTACCTGCCTTACACGCTGTGTTGGGTGTTTTTGTGGTCCTACCAACTTTTGTCCTGTGACTGTATTAATTCTGCTTCTGATCTGTAGGATTTTAGTGGAACTGCAGATTAAGAGGGGACAATTTACTCTTACAGCACCCTTCAGATTCAGACTAGAGTTGGGTTCTTAACAGTTACTATACTAACTAGATTTATAGATCTGTGATCTCCTCACTCAGGAGCTTAGATACAGGGAGGAGCTTTAAGGTCCCAATATCCTGACATTGCCCTTCACGTGTTACCTGTTCTCTGTGAAATGCTATATATGCCCCTTTGTCGCGCCCAGAGGATGCTTGTAGGATGATGACATCTTTCTGTTCTCAAGTGAGCTCAGAGCAGGAGCCTGGGCGGAGCTTCTTCTCTAGTCCCGGTGGCTCTGCAGCACACATACTCAGCACCAGAACAGGAAATAATCTGCAGTCTGGTCTGAACCACTCTTGTATTCCTTAGCTCCCAAGACCTTGATTAGCTGCTTTTATTAACTGTAAAGGTCTTTGTGTCAAGACCTCATCAGGATGTTTGATTTCTGACCACCCTTTCCTCCTCTAGCCACCCTTCTCCTAATCTTTCTAACCCCTGTTAGGAGCTCACTTCTGTGAGCTTTTCTTGACCTAAACTTGATACTTAACCTCATTCCAGTTTTCTCTTCAGTACTTCCTTCACATGAAAGCAGTCTGAAATTAAGTTATGTACACTATCATTTTCACCAGAGGGCTAGCTAATTTAAAACTTGGTGTATCATCTTGTCTCTGCTGAAATTGTGAGGAATATGAGTACTTTCAGAAATCACCCTCAGCTTTTCCCTGGAGTTGGGTGGCAGCCGATACTTTCTTTCCTACACTTTAGATGTGAGACAGTCCTTATTGTTTTTACTCAGAAAAGCTAAAGGATATTAGATGATATCAACAGTTCATTGTCTCTCTGACTTGACTTGAGTGGACCAACCAGGATCCAAGAATATTTTTAACTTGGCTAACTGGGTGTATTTTTTCCCCTTACTGTACGGAAGCTGGAGTTAACCCTCCTAATGCAAAGACTGCTGAGAGTCCGGGTGGCTGTGGCCATGCCCTCCGGGATGTCCCACTGTAAGAGGGGGAGCCGTACCTGCCTCCTAGGGCAGTGGTGAATTTTAAAGAAGTTAACTTTGGTAAAGTCTCTAGCACAGTGCTCGGCACGTAGTAGGGTGTGTTAATTTCTTTCCCTTCCCTGCAGGCCACTCACCTGCTCTTCCCTCTACGATTTTCCATAACACAGTTTTTACTTGGAACCAGCCTTCTGCCAAGAGTCTCAGTTTGGTTGTGTACTCCTACAACTACTATTTTTGGCTTGACTTCCCTCTCCAGCTCCCAGTGGTCCAGCCACACAGTCGCCTATTGTACCAGCTGGTTGATGTAAGTCTATCCATCCTCAGAGGAACCTGGTCACTTACCAGTAAGCTGTGTTTCTCTGAAAATGTAGCATCCTTGATAACTCATGTAGTTGTTTTCTTTTTTTCTTTACCATCATTGATGGATTACCTGCAACAGCTTCCTTGTGTGATCCTCAAGTTGGACCTAGAATTAGAGAATTTCATTGGTTGATGTATCGGTCTCCTAGTGAGATCCTGAGCCCAAGGCTTTGATCAGGTAAAAGGCTGTGGAGACCCAGGAGGTCAAAGTCCTATTCAGTCTTCTGAGTGACATGAGACTTGGTAACGTAAACTGTCAAGGATGATACATTTTCAAAGAAAAAAAGTTACTGGTAAGTAACTGGAATTTTTGAGTAATTTTCCTGTAAGTCAATGAATAAGAATTCCCAAACTTGTTTTACCAGCAAATGCTTTTGCATTTGAATATTATTTCATAAATGAAAGGGATATGGTTTTTAGTTAATAGTTAAAGAATGGGATAGAGTTTCTAGAGATAATGCTTAGATAACGAGGTGGGTATAGACCTTCAATTTGTTACTTAGGTTTTGTTATAGCTTCAAAAGAAATGGAAGTCGAAGTCTCCATTGGGGAAAAGTCAGCAAATGCAGTCGGTTCATTCCGGGAACATTTTTTGAGTGCCTACTCTTTTTTGAGACACTGTGCTGAGTATTGTTGTGAGACAGACATAGCACCACGCTCTGCCCTCAGGGAGCTTATTTCCAGCCCCTTGGTAACACTTAGGACTGAGAACTGAGGTCTAGGTGAGGGGTGTGGCAGCTGTGGGGTGGGTACCCAGTGCTGCAGCCTTTGCCATCTTATTTTCTGTGCTTCTCTAAGTTCTTTCTGTTCACGGAGACGTGCCCTTGTTTAGTGGACTCAGCATCTTCAGGACACTGGAGCAGACCAGCGGGGTGAAGCTCGCGCCCCCCCCCCCACCCCCCGTCTGG
>SJYV01047079.1:141313-160393 GCA_006410875.1 Neotragus pygmaeus
GTTGAGTAGGACACGCAGCTCTCTCTCCTCTGAGTGTGACCTTCGGTTTGTCAGAGTTGGAGAGGCAGCTGCTCCCCCTTGTCCCCCAGGCTTTAAAGGGGACCAGTCTTCAGAATTAAAGTCACTGAATTAATTTGCCTCCACCACATGTAAAACAAAACTCAAAAACTCCAATTTGTTTTGCAAGGAATGAAATTGTTTTGAACTTAAGACCTCTGGACAGTGTATATCACTTTATTCTGTAGTTACAGCCACTCCTTGCCCCACTGTTAGCTGGTTAAGTAACTTAAGAAGGAATGAAGACGTGGTAGGAAGAGGGGAAGAGGAGGATGCGGGGGAGAAGATGCTCGGTGTATAGCACCTCGTGCACGAGCATCCGGGAAGGGCTGGAGCACACGGATGAGGCTCTTGGGTGTAGCAGCCAGACTGAGGCTTCCATCCTGGCTTGGCAGTTGACTGTCTTTCTGACCAGGCAAGTTATTTAACTTCTGTGAACCTCAGTCTCCTCCTCATCGTGCAATCGTGATGCTGAAGGCTAAGATGAGGAGTGGTTACGATAATGCATATGAAGCACTTAGCACAGTGCCTGCAACATAGTACGTGCTCAATAAATGTTAACTGCTCTTATTATTGGACGGATGCATGAGGAATTGTATCAGAGGCCAAGGGAGGAACTGGGGAAAGATTGCGGGTTCTGGAGCTTAGTCAACTGTTCACACTGTCTTACTTGAGCCATGAGCTCTCTAGTGTTACCTTTGATCTTTGCCCTTTTGGAAAGCAAATTAATGGGTTAACCACTGTCACAGTTTTTCCTAACTGCTCTATCTTTAAACCTTCCCTTCCACTGAGGAAGGAACTGTTTTTGTGCCGGGTGACTGTGACTATCGGAAGATTGTCCCCCTGGCCCAAGGACATGCTGAGGGCCAGGTGGGCCTGGAGGCCAAAGACTTCCACTCTGATTTCACCAAATCTAGCCCTGCTATTTTAAAATCTTCTTAGATGAAAATGAAACATAATAATCACGTGTGTTGTATAGATATGGCTTTTTTGGTTTCATTTTACTACTTCAATTCTACTTCTTTTTGCTCTGTTTTCATGGATTATTTATTTGTTAAGGGCATTTTTGAGATGGCTCCGGAGACCTGACCATTGGGTATCGGAGCTCCTTAAGAGAAGCTGGATTCCTAGACAGGGTGAAGTGCTGTGGTCTTTGGACACAGATCTCTACCGTATTTCATCAAGTCAAAGATGCAAACTTTTAAACATTTTAACATCTGAAACTGGCATGCATTTTAGAGTCACTATGATAAAATATTGTGTTATAGTTTAATTGGCAATTTTCTTAATGATGCAGAAGGTAATGGTGTGCTTTAAAATTCATGTCATCATAAATTGGATGAAATACGGTATAATATTTCAGGGGAATATATGTACTTAACTGGTATTAGAGATGTGGTATCCTGACAGTGTGTGTATTGGATAAGAAGAGGTGCTCCAGAGTCAGATTTTCTGGGCTTAAATTCTAGCCCTGACTCGTGTATGACTTTGGGCCAGTTATGTATCCTTTCTCTCCGTTTTATTTCCTGTAAAATGGGCACTAGGATGGTCCCCATCTTACAGTGCTGTGATGAGGACTGAACATGAGACATGTAAGTGTTTAAAATAGTGCCTAGCACATAGAAAGTGCTTAATGACATTAGCTATTATTATTAATAATTTAGGGATTACACTTCTGAAGAATTGATTTGAATCCATTTTGTTGTGATTGAAACTCACATCTGCTACCTTTAATATTTGTGTATCATCTGATAATATCAGCAGACACTTGGCTTTTTAAAAAGGGAAGGTAAAGATAAAGGTGAATCCAACAAGTTTCTAAATTCTTATTTAGTATAAGACTGTTATTGTTGCACATAGTTGAGATGTAAACAAAGTTAAGCAGTGAGGTAGGAAATTTATGGTGAAAGCAAAGAGCAGTTAATCTGAGGCCAACATAAATATAATATTTGATTCTTAGTGGTACTGGTAAATATGGGAGGTGTTGGAAGGTTTTGAAAATTTTCAAAATCTGAAGCTCTTTTGGTCACTAAGTAAAAGAGGAGAGAATGCTTTTTGGTTTTTACCAACTTACTGTCTCAGGTAAAGAAATTTACTTTTCAAAATGATGTAAGTAGGCAGCATCTCTTTATAATATGATGACTGAGGCTCAGGTTGTCCTTTTATTCTTATGAGTCAGTTTTATTTTTTCTGTTCTAGTGTTCGGTGACCAGTGACTTGGATTTTCCAACACAAGTCATCCCATTAAAGACTCTGAATGCGGTTGCTTCAGTACCCATAATGTATTCTTGGTCTCCTCTGCAGCAGAATTTCATGGTATGTAAATAATATGTCTTCTTATTTGGTAATTACTTCTTTTAACCAAAGCATAATTTTCATGTCAAGGTAAGTCAAGATTTTGTTGTTGTTCAGTCACTAAATTGTGTCTGACTCTTTGCAACCCCATGGACTGCAGCACGCCAGGCTTCCCTGTCCATCACCAACTCATGTCCTTCGAGGTGGTGATACCATCCAACCATCTCATCTTCTGTCATCTCCGTCTCTTCCTGTCTTCAGTCTTGCCCAGCATTAGGGTCTTTTCCAGTGAGTCAGTTCTTCGCATCAGGTGACCAAAGTATTGGAGTTTCAGCTTCAGCATCAGTCCTTCCGATGAATATTAGGACTGATTTCCTTCAGGATTGACCGGTTTGATCTCCTTGCACTCTGAGGGACTCTAAAGAGTCTTCTCCAACACCATAGTTCAAAAGCATCAGTTCTTCAGTGTTCAGCTTTCTTTACAGTCCAGCTATCACATCCATTCATGACTACTGGAAAAACCATAGCTTTGATTAGACGGCAGAGTTTGTCTTTGTTGGCAAAGTAATGTCTCTGCTTTTTAATATGCTGTCTAGGTTTGAAGCCTAGCTTGAAGGATTCTGAGCATGTTTTTGCTAGCATGTGAAATAAGTGCAATTGTACAGCGGTGTAAACATTCTTTGGCATTGTCTTTCTTAGGGATTGGAATGAAAACCAACCTTTTCCAATCCTGTGGCCACTGCTGAGTTTTCCAAATTTGCTGGCATTTTGAGTGTAGCACTTTAACAGCATCATCTTTTAGGATTTCAAATAGCTCCGGTAGAATTCTATCACATCCACTAGTTTTGTTCATAGAAATGCTTCAAGATAGTATAAGTAAAAATAACTATCGAAATGAGAACACTTGGAGTAATTTTTTAAACTAATTACTATATATATATCTAAGCCTTTTCAGTATTGATGTTGCTGTTAGTCCTTTTTAAATTGTTTGGTTTTTTTGGGGGGGGTGATTTTATTTACTCCTTTTAAGTTAAAATATTCTCCAAAGGGAAAGTATTAAGCAAAAACCATACCTGAGATTTAAAATATATTTAAAAGATGAAGCTTCTAGTTCTTGCTCTTAAAGATGTTAGTATCCTGCAGTCTCAGTCTGACTTTGAGATTTTAAGTGAGAACTTACTATTTAAAACAGTTTTAGGCAGCATGTTGTTAAATGGTAATGTATGCTATGAAATAGTCTCAGTATAAGGTTAGTTATTTTTCCACAATAGTTTTTGTTATGAAATGCTAGTATTTAATTCTTGATGGAAGTAGGATGAAGGAGAGGAGGGAACAAAAGAGCAGTTAACGTGTGCATTCTTGACTTATGTTGTTAAATTAAAAATACATAATTTTATTACTTACTTGATATATAAAATAATAGGGCTATTGAAATCTTGATGGAAGTCCTTGGTGAGCCTACTTTAGAGAACTGCCTGCTAGATTTTTCAATAAATAGGTGTTTCTAACATCCTCAGTAACTTTTCTCAGTGGAGGCGTAAAGGTAAACTTGAGATTCTCTTTTGCCATTGTGTAAGCCATAAGTATGTATTTAAGGCTTTATTCAAAAACATTTGGTTTGAGAATCATGTTGCAAGAACTGAGAGGGCTCATATTTTCATAGACTGAAATTCTGAAAGAATATAGTGTTTTAAACTTGGCAGTAAATTTTTTAACCATTTGAAAACATTGAAGTATGGTCAGTTTATACGGTTGTGTTAGTTTCAGGTGTACAGCAAAGTGATTCCTTTGTGGATTCTTTTCCCTTATAGATTATTACAAGATATTGCGCGTAGGTCCCTATTGTTTTATGGATAATCATGTGTATCTGTCAGCCCTCCGATCGTAATTCATCTCCTCCTCCAAAGTTGTCAGTATTATTTATGAATCAGCCATGGCTTTTGCTAGTGATGAAAGCCAGATTAGGCAGACTCTTCTTTTTTATGGCTAGGGTATGTCCTGTAGTGCAAAGGTTATATGGATACAATTGGGAAGACAAAAAATAGCCAACTGTCATTTAATTTTGGCTTGTGTCCAAAATAATGAACTTTCCCAGTTTTAAGTGGGGTTTAGTGCAGGTGAGGTGTGCTGGCAGCTAGGCTCAGTAGTTGTATATGAGGTTGACTCTGAATAGAACAGTACATCAGCATCTACATTTTCCTTTATACCCCATGTGCACTTTTCCTCCCAGTTTGCCTTTTCTTTGTTTGTCTAAGGTACCGTGATCTTTGTGAACTCTGCACCTGTCCTAAATTTGTTACGTAGGAATTATTCAAAAAACTCCCTGGGTTTTCCTGTTTCCTGTCTGGTCCTACCTGACAGCTCTTGTGTGTCCTGGCCTTTTCCCAGCCTATTCCTCTGTGTCAGTCATGGGCCAGCCTGAGGCACCTCACACTTAAATAGTTGCCCTTTCCTCTCTTCAATCTTCGCCAGTCTGTTCTGTTATCAGAATTTCTTTCTAAAATTCTGTTTTTAATCAATACCTTGTTCAAAGGCCTCTTCAGACTGAGACCTATCCTTTTTTTAAATTAGTCTCCTTATTTAGATATGGACTTCAGAAACGTTGTCTTTATCTATAATTACTCTTCAACATTTTTTATTGAAAGTTCTCTTCCCCTAAGAACATCAGCTTCCTGTCCCTTGTTTTCTTGAAGTCCTGTGTCCTCTCTAAACTTTCTTTGACTGGCTCTTTCCTGCACAGCCAGCACCCTCTTTCTTTCCTGGTATCTTCCAAACCTTGATATAAACTCATCTGTCATCTTTATTAGCACTGTCAGGTTTGATATGTCTTGTTCATAGTGTCGAAACATTTTGTTATTGTAGCATGTTCCTATTTTATGAATGAGAGTAAATCCTTTTGGCATAACCTGTAATGAACCATCCATATTTTATATGCCTAGAATTTATTTGTTGACTGTCAATAAGTTGATCAAGTGAAGTTTGGAAGTCCTCACTTAATTAGTTTTTTTCCTTTTGGGGCATTGTTATTTATGGTTTGCTTTGATAAGCTGTATTTTGTCGACCCTGAGATGCTTTTAAACGTCTGCAGCAGGAACACGTCTTCAAATGGTTGATGGGCCACACCGTAACTTGTGGTGTGTTCCTGTTTTAGAGGGACATGAAGTGATGATAAATTGTAGTGATTGATTCTGTAATAGAGTATTTTTTCTTAAGTTTTTTTTCCTATAAACAGTTTTCTCAGATATTGATGAGAAGCATCATTTATTTCTTTGTAGCTTTTAGAGTTTGCTCCTATTTTAGATCTGGAGAACTGGGTATGGATATCTGCTTAGGAAAAAATACTGTATTTCAGTTATATTACATTTCCTTTTTAAAAAATGTTGGTACTTAGGATGTGTCTACTTTTTAAATGTATTTATTTCACTTTTAGGTGGAAGATGAAACTGTTTTACATAACATTCCATACATGGGGGATGAAGTTTTAGACCAGGATGGGACTTTCATTGAAGAACTAATAAAAAATTATGATGGAAAAGTACACGGAGATAGAGGTGAGCCATGTGTTTATTCTCTTGGAAAAAGGACCAGAGAGTTGGTATTTTGATTTATTTTTTCAAATGTCAGTATGAAAAAGATTTTTTTTAAACTAAAAATTGCTGGATTGGCCTGGGCTAAAATTTTCAGTGTTTTCCCTATCTATTTTTAAACTGAAGGATTGTATATGCCACTTGGAAATTATGATAGTTGGTTATTAAAAAACTGTCAATCACATGCAAATAAAATAGAATTGTTTGAATGTATATAGATTTTAAGGTTCTTTAGCAATGAAATGGGTTAGGATTAGGACCCTGCTTATGTAACATGGGCTTCAAAAGGCCTCTTTGCTAGGCCACCACAGTACCTGAAGTCCTGTCATTAGAACCACAGCTTCGTGCATTGACAGGAGACCTGTTAAAGTACCTGGCAGGAAGGTGGCATGTAATAGCCTCTCGTCCCCTCACAAGTGGCACGCAATCTGGTCGATACGATGTTTAGAAAGAGGCGAAGGCCGTATTTAGTTTCTGGAGAATTAGGCTGTGGTCGCTGGCACTGGAAACTTGTGAAAATGACAGGTGTTGAGGGTAAATTCTACTTCCAGTTTTGCCTTAAGCCAGTCCTGGAAATGACCTTTCTCCCAAATTTTATAATAATTATGGTGTTGTAGTGCTGATTGATAGGCTCCAGTTGTGTCTTACATATTAGAAAAAAGCATGGTATACTTTGGTGTATTTCTGATATTTGATTTGATGAATTTCAGAATGTGGGTTTATAAATGATGAAATTTTTGTGGAGCTGGTGAATGCTCTTGGTCAATATAATGATGATGATGATGATGATGATGGAGATGATCCTGATGAAAGAGAAGAAAAACAGAAAGATCTAGAGGAGAGCCGAGAAGGTACATCTGTCTTGTTAGGTTTGTGTGTAGCCATATCAGCCTTTTTCAAAAAAATAGAATACAGGTAAACATTTCTTCTTTTTTCTTCTGTTAAATATCACATCAGGGTTAGTATAATCAAAATTAGAAAACTGTTTGTAACATTTCATCCTGTACTTGTGAATCTTTATTTCCCTTGGCTAGCAAAAGAATGTATAGTTTTTGGGTTTTCCTGGACAATTATCTTAATTATTGTAATACGTAATGTCAGTCTTTGACTATGTGCAGGTTATCTGCTTGTCAATTTATATCACTTTATATGTGTATAGACATTTAATCCTCCTAATATTGCATATGGAATAAGGTGGATTTTATCCTCCGATCCACTTCATAGTTGAGATGGGTTCAGTGAGGTGAAGTAACTTAAGATCACAGCATAGGGAAGAAAGAGAACCCAGAAAATTCTCTGTTGGAAACCAGCTCTGACTGACCCCAGGGCACATGCTCTAACTTGTATAATAATTACGGATTACCAGAGAAATTAGAGAGTCCTAACTTAAAGCCGGGGTTGGAAGAGACTTGACATGAAGTCAGCATAGAAGAATTTTGGAGAAAATTGCAGTTTCAAAGAAGCGTACCACTCTCATAATCGGTGCCTTAGCGATCATGTGGGCCCTCGTTTACAGGTGACACATGCAGGTGGGTTGGTGCCGGGATAAAGTCACAGCAGCAGTCAATGGCTGAGCTGGGATCAGAACCTGGCCTTTTCTGCCTCCCGGTGCACTTGAAAGTTTGCATATTTGATTTTGAGTTTTGTCTGGCCCACTAGTATTCCAGATACTTGTAAAATAGGTTAGAAGTGAGAGAGACACAGAGTTGATAATTTCTTGAGAAATCAGCATTGTTAAGTGTAGACAAAATGAAACACTGGTGAGCTTGTTCACTTTCATTCTTTCCTCCTTTCACATTTCCCTGTTTAGATAAAGAAAGCCGTCCACCTCGGAAATTTCCTTCTGATAAAATTTTTGAAGCTATTTCCTCAATGTTTCCAGATAAGGGCACAGCAGAAGAGCTAAAGGAAAAGTAAGATTTGTTCTTTTGAGATGGTCTTGCTGTGTGTGTATGTCACTCACCATTCTGGTTTATTAGAAACGGAGCTGATATAGCTGATGAACCCGCTGCTTTGTGTGTTCAGTGTCTGCAGGTTACTTGAACTAATACATGTGTGTATCTGTGGTACCCTGGGCTGCATTTATCATAGATGGAAGAAGTGTGCGTGAGTGCGCACACACACAATTTATAGGAGTGTGTTTAAGAGGAAATTTCTCTGGACACCCATAGAAATTTTACTGTCACGGCTGTTTCGTTTTAATGAATATAATCACATTATTCATGACAGAGCTAAATGACATCTGTGAATGTTTCTTGATATATACCATGTGTAATGTTTAATTGGCTCTTCATCTAAATAAAGATTGCTATAGGCTAGACCCTTTTCTGTGTTTTAGGCGAGATAAAATATCAAAAATAATACATAGAAAGCTTGTAGAAATTTTTAGGTTCAAGAATGTGGTTCTGGTTTCACCCTCACGTGACTTTCTTTCGGCTGACATCAGGTACAAAGAGCTCACAGAGCAGCAGCTGCCGGGCGCGCTTCCTCCTGAGTGCACCCCCAACATAGACGGACCAAACGCCAAGTCTGTCCAGAGGGAGCAGAGCTTGCATTCATTTCATACGCTTTTCTGTAGGCGATGTTTTAAATATGACTGCTTCCTACATCGTAAGTGCAGTTATTGTACGTTTTCATTTTCTATCTTTGTTGTGGAATTATGTGTTAAATCAACTTGGAAAGTGTTGTCATTTATTACCACTAGGATCTGTCATTTAATCTTACAGTTATGACTGAAAAATATGTTAGAACCAAAGTATTGGTATTTTTTAATTTGTTGGTTGAGGTTGCTCTGAAGTCTTTTTGCACATGTTAAGTTGGGACTACTGTCTCCCCTCACTCGGAATACAGGCCAGGAATTTTTCCATAAATGTTAACATCATGGTGGTTTTGTGATAAAACTCACTGTGCACCAGCTGATAGCCCAGAGCAGCATTCTCCACGCTGATGAACAGGTTTTGTCAAATAAGAAATTGGCTAAAGGGAATTCCCTTTCGGCTCAGTAGTTGGGATTCTGCGCTTTCACTGCCAAGGGTACTAATAAGATCCCACAGGCTGCTATAAAGGTGTTTATGTATCTATTCTTGTCTGTTGAGTGTTAAGTCTGGTGTTTGGAGTTGGGGAGAGGATCCTCTAAATAACTTGATTTTAAAAACACCTGCATTTGAATACAGGTAAAGCATATAATGTTCTTAAATGAAATTTATATATATGATGCTACTTTATTTTTCTGATTCTGCTGGAGAATGAGATTTCTTAGTAAATTTTCCAGGTTTAAGTACAATTTAAAGAGTACCAGCGACTTTGGAGGTGTGCGTTGTGAAAATGCATTTCATACCTTCTGGTTCTGAATAAGAAGGTTTGCTTCATACAGGGTAGCTTCTTCGGTATTAGGCTTTTGTGCAGCTGCCCATCTGTGGCGTGACACCTTTGTCCATGTGCTAAGTAGGCTCATGTTGCTTTGCCCTGTTGGAGTTCCTGGGTCCGCCTTTTATGGTTTCTTCCCTCTGTCCAGTGGTACCTCTTGTGTTAATTAGCCTGCCCAAGCAACTGGATCTTGCCTTGTTTTGAGTTTTTGCTCTATATGCTTATGTTTTCTATAGCACATAATTTGTTTTGTGGTGTGTACCTCGGTCTGGAAATAGTCGTGTGTGTGAACTATGAGTGGTTTAGTTACCTTAAGTTAGAAAGCCTTGAAGTAAGACTTTCAGAGTTATCATTGTATCTTCCACGTCCTTGCTGTTGTTATCCACACTTCCAGTGTAGTTTACATGGATGATTTAATAGTTTTAATAGTTGCAGAAGCCCCGGCCATTGTAGAGTTATGCGATACCTTACTTGGGCTTGGCAGCCTTGTTTTCAGAACACAGCCCGTGAGGTAGTTGAAGTGAAGTGAAGTGAAGTGAAAGTCGCTCAGTTGTGTCCAACTCTTTGCGACCCTATGGACTATACAGTTCATGGAATTCTCCAGGCCAGAATCCTGGATAGCCTTTCCCTTCTCCAGGGGATCTTCACAACCCAGGGATTGAACCCGTCTCCTGCATTGTAGGTGGATTCTTTACCAGCTGAGCCACAAGGGAAGTTGTCTTGAATTGCATTTAATTCCCCTTTACTTAAACATGATCATTTTATAAAATATTGTCCAGTTCTTGCTTAAGAATACCATAAATTGCATTCAGATCTCACTATAGCAAGAAAATTGGTAGGAGCCCTTCTTGGAATCAGTGGAACGTTTCCTCCAACTTGTTGACAGCTATAGCATTTGACAACCCTTTTTGTTGTACAGATGAGCCAAGGTAGGAGGATACTCCTTTTAAACATTATCACGGGAGTTATTTTTTGTGCTCTTCCAGTTTTGAGTGATTTGGGTGAACCTTGAGCCTGCTCGTCATGCCGTCCTTCAGGCTGGGGAGAGGACGAGACGGGGGCTGTGCTTACTGGGCCAGCCTCCCTGGCCTGGCGGGTGTGCCGTGGGCNTGTATGATTCTGGGTGGGGTGTTTCTGGGTTTGCCTTTGTGCTCTGGAAGCCAGCCCCCCAGGTTGTCAGGTCCAGCTGCTGTGCTTTCTTCATCCTTGGTGAGGGCACCGGTGTGCTGGAGTGCGAGTCTCTCTGGTACGTTATTTGGGCATCTTAAGTTTCAAACACAAAGCCATTTTATCTGACTACTGTTTTTCCCTGCAGAAGTGCTGACTGCAGGCTCCCCCTGGGTTCTTGAATTGTGTGTGATTCATAGAAACTGACTTGTAGAATTCCGAGGCTGTCCTCACTGTCTTTGAACCCAGGTTTTTAACAAGCAGTGTCCCAGTCTGTTCCCCCATTTGACAAGCTAGGGGCTGACCTTTCTTTAGAAATCAATAAGTTGTAGATGTCAGGACTCTTCTGGTGAAAAGAGGAAACTGATTTCTATATAGAGGATACATCAGTTATTTCTATGGAGACATTAAAGACTCAAGTAAATGTTTATAATTAGAGCTCAGGTGTTCTGGGAGAGAGCTGAGGAAAATACTTGGTGAGTATGTGGTGAGCCTGAAGAAAGTTCCAGAAGGTGAGCCACGTGTTAGCAGAAGTGTGATGATGGGTCCTTGTCTTTTTCCTTTGGAACAGGAGGAATGAAAAAGTAACTATTTTACTTTATGTTTGGATGTTTTCTGTTTATTTTGCAGCTTTTCATGCAACACCCAACACTTACAAGCGGAAGAACACAGAGACGGCCCTCGACAACAAGCCTTGTGGCCCCCACTGTTACCAGCACTTGGTAAGCACGTGCGGGGGGTTCTGGAGGTAGTGGAGAAGTCTGAATTTTGAATTTTCGTGAGGTCTGTGAAGTCAGCGGTAAGCTGTTGTTCCCGTACTGTTATTGGCCATACAATAGACAGAGATTTCTCGGCCGCGTTTCTTGGGAGTTTGTACCTACTGCACATCCTAGTCCTTTGTTATCTTGTGTTATTCTTTACCAGCGTTAGTCTCTTCAGCAATGTATGCAGGTCTTTAGGATCCGAGAGTCTCGTGCCTTCTGCCCACCTTAGAGCTTGGGAAGCGCAGCGAGCCCTCCCAAACCTCAGAAGCACAGAGGTGTTCGAGCCTTGCTCAGAACCATCGCCCTTCTGTGAACTGCAGACCTGCTGTAGTTTAGCGCATTATATGTAGCTACCAGAGATGAGGGGTGTGTGTGGTGTGTGGTTTTTTTTTTGTAATGATGGAGAGAAGGTAAGGGTTTAGGAAAATATGAGGTAGAAAAGTTGCTTTTTATGGGTACTATCTTATTTTTACCATTTCCCCTCTTTGAACCAAGCCACTCCTACCTAGGAACTAAGTGGGTATATATTGCCTGTTGGATTTTGGACAGAAGATTCATTGAATGGCACCTACAGAAGGTATCCTATTTTTAAGCAATTTGGTTTTTGTAGAATGAAGTATAAAACTGTTGGCTGCTCTCAAACTTCTCCCTTCTATTGCCACTAAAAATGGAATTCTTGAGCACTGTTGTATAATATTCTTTACAAGGCAGCATTTTATTTGGCTCACCTAGTGTGTCTGTGGTCTCTATAATCCGTGCCCTTACCATTGTTGTATACTTTCCGAGACGAGGTTATTGCGCCTGGCAGCACAGACTGTGACCTTCACCACCTGTCCCTCAAGGGCCTTTCATGTCTTCCTGGGGCTGTGCATCCCTCACAGGGAAAAAGGGGCAGAAAAGGGACGGATGGAGCATGTGTACGTCTTGTATTCTTCTTGTATACTTCAAATGCTACCATAGATAAGCGAGTGTTAGCTTAAGTCCCGAGACAGGAAAGGCTGACTTTAGATGCACACTGGGTGTATGACTCCTCTTAAAGTTCACTTTTAATTAGACTATGTTTCCTAAAGTATATTCTGTATTTTAACTCCTAATCTCAATTAATACAGAACTGTCTTGCCTGAGTTTGTAGAAGCCATATTTATCTTTCTCAAATCTTCAAACCATGGAAAGCAGATAGGAAAATGATTGTCTTTAGATGTGACTGCCTGTGAAAAGCAGATACTGATAAGTTTGACTAACATGCTTACCCAATCCTTTTCTTCCTCCTCTGCCAGAACGAGCTGTAGAACTTGACTTTGATGTCTCCACTCTTGCTGTTGTAGGAGGGAGCGAAGGAGTTCGCTGCAGCCCTCACCGCCGAGCGGATCAAGACCCCCCCAAAGCGCCCGGGGGGCCGTCGGAGAGGCCGGCTTCCCAACAACAGCAGCAGGCCCAGCACCCCCACCATCAATGTGCTGGAGTCGAAGGACACGGACAGTGACCGGGAGGCGGGGGCCGAGACTGGCGGGGAGAGCAACGACAAGGACGAGGAGGAGAAGAAGGACGAGACCTCGAGCTCCTCGGGTGAGGCTGCAGCCGGGCCCCTGCTGCTTGCGGGGCTCTGGGCTGCTTTGGTCCGCACTGTGCGGGGGGCCGGGTGCTCTGCTGAGCTGTTAGTTTCCAGCGTGGTGAGACACCCAGGGGCAGGGCTGGGGGCTCCCTCCTGCTGTCTTCGCCCTGCACCCAGCGCTCACCTGTGGTGGTGTCCGTGCGGGTTATTTGAAGGTTGGTGATCCAGTGTATTCTCACACTCTGGGTTGTTTTCCTTTTGCCAGTTTTCTCAGGCAGCGCATGAAGAAATCTGATCATTCAGATGACCGTTCTTGATGGTCAGTGGGTGGGTGGCGTTGGTTAGGAGAAAGCAGCTCAACTCCTGACTAGTACGTTCCCGGTTGTCCTTTTCAGCCCTTTGCATCCTACCATGAACAGCAGCCGCGGAACCCCATTTGCTCTCATTTTAGAAGACTGTGTTCAGGGGAGCCCGCTTTCATGTCTTCACGGGGAAGAGCTTCCTGATAGTTTCTAGCCTTAGTGCATTCTCACATATGACTCACTGCCTGTTTTCTGAAGCACACCCAAGCTCTCTGCACCCTAAAACTCTTCTCTAACTGCCATTCCATGCTTCCCTCCCTCCCTTTCTCCACTTGCTACTTCTTGAGCAATGCCTATTAACTTTGGTTTTGTAGAAGCGAATTCTCGGTGTCAAACGCCAATAAAGATGAAGCCCAACACGGAGCCCCCCGAGAATGTGGAGTGGAGCGGCGCCGAAGCCTCCATGTTCAGGGTCCTCATCGGCACCTACTACGACAATTTCTGTGCCATTGCCAGGCTTATCGGGACCAAAACATGTCGTCAGGTGAGTGTGGCCGAGAAGGCCACCAACAGAGATCTTCAGACAGACAAGCATGTGGGCACTGTCCAAACCTAGGACATTCCTGGTTATTAAGTTCCTGTTCATCTGAGAAGAATCTTTTTTTTTTTTCCACTGAGAGGGAACTGAAAGAGAAGCTGCAGGCAGGTGGTGGTGGGTTTCAAAAACCCAGAATTTAGATGTAGCCTTGTGACTCTTGGGCCTTCCCTGCTAGCTCAGCTGGTAAAGAATCCTCCTGCACTGCGGGAGACCTGGGTTCCATCCCTGGGTTGGGAAGATCCCCTGGAGAAGGAAAGGGCTACCCTCTCCAGTATTCTGGCCTGGAGAATCCCATGGGCTGTATATGTATAGTCCATGGAGTCGCAAACAGTTAGGCATGACTGAGCAACTTTGACTCGTGACTTGAACAGAGACTAACCGCAGCAGCGCACGGGACAGAGTGGAGAGAGTGTGGGAGTGAGCGGGAGACCGGTTGCTCACGCAGACGGTCCTCATGGCATGTGGCTGTGCCTCCCGCCAGGTGTATGAGTTTCGAGTCAAAGAATCCAGTGTCATCGCACCGGCCCCTGCCGAGGACGTGGACACTCCTCCCCGGAAGAAGAAGAGGAAACACCGGTGAGCATGCTGGGGGGAGGCTGAAGTGGCTTGGCTGGCTTCCTCCGGTTGTTGCTGCCGTTTTTCTGAGACCCAGCAGCTGGTCCGAAGGTTTGGTGTGTTGAGTCATAGTCAAGGTTACATCTTCATTTCAGAGAACTATTTAGTAGCCTCTTCAGTAAAGGCCCAGGGATGGGGGGAGCCTGGTGGGGTCGCACAGAGTCGGACATGCCTGAAGCGCCTCAGCAGCAGCAGCAGCAGCAAAGGCACGAGCGTTTGTGGTGTGCCTTGGGAGCCTGTGAGCTCCAAAGCCAGTTTCCACACCAGAGCCCGGGTTTGCTGGGCATGTGGCGTTGACTCCGATATTCTTCACGGCCACCCCGCCATCACCCCAGCGGAGCGGGTGAGGGCGGCAGGCCGATGCCTGCGCAGACACAGAAAGTGCCCGAACGCACTGTTGTAACCTCCAGGGTTTTTAGAGAAGCGTAGCTGGGTGTTGGCTAAGGGAACACTTAGATTCTACCTCAGAAATTGTCTGCATGTTCATATTACGTTTGATAAGTAATTTAATAACTTAGTTTTAGTTGATACTTTTGCATTTTCTGTTTGGATTATTTATTTCTGCCCAGATAGCTCAATTGAAATGATTAAAGATTCCAGAAATCAGAGTGTGCTGTGTCAGTACCCTCCATGGAGAAGGAGCCGCGGCCCGTGGCGGGCTGGCTGCTGCGCGTGCACCCAGGTCGCGAGGGTGGTGTCATTTGCTTGTGTTTTGCAGGTTGTGGGCCGCACACTGCAGAAAGATCCAGCTGAAGAAGGGTGAGCATCTTTCCATTCAGCCTCCTTACTAACTCGCTGTCTCCTCCTCACGTGTCTTACAATAGTAACTGGATTAGAGTTTGGGATGTTCAGATAGACCTGACTTTGTGCATTAAACCAGTTTAGACAGAGGCCACCTGTTGGCTAGAGGAGAACTCGGGAGCCTGACTGAGGTGTGGCAGTGCCCAGGGCTCCCTGGCTCTTGGTGGGCGGGGAGGGGCGCGTGTGCCTGCCGGGCGTGTGGCTGCCTCCGGCTCCGGGACTGACGCGTGCTCTTGTCTGTGCAGACGGCTCCTCCAACCACGTTTACAACTATCAACCCTGTGACCACCCGCGGCAGCCTTGCGACAGCTCGTGCCCTTGTGTGATAGCACAAAATTTTTGTGAAAAGTTTTGTCAGTGTAGTTCAGAGTGTAAGTACTTGTTGTCTTGATGTCATTGCGTGAGAATTAAATTGACTGTTGGTCAGGAATTTAAAACTAACTTCAGTCAACACGAGGGCATCATGGCAACCCCTGTGGTGTTTCCTTTGGGAAACTCACTCACGCCACAAGCCTGTGTGGAGCCCAGCCAGTCTGCCTGGCTGAGGCACATAGGCAGGCAGGTGAGGCCAGCATGGATTAAAGAAGGGAACTTTGTATTGTCTTTGATCATTTAACTTTTAAATCATAGTAAAGTTGGCACAGAATGGAAGGCAAATCTAGAAATGGCTCCCTAGTACTTTCTGGACACTAGGGATTCTCATGAGTTAGTGGGTCTGCTGTTCAGAGGGAAGGCCTGAGGAGGCATCCGGGTGAGGTCTGCAGTTGTGCACTGAAGCCTGCACAGCAGGGAGGCCCCTAGAGCCCTGACTGAGAGCCCTGGGTGCCCCGCGGTCCAGAACCCACCTCCTCGCGCGTGCAATCGCTGCACTGTAAGTACGCAGACCGCCTCTCACACCAATGGCGAAGCAGGAAGGCGGCAGTCGGTGTCTGTGTGGATGGCCCTGACGTTCCTCTCACTTCCCTTGCCTCTGTGACGACAGCGGGAGAGTAGGGGGCTGCGAGGGCTCGGTGAGGTCGTCGGGCCCAGCGTCGGGCAGTTCTCACCTGACAGAGGCGTTTCTCTGAAGGTCAGAACCGCTTTCCCGGCTGCCGCTGCAAAGCCCAGTGCAACACCAAGCAGTGCCCGTGCTACCTGGCCGTCCGCGAGTGCGACCCTGACCTCTGTCTCACCTGCGGCGCGGCCGATCACTGGGACAGCAAGAACGTGTCCTGCAAGAACTGCAGCATCCAGCGGGGCTCCAAGAAGGTAGGAGCGGGCGCTGCAGGGAGGGACTAATTGTCCCAACCAGGGGGCTTGTTGCTGAGCGTAAGAAACTCACAGCACGTTCTAGGTTAGTTAGCTTAGTTTTTTAGGGGAGTCGATGACAGTAAAAAAGACCTGTCATTGGAAATGACCCTGATGGTGGGAAAGGTTAAGGGCAGGAGAAGGGGACGACAGAGGATGAGATGGTTGGTTGGCACCCCCAACTCGATGGACAGGGAGGCATGGCGTGCTGCAGTCCATGGGGTTGCAAAAGACAGAACTGAGGGACCGAACTGACCTGAGCACTTTGTGTGTGAACTGCTTAGTCGTCCTGACTCCGTGAATTAGGAATAATCATTAAGCCCAGAGTTCTGAGACTCAGAAGGAAAGGAGCCGGGCTCTGAGCAGGCATTCTAGCCCTGGACCCTGGCTGCGTGTGGTGCAGCCAGCTCCTAGGGCCCTGACTGAGCGTGCAGTGTAACTGAGATGGCACTGTTGTCAGAAATTCTGGTACCTCTGCCGGAAATATGTATGGCACTGGCTTTACTTTTTTTGTCTGTGGTGTTAGCAGGCGTTCAGATGGTTTTACTCTAGGTCCTCACGTCACAGTGAGGATAGCATTTCCCATGGACCCCCATTCAGCCCTGAAAACTTCTTATTTCTCCCCCAGTCCCAAACCTCCTCTCTTGTACAACAAAACCCTCCTTTGTCATCTTTCTGGACATCTTTTACCTCCTCAAACAGAAAACTGTAGATATTTCTTTTACCATTTAGGTTTCATTTGCTTAACAGTATCTTGCTGGTCAAGGAGGCACTTGGTTAATTGCCCTGACAGGGGAGCGTAGGCCGGGTCAGGCACAGCTCAGGAACCTGAGGATCAGGGAGTCTCCTTTAAAGACATAAGAAATGTGGAATGAAAGCATGGTAGTCAGCCTGATGAAAAGGCAGGGCTTTGGGCTTAGTTCCCAAACATGGTCTGTCTGTAAAATTGACGGCAGTGATCACCTTACTGAGCACAAGAGTGCTGGCCCCTGGGGTTCTGTGCTGTCCTGAGGAAGGGCTGTGGAACAGTGCCCTGGAAGGAGGGACAGCGCTTTGGGGGGAAAAAAGGCTGGTGACCCACCAGGTGGGGTGGCGACTGGCCCAGGGGAGGTGGAGGGGGAGCAGGCGGCCTGTGAAGCTGCTGGTGGAGTCGGAGAGTCAAGGTTGAAAGGCGGCTGGGGACGCACATGCGGACCAGCTCAGGCCACACCGTTTTCCTGTGAGGCAGACACTTAGGCTCTGTACTGGGTTTAAAAAAAAACAAAACGGGGCTTCTGCAGCTAGTCGGCCCCTCTGGTCACAGGGGGGATGCTGACCCCCACACACCTCTGTGGCTGAGTCACCCCGGTTCATCCTGTGGTCTAATCTGTTCAGCCGTGTCCTCCTTTGATTACGATTGTGTTTATTCTCTAGCATTTACTGTTGGCACCGTCTGATGTCGCAGGCTGGGGGATCTTCATCAAAGACCCTGTACAGAAAAATGAATTCATCTCGGAATACTGTGGAGAGGTAAGGCCGGGCCCCCCAGTCAGTCGCAGACAGTGGGATGGCCGCTGTGCTCACGTGGCGTCGCCTGTAATATGGTTTGGACTGAGTTTCATTGGGCACGTGTGCTGGGTTTGATTAGAGATGAATATAAATGCCTGTTCAGCTGAGACTCGTGGGTTTGGTTTGCTGGGAAGCTACACCGCTTCAGTCTTTGTCACATTCAGCTTTTTATCACCTGGGAGAACAAGAACTTTACGATGAGTCTCTCCTATTTAATCCATAGCCTAACTGATAAACTAAAGTATCCTTTCTAGGTTGTTAAGTTAGGGCAAACCCTGGGGCTGGCTGCATTTTGTACCAAGTAAAGAAGACTCAGGTTACGCACGTTCTCCAGGCAGTTACTTTAAAGCTGTGGAAGTATTTCTAAGTCAGAGTCCTTAAAACACCACTGTTCTCTGACAAAGAGAAATTGGCCAGTGACCCTCTGCTGAGTGTCATCAAGGTCCCAAATGTTCCAGGGTGTCTGCCAGGCTCACCTGATCGTGAATCACCTCACCCCGTGTCTGTCTTTTCAGATTATTTCTCAAGATGAAGCGGACAGAAGAGGGAAAGTGTATGACAAGTACATGTGCAGCTTTCTGTTCAACTTGAACAATGGTACGCTGCGGGGCCAGCGCCCCTCTGGTTCCCAGGCCACGCCTCAGGCCCCTCCAGGGGACGAAGCCGCAGAGATGACACGAGGGGTCCCCGGTGCCAGCTGTTTGAAGGGGGCTGGGCTTAGGAACAGGCTGTTTGCTGGAGGGCATCCCTGGTGGCTCAGATGGTAAAGAATCCACCTGGAGTGTGGAAGACCTGGGTCGGGAAGATCCCTGGGAGAAGGGAAAGGCTACCCACTCCAGTATTCTTGAGCTTTGCTGGTGGCTCAGATGGTAGAGAATCCACCTGCAATGCAGGAGGCCTGGGTTCGATCCCTAGGTTGGGAAGATCCCCTGGTGAAGGAAATGGTACCCATTCTTAGTGCTCTTGTCTGGAGAATTCCCTGAACAGAGGAGCCTGATCCATGAACGTGGTATATTTCTCCATCTATTAGTGTCCTCTTTGATTTCTTTCACCAGTGTTTTATAGTTTTTGATGTATAGGTCTTTAGTTTCTTTAGGTAGGTATATTCCTAAGTATTTTATTCTTTTCGTTTCAATGGTGA
>SJYV01047079.1:160990-185228 GCA_006410875.1 Neotragus pygmaeus
GCTATAGTACATGGGATCGCAAAGAGTAGGACACAACTGAGAGACTTTCCCCCAGGTTGGAGGAATGTGATACGTGGAGTGGGCGGTCCTGCGGTGGCCGGGGGTTCTGTGTGCAGGGAGGGGCTGTGGCGGCCCTGGGCTCTGAGCCGTCCTTGGCTCTCCTCCTGCATCCCTCCTGCCACGGCTACCAGTCGGCGCCTCTCTGCTGGGAGGGCCTGGAGCCCCGCCCTGTGAAGCACCTCCTCAGCTTCCCTGGGGGTCCCAAGGACTCGCGCGTGCAGACCCTGATCCTGGGGGAAGGCGTTGGGTCAGTCAGGTCCCCACTCCACACCCGTGCTACTCCGGGGGTCTCGCCACTGAAACCAGTGGGAACAAGTGGTCTGCATGTTCCATAACCAGTAACGTGAAAAAACCAATTTGAAGACACTTATGATGTTGATTAGAATTTCATTTTAACCTAGGGGCAGCATTTTCTTCCAGAGGTCATTTCTTACCGGTGAACCAGGTTGAATGATTTACTTGGTTTTGAAGGCAAACTCTAAAGAACAGTAACCACTTATATTTTTACAGAATCACAATAACCTTGTGTTTATTGATTTAAAACTGTTTGTTGGGTTATGCTTATTTTTTTCTCTTTAGATTTTGTGGTGGATGCAACCCGCAAGGGTAACAAGATTCGTTTCGCAAATCACTCAGTAAATCCCAACTGCTATGCAAAAGGTAAGTGCTCCGAAGCGGGTGGAGTCCCCGCAGGGCGTTGTGAGTGGTTCTGGGATCCTTACCCAACCGTCAGCTCCCCTCCCGGGTTGTTCTCACTGATGCCTTGACCCCACACCTCTCTTTGCAGTGATGATGGTCAACGGCGATCACAGGATAGGGATTTTTGCTAAGCGAGCCATCCAGACCGGTGAAGAGCTGTTTTTCGATTACAGGTTGGTTTCTAGTATCGGGGCTTTTCTGCTGGACGCTGAGCTCTGGCCGGAGGCCGGCTTCCGGCTCCGTGCTGGGCTTCCATCCGGGGCTGGTGATTTGCTGTGGGCGGTGCTGGGAGCTAGGGTGTACTGCTGGGGTAATGGCGTTTCCAGTATAAAGTCATGCTTTTTAGAAGTTCAAAAAATGCAGAAAGCTCCATTTTTACCTTCAGGGTCAGTGCCTGCCTTCAGGGTGCTGAGCACAGGCTCCCGGGGGGTGGTTATGCTGCTGGACATCCGGCTGGCAGTTTATACTGTCAAGTTCTGGGGAAAATTGACAAGTTATAGAATATTTAAATATAGTCAGAGGAATGTTTAGTTGAACAAATCCTGTGGCTGACTATACATCCCATCGAGGAGCTCGGTATTCTGTGTAGAATTGTCTTAAACTGGGGCCTGTGTGGAGCTGTTTCCCACCCAGTTCTTCCCAGGAGGAGCAGCTGGGTGGAGCACATTCCTTTGGGGGACCCGTAGGGCTCACCTGGTGGGAACAATCACAGGCATCTCTTGCCTCTGTGCTGTCCTGGCTTCAAGGGGCCCGTGGCCGGCTCTGGCCTGCTCACTAAGGTTTTCTGTGCTCCTTGTGTTTGGCCTCAACACTGGCCCCCGCTGCGGGCCTGCCTTCCTGAGCAGTTGGTTTCAGGGGCAGGGGGCTGGCTGAGGAAGGGGCGTTGTTGCCAGTTCTGTCCAGCTCGGCCCCTTTGCAACTGGAATGTTTGCACCCCTTCTGCGAAGGTGCCTTTGTGCAGGCAGCAGTAACGGGCTCACGTGTGCCTTGCCGAGGGGGCTGGGTCTCACAGGGCACTCACCTGTTCCTCCCGCTGTTTCAGATACAGCCAGGCCGACGCCCTGAAGTATGTGGGCATCGAAAGAGAAATGGAGATCCCTTGACACGTGCTACCTCCTCCCCCCTCCTCTTGGAACAGCGGCCTTAGCTTCAGGAACCTCGAGTACTGTGGGCGATTTAGAAAAGGAAAATGCAGTTTGAAATTCTGAACTTGCAAAGTACTGTAAGAATAATTTATAGTAATGAGTTTTAAAAAATCAACTTTTTATTGCCTTCTCACCAGCTGCAAAGTGTTTTGTACCAGTGAATTTTTGCAATAATGCAGTGTGGTACATTTTTCAACTTTGAATAAAGAATACTTGAACTTCTCTTTGTCTTGGTCATTTGTTACACCACCTCCCCACCTGGTTTTAGAAAAGGACTGAGTGATGGGAAAAACATTTCACCCCTTTGGTTTGTCAGAAGCCATCCTGGGAATATGGGTGTAACACATATTGCCTGTATTAGGCAAATTACTATTGCAAACATGTTATCATCTACCACAAATAATGGCTAAGGAGATGAGGACCCAGTAAGTGTTCACTGCTTGCATCCGAGACCAGGGTGCACGCGGCGCGTCCCGGTGCCGAGGCCTGCAGTTGCCCGCCCTCTGAACCTCATTCTCCACGACGACAGGAGAGCCCTGTGATGTAGCTCTAAATCCCACTAGATAGAGCCCTTCAGAAACGTGACGGGAACAACCAGGCTACTTCTGAATCTCAAAGGAGTGAGAAACACCCTTACCGTCCCGGGAAGTGGGGAGCTGCTCCTCAGGCCGGGCAGCAGCGATCAGTAAGTTTTCACTCGTTTGTAACATGAATGGGAAGCTCAGATAAAACCCCTTTCTTTCCAGTTACGCAAACATGGACGAGGCTGGTTTCTGCTGTCTCGATGCACA
Source organism: Neotragus pygmaeus (assembly GCA_006410875.1). Classification (NCBI taxonomy): domain Eukaryota; kingdom Metazoa; phylum Chordata; class Mammalia; order Artiodactyla; family Bovidae; genus Neotragus; species Neotragus pygmaeus. The sequence continues at coordinate 163,686 of SJYV01047079.1, forward strand.
AGCCCTGTGACCTGAGTCCTGGCATACAGTTTATTTACCCTTGGCTTTGGCAGCGGAAAACTGCACGTGTGCGTCTCCTGTGTCCCCTCGTCTTGCCTGCCACCTGCTGAGACCCCTGGTCTCTGTGCTCCACCCAGGAGGTGTTGCCCCCGAGCTTGCCCGATCACCACAAACTGCCCTTGGCACGAGGCCCCCGTGAAGCCCGTCACGTGACCAGAGGCAGCAGAAGACGGCCTCTGCCCTGATGGAGGGTGGGGCTTGGGAGCACCGCCCGGTGTGTGCGCTTCGCACAGCGGGCTTTCATTCCTCGACAGGCAGCGTACCTCCAGGAACCAGTCCACTGACTCACGGATGCGGAGATCCTGACCAGAAATCCTGGCCTGCAGCCACGGCCACATCCCGCGTGATCAAGAGCATCCTTAGCTCATCAGCTCGACGTGTTCCTTTACCTGGAATGGGGGCCAGAAAGAGCTTGACACAAGGTCCTCAATTCACACAGAACACCAAGTTTAAATATGTGCTCTTTTCCCCTCGCTCTCCCACCGAGGTAGTAATTGACATTGTGTGAGCCTTGGTGGGTTTAGTTCCCCAACAGGGGGAGCCAAGAAGAGCTCTGTGGAATGAGTGTCCACATCAGCAGATGCATACACATCAGGATATGGATGCAGTCACGGTTGCCATGGTTTAGGAAGATCACACCTTGTCTTCTGAGGAGAAGGAGCCCAACAACAGGCTGTCCAGCTGGTCAGCGTCTGTGGTCCCTAAGCTTTTCCCAATGGTCACAAAGACCCACACGCCTGACCACAGTCCTGACGTCCAAGTACAGGCAGCACCCTGGACTCCGACCAACTGCCACAGGCTAATCTGAAGGCGCCAACACATCATTCTGCATGAGAAAATGATCATTTTGAAATTTATTTTTTTTAATGTAATCTTCTACCTAGAAATTGCTTCCTCTTTCTCAGTATTGTCTGGATCACTCAATCTCCAGACTTCAGTGTGGCCAGTCAATGACTCCAACTCTGGATTCCCACCTCTGCCCAAGGTGTTCATCTGCCCCACTGCCACCGCCAAAAATCAATTCACAGATTGTGTCATTTAGATTTGTAGGTTGCAGGTAGGATCTTCTGGACCCAGGGATTGAACCCAGGTCTCCTGTACTGCAGGCAGTTCTTAACTTTCTGAGCCACCAGAGAAGCCCACTTTAGATTTGTAGGTAGGTCATCAAGAAAGGTTTCAAACGACATTTTGAAAGAACCTAAGAATTCTGTTAGAGGGCTTCTCTGGTGGCTCAGCTGGTAAAGATCCGCCTTCCCTGGTTTGATTCCTAGGTTGGAAATGTTCCCCTGGGGCAGTGCATGGCAACCCACTCCAGTATTCTTGCCTGGAGAATCTGCATGAACAGAGGAGCCTGGTGGGTTACACAGTCCATGAGACTGCAGAGTCAGACACGTCTAAGTGTGCACACACGCACACACACATACACAGTCACACACTGTTGGAAGTTGCATGGGCTTTGGGCTCTTATCAGAATAAGCTCAAATCAACACTTGCTTGGTCTTCTGGCTTCTGTTACAAATGATCCAGGGAGGGATGAGAAGTGGTCCAACACATCCAAGCCACACAGCTTTTTATAGGTGAACCAAAGCTCCATAAAGAAGTTTTAGAAAACTCCTCACCTATCTTGACCAAGTCATTGTTCTGCCTCTAGAGATGAGATTCATGTATATAGAATCAAATAACCCAGACAAGTTGCTGCCATTCCTAAAAAAAAATTTTTTTAAGGACTTAGGAGGGATTTACTTCAAATGAGTCAAATGATTTTTTAGCTGGGTGTGGCAAAATCTTATCTTTTTTTCCAAAGGAAAATTAAGATACCTCAATGAATAGGTAGACCATCTTAAAATACTAAAGTGAGTAAAAATATTTCAAATTTGGGTGCCTCTCAGCCCTGTATCTCCTGTTGTGGTGTCCCTGGATGCCTCCTACAAAGGCGCTGACCTGTGAGGGCTGGCAGTTTGCCTCTAGGCAGGCGTGAGGTTTGACCCATGAGAACCCAGCCCGGGAGAGGGGCTCCTGGCCCTGGGCTCTGCCTTGCTGCCCCCCTCCTAGGAGAGAGGAGACGGTTCCGTCAGGGGCAGCACTTAAGCAACTGCCCGGAACACAGCTTTCTTTCAGTGAACCAATCCCTGTGGGTTATGCCAAGGCTGCCGTCCACCACGCCTCTCCCGGGGCGTGAACTTCCCAGAGGGCCTGTGCACTAGGCGGCCTTCAGAGGCGGGGCATCAGCCCCTAGGCAGATTCAGAAGGCTACTATTGAGGTTCTGAAAAATGCAGCTCAATGCAGGAGACCCTGGTTTGATTCCTGGATGCTGGAGAACTCAACCCTCGTGGCTTGTATTTGGAGGCCCGGCCATTCTTGTTAGGCTAGGAAGTGGTTTGCGGAATGAAGGCAAGAAATCTGGAACTGCCTTTTACTCCACACCTATTAAACAGGACTTTCACCTAGTGTGAGGGTTGGGGTATGCACAGGGAACCTCCCAACACCCACCTCCAGTCTGCCTTTGTTCACGGATGTCCTCGGTCTTACCAAGGACACTCTTGATCCTGGAGGAACTCGAGAGACATCAGCCAAGTCTCATGAAGAGGTCCCTTCCCTCTCTTGAAGGGGAGGGTGGGACAAATTGAGTAGAGCATCAGCGCCTATACACTGCCATGTGAAACAGCTAGCTGGCGGGAAGCCGATGTGTCCTCTGCAATGACCCCGAGGTCACCCCTTGAGGGGTGGGATGGGGGGAGAGTTTGGGGGCGAGCTCAAGAGGGAGGGGGTCTATATCTGATTCACTTTGTTGTGCAGCAGAAACACACAAAATTGTGAAGCAATTGTACTTCAGTTAAAAAACAACAACCGTGAAGCTCTATTATGTGACCTGGCAACCCCACTCCTGGGCATGTATCTGCGGAGGCCGTCGTCTGAACATGTACCTGGACTCCAACGCTCACCGAGGCACTACTTAACAGTAGCTGGACGTGAAGGCAACCTAAATGTCCATCAGTAAATGAACAGATGAAGAAGCTGTGGTACCTAGACACAATGGAATATTATCCAGCCACATAAAAAAGAATGAAACAATGCCATGTGCAGCAACACAAACGGACTTAAAGATGGGGACACTAAGTGAAGCCAGAGAAAGACACGCCACACAGTATCACTCACATGCGGAAGTCTTAAAAAAAAGGAGCAAATGAATGGGTCTACAAAACAGAAGTCAGAGTAACAGATGTAGAAAACAAACTTGTGGTGACGATGGGGTAAGGCAGGGGAGGGGTAAGTTGGGAGACTGGGACATGTGCATACTGCCACATATAGAATAGAAAACAATGAGCTCCCGTATAGCACAGGGAACTCTACTCAACATGCTGTAATGACCTGTATGGAGAAGAATCTAGAAGAGTGGAAACAGGTGTAACTGAATCATTTCGCTGTACACCAGAAGCTAACACGTAAATCAACTGCGCTCCAATAAAAATTAAAAAAAAAAAAAAGCAATTTACCTTCCTACTCTCTCGGGGAGTCAGACGCAAGTGCGGCAAGCAGCTGTGGGGGTTTACAGCACGCCTCTCCCTGGGCAGGCGGACTGCTGCCAGGAAAAGCAGAGCTGTGGTCTCAGCTCCCGGCCGGGGACTCGCAGGGCAGTCTCCAGGTGGTCCTCGGAGCCCCAGGCCACACAGCTCCGGGGGGCAGGGGCTCTCCAGGGGGGGTGGCACTGCTTTTTGCCTGGTTCATACACTGGGGCTCTTTTTAAGACTGTTAGAAAAAATAAGATATATTAAAACAAACATGGAAACCATTAGACAGGTACTTGTCTATTACTCCTCCTTTTCATAACCAGTTTAACCATTAAATTAAAAAAAACTAACCTGTTACATGCCAGATTGGTCCAAAAAACTGGAAGGACACAGTAGCTTGGGTGTCTTCCTCTGGCCCTGCTACACCGGCCCCGGGCTTCTGCTCCCGCCTCCCATTCCTTCTGGATTCAGGCTGGGAAGCGACCTCGAGGGGCTGCAGGCCAACCATCGAGACAGACGAGGAGTCACAATGGGCCAGAGGCAAAAGGGAGGCGCTGGCGGTGGATGTGGCCCCTGAGCCCGACTCGGGACGGACGCTGTGACCAGCGGCCACCCTTCCAGGAAGGCGACTGGCTGAGCCCGGCCAGCACCACGAGGGTCTGCAGAGAAGCCGCGGGGAGGCTCTGGGGTGTCGGTCACTGGAGGCAGTCAGGGGAATGAGGGCAAACGCTTCAGGAGAAGGCGACCAAGGGCTTGGATAGCCAAAGCTTAAACAGGTTCCCTCTGGGCAGGGCGGCCCTCAGGAAGACACCAGGGAAGGCCTGTTTGCACAATCATTATATCTTTTATTTACAGATAGAAATTAGTAAAACTTAAAACAAAAACCCAATGCAACTTGTACAGAAATCCTTTAACTTTCTTTATTTTCACACATTAAAAAATGAAACACACTATACAAATGGTTTTCTCATAGCAGATTACACGTGGGTCCCTTCAGACCCGCTCTCCAGGACTGCCGGCCTCCGAGGGGCCCCGGCCGGCAGCTGGGGCTCGCGTGGCCAATGGTTGATCCGGATGCAGACACATGCAGCCCTCGGCGCGGGAGGTCCCCCCCTCCGGTCTTAAATTAGGTTAAATGGCGTCGGTGTCCGTATGTACAGACGTGAAGTGTGGCGGTCCTGAGCAGCTCCGGGGCCCGCGCCCGCGCCCGCGGCCTGGGCCTGGGGCCGGGCGGGCGTCCGGGGGCGCGGCCGCCGCGCTCGGGGCTGCCGTCCCCGCGGCCGAGGGGCTGCGCCCGCGCTCAGACCCCCGGGTTAGGCCAGGTAGCTGTAGGTGTCCTTCTCCCCGTCCACTCGCTCCAGATACTCCTTCTCGATCAGAATGTCAATGCATTTCTGGACGTGGTGTTCCGAGGAGGGAGAGCCCGCGAAGAGAGAGAAAAACACACTTACCTTTCCCGACGGGGGAGAGGGACTCTCCCACCCTTCCCAGGGGGTGCCCCCCACGCCGGCCCTGCGGGGAGCGCCGTCACTTCCCGCAGCGCCCCCTTGCCCCGGGCGCCTCACCCCAGGGTTTCCCACCGCCCCCGCGGGTCTCAGAAGGGGAAGGAGCCGCCGCTTTCTGTGTGAAAGACCCCGGGGCTCCGTGTCCCCGGGCTGCAGGCTCCCGGGGGCCCAGGAGGAGCCACGTCCGCGGGTTGAGCCTCCTGCCGGGCTCCGCACACGCAGGAAGCTCCCGGGCCGGCGCCGTTCGCTCTGAGAAGCTCAGCAAGCAGAATGCAGAGGATTTTGCACGTCTCAGAATTCGGCCTGTTTTCTTTTGTGGAAACCTATTTTATGGGACTAGCCAAGCTCCTCCGCGACCGTCATCGCCTCTTTTGTCTCCTGAGATGATAATCATCCGAATCCTGCTGCTGGGGGATTCCTGTACCTTAATTACTGGGACCCGGGGCTTGAATCTTGAGGACAGCTGAGTCAGGACTTCTCCAAGTAACTGCTGGTGTTTTAGGACCTTCCTCATTTTCATAATTCTCACAATAGCCGCCTATGTGACCAAGGAAAGAAAAACAGACCTTGTTTTCCCCAGAGTTAACCAGAACTTGTCTGTAACGAGGAGAAGCAGCAGTAAGGCTTTGGGGCGCGCTCTGTGCGCAAGACTGGGAACCAACGGGAGCGAACACACTGCAGGTCCAAGGACGCAGGGGGCAGGTTCTTTCTGCTCGTTTCGGCGCCAACACAACAAACGTTAAAGTGTTTTGGTCTTGTGAGCAGCAATTTTAGTAATTTGACCCAACTAGAACACACATTTAAAATGAGGAAAAATTCAGTCCTCAAAGCCACAGACGGCACCAGAGCACTCCACCAGACAAGCCTCGCTCCCGCCCGTTTTACGGACTCCCTGCTCTCATCTGTTTCATCGTTATTTCATCTACTCCACCCAGAACCATCCATCATCCAGGCCGCCTCTCCCAAGTCCCAGGCGACACACAGCCCGAGGGAAGCGCCCCAGCTACGGCAGCCCGCCTGCTGCGTGAGGGGCCGGCCCCGGTCACCTGGATCAGCAGTTTGCGATCTTCCTCGATGTTTTTGTGTGTGGTTTCCTGTTCCTGCTTCTGTTCCGTTTTCATGGGCACATTGATGTTAACCCTTAATTTTTTACTGTCAAGAAAATCGAGAAGACCAGTCACTATTGCTTTCAAAGACGTGCAGTAAAGCTGCTTTCTGTCTTCGGTCTTGAAGAGGGGCTCTGCCCCCAGACAGAGGGTGGAGAGCGTGACCGACGACCTCCCGCCTCCCCAGGCCGGTGCCGTGTCACCTCTGTGAAAGGCCCCCTAGTTCCCTACGGGGCGGGGTCCCACTCTGCCAGCAACAGGACGGCTGTGCCCCAGGAAACTCGGCTCCTTAGCCTGCTCTCCCCAAACTGTCAAGTGAAACATCAAGACACGGGGGCTCAGAGGGCCAGGCTTTCTAGGCGAGCCACCTACCGAACGAAGAAAACCCTGAAAACCTAGTCAACTGGAGAAACACCCGGGATGGCCAGAGGAGGTCAAAGGCCCCAGCAGAGGCCGGCACTGGCTCACGGCCCCGTGTGTGGGGACACCCGTGCGCATGCTCGGGGTAAGGGGTGAGTCTGCGGCCTAGGACCATCTACTTAGCAGATTTTCCTTACTTTTTATAACCAAGATATAATTTTATTAAGGTATCTGGCTTCAATTCCACCTCATCAACATTTGCGTTTTCATCTTCCAAGACCTGTAAGAAAACAACTGTTAGTACACATCATCTCAGGAAACGGCTTTCTTCCAGTTTAACATTCAAAGAACACAGACGTACCAATAACTTGGACTTCAATAAAATCTGTAGGACTTGTGCCAAAATGTCCTGCAATTAAAGAGAAAAATACATTTTTTTTCTTTGCAGTAACAACCACAGTCAATCCCAGAGTCCATTTTTGGGGAAAAATTAGTGACCCAAGTAGAAGAATATGTCCAGAGGGAAAAGAGGGCTGCGCCCCTCAGAGGCTCCCCAAACCTACTCCAAAAAGTGGCAGCAACCCCTTTCTGCTCTTGATCACCCAGTATTAAAACTCACAACTCTACTAATAAAGACCAGAAAGTGTAAGATCGACTTCCTTGATTGCATCTTGGACACAGCACTGAAATGAATGGGCAGGAGCTTCAGCAGCCTTGCACGCACCTTCTGTTCATGAACACGACAGGGGTGGCGCCCGAGACCCTGCTGCTGACTTGACTTTGGTGAACCTACGCCCCTGGGCCGCCTCTGCGCGCAGAGAGCGGGCGGTCCGTCCTGTCTCAGCTCTCCTCTAGCGCCCCAGCTTGGGGACCCCACACAGCGGGACAGCCGCGGGGACGCTCACGTGCTCCCCTGCCCTTAAAGGAAGGCCATTTCGGCCCAGGCGAGGCCCAGCTGGAGAGGCCTCTGGTGTGCTGACCAGCCCGGAGCCGGATGAGGATGAGGTGGCCACGCCCGAGGCACGGCCGCAGAGGCTGTCTTCACGAGCCAGAGAGACTGAGCAGCCAACAGCCCTCGTGCAGGAGAGGAGAGGGAAGTGGGGGAGGCTGAACAGTGGAGCGAGGGGCCGCCCAGCTCCGAAAACGGAGTTCCCGAGAGCAGAGCCCTCCCTGCAGTCTGGGGGCAACCTGAGCCTCTCCTCCTCCTGGTGAGGAATGAGGAAGGAAAAAAAAGGAGACTCTTACGTGCACAGAAGCAAATTCTTGTGTTATTAGAACTTGAAAATGAATTCTGGGCTAACTTGAAGCATGACGCAAAAATAAATGACTTTCCTAATTGACGTTCCATGAGGCCAATATTACCCTGACACAGAAACCAGACAGGAAAATGGCAGACCAAGTGCCCTATGAATAAAGAAGCAAAAATCCTCGAGAATATTCCAGCGAACCAAACCCAGCAGCATATAAACAGTATTATATACCATGACCAAGTGGTATTTATCCCAAGAATGCAAGGGTGGTTCAACATTTAAAAGACAGTCAACATAACACACATCAATAGATAAAAGCACATAGTCATCGCAATAGAGTAGCAAGAACATTTCAACAAAATCTCACAGTTTCATGATGAAAACACTGAAAAACAAAACACTATAGAAATAGAAGGCAATGTCTGCAGTCTAGTAAACAGCATCTAAAAAAAACGCACAGTGACAAACTGCAAGCTTTCCTCTCAAGGTCAGGAACAAGACAAGGATGCCCGTGCTCACCACTTCTACTCATCACTGTACAGGAAGTTCTATCCACAGCAATCAAGCAACAAAAATAGAGACACCCAAGGAGTAAAAGTAAGTAACAAAACTATTTGCATTTATAGATGACATGACTGCATATTTAAAAAGTCCTAAAGAATCCACACAAAAAGTACCAGAATAAATGCATTCCGCAAGATTGCAGCATACAAGAGCCAACAGGTAATTGTATTTCTGTACACCAGCAATGAATTTACAATTTCATTAACAATAGCATCAAACTTAATAGAATACTTAGAGGAGTAAATTTCACCAAGTATCAAATTTAATACTTAGGAGTAAATTTCACCAAATGAGTGTAAAAAGGCTTGCATGATAAAAACTATGAAACACAGTTAAAAGAAATTACAGACAATCTGAAAAAACAGAGAAAGACATCCATGTTCACAGATTAGAAGAATTGATATTGTTAGGATGGCAATTCTCCCAAAGCAACCTACAGATTTAATACAATCACCATCACAATTCCAACTGCCTATTTTGCAGAAACAGAGAAGCTAATTCTGAAATTTATATGGAAATACGAGGGACCCAGAACAGCTAACACAAGTTTGATAAAGAACAAAGTTGGATGTCTCAATTCCAAAACTTATTACAAAAAGACAATGTGGTACTGGCATAAGACAAGACATTTAGATCAGTGGAGAAGAGTTGAGAATCCAGAAATACATCTAGAACCAACTGATTTTCAACAAGGTTGCCAGTACCAACCAGGAGGGAAAAACATGTATAAAAATATCCAATCACTATGATGTACACCTGAAACTAATGTATTAATTTATACTTCAATTATACTTCAATAATAAGTCAGATGTACTTCAAGAAAAAACAGGGCAAGAACAATCTTTGACCTTGGATTAGGCAATGATTCCTTAGATGTCTGACACCAAAAGCATAAGCAACAGAAGAAAAATAAAGTGGGCTTCATCAAAATTAAAACCATGTGCGTGATAAAGAAAATGAAAACCCACAGAGTAGAGGGAATATCTGTAAATCACTTATCCAAAAAGGGTCTACAACACAGAATATATGAAGACTTCTTACAACTCAACCAAACGACAACCCAATTAAAAGTGGGCATGAACATACAACGAGGCACTACTTCATATCCGCTAAAATGGATGAGCACGGTGCTGGCAAGGATGCGGAGAGGGTGCAACTCCCCCACGCTGCTGCTGGGAACACAAGCCGGGGTAGCCTCGGTGGGGCCGCCTGGCAGTTCCTCCAGAAGGTAAACGTAAGCTGTCACGACTGTGACTCCGCAGCTAGGTTTACGCCCGGAGAACTCAAAGTACGTCCATCCAAAGACCTGCACACACATGTTCCCAGGAGTGTTACTCAGAATAATCGAAAAGTAGGAACAACCCAAACGTCCATCAACTGATAAATGGATAGACACGATGTGGTCCATCCGTATACTTGAATGTATTTTTTCCGTCACAAAAAGATGAAGGTAAAGAGTAGTTACTGCTACTCTAACGGTTACTGGTTTCTTCTTATGCGGATGGAAATGTTTTGGCTTTGTATGACGGCAGTGGCTGTACAACCCTGTGGAAAGCCACTGGGCAGTGTAAAACGGTGAATTCAGTGTCATGTGAAATGTAACTCAATAAACAACGAGTAGCAGGAAGGATGACATTTGGTGAGAATTTAAGATTAGTGAGGGAAAGCTTAGCTGGAAAGAGGGCTGAGAGCAAGCTAAATGAACGAGAAGTGAGCCATGTGGGCATGTGTGTGTGTAGGTATGTGTTACATTGAGTTTAAAAATTAAGCTTTTAACACATCATGTGTTGAGCCCTGGAAGAAGAGCCTATTCAGGGTCATGGATCCGCCCCCCTCCCCAGGACACAGAGGCTGGAATACCATTTTGATCTGGGTGCTGTCCGTCAGCTGCTGCACGGCATAGGCATCCTCCGTGTTGTACTGGAGCAGGATGGCCATCTGGAATGTGGATGCCTTCGGGGCCCCATGCGAAGGAAAGAGAGAGAAGAAAGAGCTAAATGCTGGGCAACTCTCAAAAGAACTTACTTAGGAAACCAGTGCTCTGAATAGACGCAAAAAAACAAAGCTGATCCATTAAGCAGGAGTAACACACGTCTCACAATTCCACCATGATCTGCTTCTTCCCGAAAGACGCCGCTCCCTACCTTTACAGACACTCGAGGATTCTGCACTCTGCATTTTCTTCCACATTTTGTCTATGTAAATACAGTGGACCTTTGAATGACGCAAACTGAATACTTAAGATGGGGTGTCTTTTTATGTAAATGATCTCAATAAAGTTTACATGTCTACTGATCCAAAGCGGGCCGGGTGGGCACTGAAATTTTAGGTAATGAAGTCTGAACTCAGAGATTCTTCTATGTATACTTGGGAAGAAAGAAAACAATTTCAATTGCATAGGGGACCCTTGACATGGGTTTGAACTGTGTGGGTCCATTTATCTGTGGATTCCCCACCCTCAACGGTAAATAGGACAGTGCTACAGATCTGAGGTTTGCTGAATCTGAAGATATAAGGAAACCATTGGATGCGAGCTGCTGACTCTAAGTTTTGTGCAGATTTTCAACTGCCCAGGGGGTCAGTGCCCCAAACTCCCATGCTGCGCAAGGGTTAGCTGTATAGAAATCCACATTCAAGCTGATAAAGACCTCTGGACCTGGTGTAACGGAGTATCAGACACTTCAGTTTATCAGAGTAGAATTACTGAAAGTTTAATGAGCGGGTTGAGTCTGCAAAATGCAGTCAGAAGTTTCTTAACACAGATTTATAATTGGTTTTATAAGCGCACAAGTGAACCCTCTTCAAGATGGACTCTTTAAGGGACAAGATCTTAACGGAAACTGTGGCTCTTGTCAGCCAGGAGCCAGAGGAGGTCCCTTCGCCCAGCCGACACTTGGCTGCCATCAGGCGGTGTGCGGCGCGGCGTGCCGCAGGGAGCGAGCGCCGAGGCCGCTGTCGACAGGAAACTGCCCCGCCAAGAAGAGAGCCTGGTATCACAATTATAGACAGAAAATGCCAGCTTTTTAAAGCTGGTATCTGAACAGTTAGTGTGTGTCAAGGACACTCTGCGACCCCAGGGACTGCAGCCCCCCGGCTCCTCTGTCCACGGGATCTCCCAGGCAAGACCGGGAAGTTGGAGTGGGCTGCCACTTCCTCCCCCAGCCCATCTTCCTGACTCCGGTACTGAACCTGCGCCTCTTACATCGGCAGGCAGACCCTTTGCTGTGAGCCACCAGGGAAGCCCTCAAACACGTATTAAAATGCCTTCAACTGCACTTAGCCTTCACGCCGCACACACAGTCCAAGCACGAACACCGCCCCACACACTTTTGTGGAGGAGAAAAATCAGGTTCTGCATTAGTGCGTAGCTTCTCCCTTAGCTAGAGAGAACTCACCTCTCCAACTCATAAAATCCAAGCTGTTTAACCTCAGTGTTATTTTGCAGAAGCTTAACTCTAGATTCTGTTGCATGTTACCATTCATTTCAGTTCGGTCTGGATTTCTATAATTCATCTATCTTCATTTATATTAAACAAACAAACCTCCAAAATAAAAAGTGATCTTACCTGCAAAGTGTATCTGTTTTTGAAGCAGTTTGTTACTAATTCTCCTTTTGACAGTTGATATAACCACGTCAATTTTCTGCCACTGTGACGGCTGGCGTAAAAGGCTGTGAATCGCTGGTAACTCCGTTCCAGCTGCGTACAAAGTGGGGAGAGCGCTTGTGAAACACATACCTCAACACATCCTACGGTCAGCATCTCTCAACACAAACACTGGCCCTAGTTCGCAGGACAAAATGCTGACATAAAAATGACTGCAAATATCAAATGTTCATTATCTTGCAGAAGCCCATTAATTTACACGTTTGAAAGTACAATTAAAAAAAAAGTCTCTAGTTCAAGACAAGTAGAGATCACCACGACGTTCATCACAGAACTACGAGGTCCTACTTTCTGAGAGTAAACCACCACTGCTGAATGGGCCCAGAGGTGCCACCTCCTGACCCCATGCTGGCCAGTGCTCAGGGCTGCCTGGGCACGGCTCGGCCAGCAGGAAGGCCTTTGCAGGCATGCAGCATGAAGGGGCTCCTCCTCACCCCTGCCCAACACCAAGGAACAGAAGAGGAACCCATCCTTACCTCTGACGGCAAGGCAAACGTGCAAGACTGCTGAAAGGGCCACGATCCGGAACTCAGCACCTGAATACTGAAATCCACTGGGGGGTTGGGGGTGGGGAGTTCAGGAATACATTAGCCTTATAAACTAGAAAACGCCAACAGAGCAGGTAAACTTAAAATTGCTTTTTATTAAAAGGAAAACACACTAAATGAAAAATCCTGCTTTAATATAAAACTAAGGATGAAACACACTAAATTTCAATTAAATTTAGTAAAGGGAAAGTGTTAGTCCCTCAGTTGTGTCTGATTTTGCAGCCCCATGTACTATATATAGCCCACCCTGCTCCTCTGTCCACAGGGATTCTCCAGACAAGAATACTGGAGTGGGTTGCCATTCCCTTCTCCAGGGGATCTTTCCCACCCAAGGATCTCCCGCATTACAGGCAGATTCTTTACTGTCTGAGCCACCTGGGAAGTAAAGGGAAAAAGAGCCACAAATTCTCTCCCCGCAAAGAGTCTTTCATTCCTTGTGTAACTCAGAATTATAATATCATGTGCCTGTTTGGCTTCATCTGCTCTGGTTTTTAGCCACCAATCAGCTCAATCCACTCAGGGTACACCTGAGTTCCTCAGGCTGGATGGCCTGAGAGCCTCAAACTCAAGACAATGAGAAGCGCAAGCCAACCGACTTCATTATGCTTTGTGTGGCACTGATGACTCTGTGTACAGCACAAAGACTGTATGTATCAATACACACATAATCTATGAATTATACCGTAATTATGCCATCACTGCAGACAGCTGACAGCGAGTTTGCTGGCACCACGGTCGAGTTTTACAATGGAATGGTGCTTTCGATTTGGGGCAAGTACAGCCTCATTTTTCATTTAAAAACAAGAGAATCACCATATGACGATATCAGCGAAACCTGCCTCCCCCTGCTGCTGTCAGACCTCGCAGGAGCCCAGGGGGCCTCTGCGTGTCCTGACCCCACCTTGTCCTGACCCCCAGGGCAGTCAAGGAGCCAGGTTTTGACTGGTCATCTGTATGGCCAAGGCAGTTTCTTATAATAGAAGAAACTGCTAGAATGGAATCAAACTAAAGTAAAAAAAAGTTAACTGAAACTTAAACTGCAAGTGGCACCCCTGAGCTGGCGACCAGCCAGGGTGAGGTGGCCACGCCAGCCAGTGGAAGAGGTCAGGGCTCAGGACCTGAACACAAGACCCCCACCGGCTCGGCCCCTCGGGAGGCAGGAGGCGGGAGGTGCGTGGGGTGCGGACTTCCTGTGTGCCTGGCCCTGAATTTCTGATAAAGCTGCTGTCTCTTGCACTCATTACAAAGAGTGCCGCCTCCTCCAAGAGCCCTGCCTGGTCAAGGAAGCTCGGGATCCAGGGGATACTCACAATCCAGTGGCTCGGAGTTCGTCAGGTGCTTTTTGAACTGCTCGTTCAAATCTTTGCTTACACCAATGTCTTGAAACATCCGCTGAAGTTTAGAGGTATACTCAAAACCACAAGCTTGCTGAAATGAACCCAGACAACTGCCTTATTAACTTCTCCAGAGACAGATGTATACAGGGGAGTGTGACGGGGAGCATACACACAGTAGGTGCTGAACGGCAGTGCTGAAGCTGCAGTAGGTACAGGCGCTCACAGTATGAACATGCACTGATTAAAGTCCATACGCTATCAAAGCCTACACAGCTGCAAACAGAACCGTCAGCGACTGGCGTAGAGCACCGTGACTGCCGCTCGGGTAAGAAGAGCGAGGATTTCTGACAGCACGAGAACACCAAGACGACCTGGCTTGTCTGTGTCTCGCCTGTGGCCACGGACTGACCTGCCCTACCCCCCTGTCCCATGCTGCAGCCTTAGGCTGATGGCACCCGGAGGTGGGGCTGCGGTGAGATGAGGAGTTTTAGGAAAAGTCCCGAGGGTGGACCTCTATGTGGGGAAGAGTTGGTCGGGTGGGGACGTGGCTGGGCATCCTCAGGGAAGGGGTGGGGGGCAGGGCGGGGAGCCTGCACTGGACACTGAGCTGCCTGGACCTTGACCTGGGCATCCAGTAGCCTCTGGAGCTCTGAGAACACTTCTCTCCTGTTTGAGCCACTGAGTTATGGTATTCATCACAGCAGCCCGCATAGAGTAACACACACATTAACTAATTTCCACTTACAGTGAAATACGCCATAAAACATGGAACAGCCCCTGAGAGGCCAGGTGCAGCGGGAGCCGAATTAAGAAAGAAATGCTCAACAGCCAGCTAACACTGATGTTTCCTGTCCTCCTGCAGACGTGGGGTTACTAACCGTCAACCAAGCCCAGATAAATACAAAAAGCCCCACTTGTTCAAGGCCAACAAAACATACGAGTGGAGGCCACGCCAGGTGGAGCGACTGGGTGGGGGGTGGGGGCGCGCAGAGCTGGGGCTGTGCGCAGGAGCCGGGAGAGGGTGTGCTGGGTGGGCTCAGCTGCAGCAGAAAGGCGTGTGTGTGCACACGTCTGTGTCTGGGAACCTGTGTGTGCATGCACATGGGGCATGGGCACACATGTAAGTGTCGGGGAGAGCAGAGGCAGCCCTACGACGGGGGACTGGACGCGTCTCAACAACTTCGGTGGGGGGCCTGGACGCGNCAGAAAGGCGTGTGTGTGCACACGTCTGTGTCTGGGAACCTGTGTGTGCATGCACATGGGGCATGGGCACACATGTAAGTGTCGGGGAGAGCAGAGGCAGCCCTACGACGGGGGACTGGACGCGTCTCAACAACTTCGGTGGGGGGCCTGGACGCGTCTCGACAATGGTGGTGGGCTCTCGGTGTGCAGCGGCAGCGCTCACACCGTGCCATCACAGCCGACGGCTCGGCCCAGCCGACGGCCGGGAGGACCAGGAGCCTCAGCGCCCGAGGCCGCGCTCTCTGGGAGAAGCCAGCCTTACCTTTAGCTTGGAGATCATGCTCGCCTCGGCGTCGTCACTCGCGCTGTTCTGGTGCACAAGCCTCTTGGCCAGCATCTTCGCGTAGAACTTCTGAAACACGTCCTTGTCCTCAATGTACTTGAAGACCACCATCTGGAAAGCCGCCAGAGAGCACACACACACCTTACGACCAGTCCCAGCCACAGGCCGGGAAGCAACACCCGTGGGTCTTGTTCTGTCCCACCCCGTATGCTGACATTTAGAGGGAGAGAAACTACTGCCCCCGTAATCGTTTAATCCTGTCATCCACTCCTTAAATCACACAAAGTTGGTCTAGACTTATTACTAATGAGAAAGGTACAAATGCTAAAATTACTGACTCAGTACAGGAAGTAAAATCAGATTTAGAATAAAGTAAGTGTTTCTGCTACTTTTCAGATGCCTCATATGCATAACCTCAAAGCCATCTGTCGAGAAAAAGCTCCTGAAAGCCGACCTAACTAGCCGGCACCTTACCACTTGGTTGAGCGTGTCTTCGAGTTCTGCTTCTTCTGGGTTCTTGGAACTGAAAATGTTTAAAAGGCACAGTGTTTTATTAATAAAACAAACCAGCAAATGTTTACTAAACAAGCACCTCTTTGCCAAACTACCGTATCAGATGCTATTCAAACGGTGAGTTCTTTTTCAGATCAGCACGTGGTTGAGGGAAGGTTAGCTTTTCTAACCTGTGGCCATTTGGCAGTCTTATATTCTATTTCATAAACCATCCTTCCAAATAATCATTTAGAATATCCACAACAAAAATTAAAAGTTTCCAGAACATTCTGAATCAAGTTTTCCTTTAAGATAAGCCATTTAAATGTAAGTAAATTAGCTTCGCTTTTCTGCTTTCCTCAATATGCTTGAACTTTGAAAAAATAAAAGGCCGTTCAATGGCCTAACAGCTAAAGGTAGTGGGAGAGCTTTTTAAACTCCCTCCCCAGTGCTGCCTCCCGCTTGTCATTATGTCTGCAAAACAGATGGCTGTCCTTTAGCAACTGACTCGTTCACTGTGGTCTATGAGCAAATATTAACTGAAAAGTGACTTCAGGACTAAGAAAAATTTAAAGGTTTTGCTCTAAGAGTCCTCTCTAAACGAGATCCCTATAAATTCATCTAAAATGACCCAACCACCAAACAGGCTCTGAAGAGGTGCTCCTGCTTCAGAATGGTTGGCCAGGAGCTGCTCCCTGAGAGGCCGGGGCCGTGTCCCTCTCCTCAAGGGTTCCCTTGGCGCCCACTCGCCTCCAGTCACTAACGCACGCTCATTAGAGCCGCACTTCGGAGCTCTCCGCCACTCTGTCTGCGTCAGCTGCCTTAACGAAAGAACAGCCTATCAGACTCGATGAGACAGTTTCTGAAAAGACAATGGCTAAAAAAGCAGCTGTGTGTCCTGCCAAACAAACTCAAGCTCTGCCAAAGTGCCTGCGTATTTAAAACACGAAAGTTTTTCATTTGATAGAGCTCCAAATTTTAGCCTTTTAGCTAGGAGGGTCATGCTCACATCATCTACAATTACAGACTTAAGAAACAGGTGAACTGGGCACGTAACATGAAACATGAAATGACTTTCAGGAAGACAAAGAAGGTGTACTCGGTTTACAGTATTTTTCTCAAAAGGTACAAAAAAATTACAATGTACCACACATAATAGAACTTTTAACTCCTCATCCAGAGGCCGAGGTTTTCAGCAGGTTTACTAAGAAAACGCACAAACGCACTCGTACCTCTTCTTCAGCAGGGAGTCACAGTATCGAGCCAGCAACTCGGGCGATTTGCTAGATGACTGAGCCATCTTGGTGACTGCGTTATTGTTTATGAAGCGACCGCAAGCCTGCAAACCACAGACACATGGTCAGAGGCCCGCGGGCCTGCAGACCACAGACACACGGTCAGAGGCCCGCCCGCAAGCCTGCAGACCACAGACACACGGTCAGAGGCCCGCAGGCCTGTAGACCACAGACACACGGTCAGAGGCCCGCAGGCCTGTAGACCACAGACACACGGTCAGAGGCCCGCCCGCAAGCCTGCAGACCACAGACACATGGTCAGAGACCCGCGGGCCGTTCGCCCGGTCCCACACGGAGCCACAGGTCAGTATACCCACCTTGTCCAGTGCAGCCACAAAGCCAGCATCATTGTTGAATGCCGACATCACCAGGGCGTTGTATTTTTTATGAACATCCAACACTGTCTGTACATACATTTTGGGGTCCTTGGGGAGAGGGAAAAACAGACACGAGTTGGTTCCTGGGGACTAGCCTGTATACTCACATGCTACTGGAAAATATTCCAAAAGATCTGCTTCCTTCTTCAAAGATGCTAACAAATAAGATCAAGAAATAGTTCACATCCCATCATCAAAACACAGGACATTCTGCTTATAGATATAATAAAAGAAAATATATTCTCTGCACTCAAAATGAAATACTAATTCCAAGCTACATGAAAAAGTGATTTTTCAAATTAGTTGAAAACTCAAAGGAACCACACAAAACAGACCTTCAAAGTGACAACTTTGCTTTGTCTACTTTTCCTGGTGAAAATTTCATATTCTGGACTTTGTCTTGGCTGCGGAAACCCGTCAATAAGTTACTTAGAACTTAGCTGAGCAGGCAATGCAAGAATAATGTAGGTTTGAGATCTTAGGATGTGTGGGCAAGGGCAGGGGTGGGTCGCACGTGGCAGTGAGGGTCTGACTAGTACACCCAGGAAATCTGAAGATGGACGAGGACAAGTAGAGAGCTAGGGTGGGAAAGGCCAGGCCTGGAGACCGTCAGAGCACCGGGTGATCGGCGGGGTGGCCACCGAGACTCTCTGGACAGAAGAATAGAAAGGAGATGTGAGAACCAGCCTCAGGGGAGGTTTCGGGAGCGCTGCAGAAGGCAGGCAGGAAAGACGGGCCGGAGGGGACAGTCCAGGGTCATACGAAGACCAGAGTGGCCGACCCGAGGGCTGGCCACGTGTCAGAGGGCAACTGAGCTCGCGGGTCTGACCCATCTCACTGCGGGGTTGGGGCTGTCGGCCTCCCCCTTAGAGACGAGGAAACAAAGTCAAGGGCGAGCACCTGGCCAGCCTGATGTGGGCAGCCTGCTCCTGGGAGTCTCAGAGAGGAAAAGGCCCAGGGAGAGGTCAGGCAGACAGGTGGGGCCCACGCGGTGCTGCTGGACGTGGGGCTCAGCATGAGCGCAGGGCTCCGCGGCCAGCACGTCGTTGACGGGAGGCGTCAATGGTCTGCCAGCACGCCCCAATTCCTGACGGGTATTTCTCCTCCAGTTCAGGAAGGAGAAACCACAGCTCCCCCAATTCCAATTATTCTGCGTTTCTGTGACATCTGACTTGATTTCGGGTCACCATTAAATCATTCTTCTGTGGTAGGGTTATACCAGGAGGTTCAGAGGTTTTCTGTTATTAAAGATATAATAAACATGCCAGGCCTATTATTATTATCAATAAAAGTACTGTGACAAGATTTTCATCTCAGTGACATGTAAAGTGGCCTCTACTGGGCAGACATTTGATAAAACGTTAACAGGGAACTTAACGCAAAAACTGCCAAATAAAGTCACTTAAAGTATTGAGAGCGGACGCCACACGTATTTAATGTCTAAAAACTTTTCTATCTTAAAACTTAGAACGCGCACACACACACAGCATTAACTGTCCCACTGTACAATCCTGGTCTTAGTTCCCGGAGAACGATTCCAGGTTGTACAAGTTCTTGCATTCGGTATTAATGATCTGATTCCTAAGACTGCACCCAAAAATACCTGTCCTTCAGCACACATCTTACTTCATATAAACTCATTTCTTTTCTTTTTTTCTTAACAATGAAAATACTGTCCGCTTGACTTGATTTTGGTTTTCCCATTGAAACTGATACTGCTTTTGCCAATTCAAATTTTAGATTGTTTTCTGACTTCATGTCAAATTATTTCTCATCATTCATACTGTTTTCCTCTTGGCATTGGTTCTTTTAAAGTGTTTACAGAGAGCTTTCACCTCCAACAAGCATCCAACACTGGAAAACGCCGGCAAGCATTGTCACACAGTAAGGCTATTAGCAGCATTGGAGAGAGTCACACATCAGAGCTGCCGGCTTAAGGGCTTGATTTGCTTCCAAACCTTGCTGTTTCTTGGAACATCACTCACAGGATTGATATAAAGTGTATTATGAATATAAACAGATTAATATTTGCTTCGTTTGCAAGAAGGACTGCCTCTTAGGAGCAGAGGACGACACACACACATTTATAACTGGGCACTGCCCAGGAGGAAGGCTGACCCACTGGACTGCCCCTCTGCCTCAGCCTGGTCCCCAGAGACGGCCCGAAGCTCGGAGTTCCCGCCTCGGCACGCCGGCCCTCGCTCTGCACCCTCGTCGATGGAGTCCTCTGAACCAGCAGCGCCTCTATATCGACCCTTGTTTGCGAGAACTACACGCTCTCCCCTGTCTTCATTTCTTGACTGATTTTTCTCAGATCCAGGATTTGGAAAAAACATAAAAGTCCCAAGAAATGCCAGGTATGAATTCCCCATGGAAAGACGTATCTTCTCTAAGGGAACAGAAACCTTCAGATTCCAATTCCAGATCCTTTCGGCTAATAGAAGACCCAGCCAGGAGTCTGGCTGGTGAGGAGCGAGGGTGTAGATGGAACCTCCTGAGGGAAGACTGTGCTTAGGCGCTGAGCCCTGGAGACCTGAATTAGCTTCTGAGACCCTGAGAGAAGCCACCTCGGAGCTGCCAAGAGCAGACGGAGGCAGGGACACACCGGAGTAGCACAGAGGAGGGAGTTTGAGGAAGGAGCCATCGCCAATGTCAAACAGAGGAGAAAACGGTCAAAAGGTGGGTGGTTTAGCAACCAGGAGGGAAATGGTGATGTGTAGGAGCTGTTTCCGAGGGCCCCAGATGGCAGGGTCGCAAAAGCAAGAGAGGTGAGGGTAGAGGAAAAAATGCATGCTTTTTTTTTTTCGGGCCAGCTGGATAAAATGCATGCTTTTTTAAGAACACGAAGATGCAAATTTTGGATGTTAAAACAAAAAAACCAAAAACGAATGGAGTACTTGGCAATCTGCGTGATTACTCTTACTATGCAAGAGTTCTCTGCATGTAAGAAACACGACACTACTCAGGCTGGTCCCGGGTGGGGTGGGGTGGGACCTCATCCAGCTCCTACGCAACGGGCATCTTTCTGCCCGCGGCTGGCACACACCTCTCCAGACCAGACGTCCCCCCTCGGCTCACACAACCTGCCCGGGACACGGGTGGAGACCGCCCCTTGGTTCTGCCCCTCTCTACTCTGCTATTTACATTTCTTTTCTATCGACATTTCATTGTAGAAAAGATTCAGATATATTCAAAATCACAAAGAACTGTAAAACTCGCCCCCTGTATTCACTGTCCAGCTTCAACAATCATCTGACACGAACCCTGCCCATTAGAGTCTGACTGCCTCGTTCCTTCTCTGCGTCCCCAACGCCAGCCGTGTCATTTCTATCTGAACCACTCTTGACAAACCTAACTGGTATGCTAACAGTTCTTCTTCCTTTTAATCCATTTTTCACATGGTAGCAATTTCACTTAAAAANCCTGCCCATTAGAGTCTGACTGCCTCGTTCCTTCTCTGCGTCCCCAACGCCAGCCGTGTCATTTCTATCTGAACCACTCTTGACAAACCTAACTGGTATGCTAACAGTTCTTCTTCCTTTTAATCCATTTTTCACATGGTAGCAATTTCACTTAAAAAAAAAAAAGGAGAAAAGAAAGAAAATCATATTGTCAGTTTCAGGCTTCTTGTACAGCCTAACCTGGCCTCCTCTTGTCCTTGGAATTAAGGCCATCACTGACCTAGCCTGCGGGGTCTCCCTTGTCTGGCCAGCCCAGGCCGCCCTCTCAGGTTTACCTGCCCCCCAACCGCCCACCATCCCCGCTTCCTGTCCCAGCAGATCTCTTGGGGGCTCCGTGTAGGATCCCAGCTGCCAATCTTGGACTTGTCACCCATATTTTCTGAGAACCTCCCTGAACCATCACACGATGGTCAGCCCCCTCGTGGGGTGCTGCCCAGGCTGGCCCCCCTTGCCGGGTATAGGCTCAAACACCAGGAGGAGCTCAGGGC
>SJYV01047079.1:186026-208163 GCA_006410875.1 Neotragus pygmaeus
TCGGCGTGGGGGATGTGGGTAAGGGGAGGCTCCTTGACGGGTGTGCCTGTGGAAGGAAGGACTGAGGCTTCCCCCTGCAGGTGGAGGAGAGAAGGGAGCCTCCTGGTTACACGAGGGACACAGTGAGTCTCCTCAGAGCCTGGTGATCACAGACTAAAAATGGACATTTATTTGTGTGTTTTTTTTTCCAGAGAAAAAGGTTGTTCTCTTCATCTCATGGCAAGACAGAGTGGACAATTTACCTGCATGTTTTCTGGACCAATCTGCTCTGCCACCATGTTATCAGTTCTCTGTAATTAAAACGATCAGGTGGACTTACTGTATAAAACTGCTTTCTTTTATCCTAAAACAGCTCCTCAGTCCCTCTTTCTTTTCCCACATCAACTGCATCAAAACTAGTACATTTCTTTTTTTCTTTCTTTCTATTTCAGAAAATGTTCAACATATTCAAAATGAGAAATAGTAAAATCTGACACCATGATCCATCACCCAGCATTCAGCAGTGCTGGTTGAGGACCTTCTCCCACCCGCTCTGTACTCTGGGAAAACCTGGCTGAGGCCGAGTGCTCCAGCCCCCTGGACCAGACGGAGCCGCACCGCGCTCCCCATGCAAGGCTCCCGAGCAGGTGTGGCTCCGAGAGGATCATTCCCTTCTCTCACCATCCACAGGAAGACTGAGTTAGAACTATGTTCTTATATTTGGGATTTTACTCCAGAGAGAAAGGGAATCTTGGATATATCACTTAACCCTACATCTGCCAGAAGCACCTGGGACCATGTTACTCTGTTTATTCTGGGGTAAGTTCATACACAATTCAGTTCTTATAATTACACCTAAGCCAACTTCTCAACCCAAACCATAGAACTTTTTTTACAAGTCTGATATACGGCCTCAGACTCACTCCTTAGTCTCATGCTGAAAAAGCTCCCTGATTTTCTGCCTGTCTCTAAAATTCTCCATTTTAAGTGCTCCTCTTACAAGCACTGTCCCTCCCGATCCTGGAGCCAGCAGCCCCGCGCCGCTCCTGAAAACGCCTTTCCATCTCAGAAGAACACTTTTTTCCCCCAAACCTGCAAATAAACGTCAACAACTTTGTGTCCCGGTCCAGGTCGCAGCCCAACCCCCCACTGTTAGACCAACAGCCCCGCTGGACTTCAAAGTATCTACAAGCCCACTCTTGCTGGGTTACATTTCAGGTCCAGTTAGACTGAAGTCACTCAGTCAAGATACGGTTTCAAAGAGGACTTTGTGCTTATCTGTTGCCATTTTTGCCCTGAAGATAGTAATGAAACATTCTCTATACCTGATTTATGAGGCCTTCTTTGCAGAGAACAATAGTGCCCAGATTGCTGCAGAACAGAGTGCTAATTAAAAATTCAACATGAAACCAACTGTATCATCAAGTATTCATTAGCAAGTACTTACAAGTCTGTATTGACTCCTTTCCTGAACTTCATTCTGCTATAAAATTTTGGTGTCAGGGGAAATTACAAAGCCATCCAATGACCTGATATAGTTTTTTTGCTTTGTATTTACATTGTATGTGGGTGACTTTCCACATAGCTGGTGTTCACTTTAGATGGGCCATTAGGAAAGGTATTATCAGTTTTGAATGCTGATGAGTCATTCCTCAGAGCTGAGGGCTTGTTCCTTATGTTCGGTGTGAATCAAGGAGCTGACCGTACATCACAGTACCGCCAACTGTCTTCTGCAGCGGGCTTTCTGTACTGATAGAAAACACTGGAGGCACATTTGTGACCCACTCCTATCAAGAGACCAGACTTCATCACCTCACTGCATGCATTCTGAGTGCCATTCACTATTCTACACTCAGCTTCGCTTGTGTTTGCAACCCTTATTTTGCTGCTCTGTTTCATTTATCCTACCGCCTTTGACGTACTGTGTAAGCCCCCTGAATCCTGCTGGAGACAGAGAAGAGTATCACAAAGACCCAAGTGTACGGAGACCCTGTTCTGTGCGAGGCACGGTGCTGGGCTGAGGGCACGATGGTGGATAAAGCAGGAGACATTTACAAAGACATGTAAAATGTAAGGAGTGTGAATGCCATGTAAACAGTCCAACATGATGCTGTTTCCAAGGAGTGGTCAAGAGAGGCTTTGGGGAAGGAATGGCATTTGAGGGTATTGGAGGAGGAAGGTGTGTAATATACAGGAGAAAGGAAAGCATACATATAGGAAGAGAGGTCCAGGCAGGTCCAGCACGGCACGTGTATGGTGGCGTGAGACCCACGGCTGGTCCAGACTCAGTAGGAAATGACTCCATCTCAGGGGACAAATGCTGCTGGGGGTGAAAGGGAGGGCAGGGGCGCCGAGCCCACAGCTGCCCCGCTGAGCTAAGGACGGAGGAGGGAAGACGTGAGGTTTCAAAACAGACCCGCNCGGCTGGTCCAGACTCAGTAGGAAATGACTCCATCTCAGGGGACAAATGCTGCTGGGGGTGAAAGGGAGGGCAGGGGCGCCGAGCCCACAGCTGCCCCGCTGAGCTAAGGACGGAGGAGGGAAGACGTGAGGTTTCAAAACAGACCCGCCAGTCACCGGAGCAGGCGGAGGAGGGCACAGGTCTGAGAAGAGAAGCTGAAACCCGAGGGCAGCACGGAGGTGCGGCACCTCACCCGGGCTCAGCCAGGCCACAGATCCTTGCGGAATCAATGAAAACAACTTCAGTTTTCTCTGCAGCATACGTGGGGCCTTTGAGTTATAGCACCAGCCACCACCACGTATCTGGATGCTGTGGTAGATAAAACCAAGAACCCAGCCGTGGGCTTCGATCTTTGTAAACGAACCTGAAGGTGAGGGCTCTGCTTCCAGGCTGCTCGCCTCAAGTCTCCTCCTGTATCTGACCATTCTCCTACAAACCGTCACTACACTGCCAGCGGCTGAGCACACGTGTCGGGCTCCGGCCCATCACCTAAGCGCAGCACGGAATGTGCTGGCTGCCCTAGCCGCCCACTCTCCCACTTCTGTCCAGAGGCCAGACGTGGGGCGACTCGCCAGTGAAACAAACTTGCCTATTAAAACAATGATCTGTTCAGCTCTGAAGCAGTTTAAACCCATCCCTGAAGAGTCCTTGGTGCACAAGGTTTTGAAGTCCTCCGGGAGCCTCCGTGTGGCATGCCAACGGCGCGGGCACGCCTGTCCTTAGTCACCAGCCTCTGAAGGCCGACAGCTCTCATCCTCCGCTGGAATCTCCCGTGACGGCGGGTGGGCTGGACCTCACTGAGCTGCCTCGGCCTGAAGCCCTCGTCCCCCGAGAGGATCCCTGATTCCCAGCCTTGTTCTTAAGTGTTCCCTGGCCTGGGGGCGCGGCAGTTACAAGATGCAGCACGTCTAAAAGCAGCACGTGTGTTTAGGCTTTCAGCCACACGTCACAGGGAGAGGACTGCCAGTTCCTCTTTGGGTGAAGCGAGGGGGAACCCACGAGGGGAATTCCCTGGGCACATGTGATTCTCAAATCCATTTAACTATGAAAAATATGCCTTCAGAAAATTCTTAAGGCCATTCTGATGTAACACATAAATATTATTTGAACCACATCACAAACTTAAAACCTGTAAAAATTTCAGCCTACATCAAATTTATTAGCAGTAAAACATGTTTTCCAGACAAATGGATGGCTACCCTGCCCTTCTGGCCAAACTGGGTTTTGAATTAACAATTGGGAAAACCTTACGTTATTGAAAATCATCAAGGTGGTCCCTTTCGAGTCTTATGTACGTGCACACATGCATGTGTGTGTACCTATGTCTGTGCGTCAGACTCTTCAACAAAGAATGTTCAGAGTTTGGACATAAGAAAAATCATCATATAATTTTTTACATAATTAAAAAAATTAAACAGGACTGGATACCTGAGAAAAACTGCAATCTTCACTGCTGAGCACTGCGTACTTTCATGTAAGAAGCCCTTTACAAGCATTGCTGCTGCTAAGTCACTTCAGTCGTGTCCGACTCTGTGCGACCCCACAGACAGGCCCACCAGGCTGAAGTATTCTTTATTCACAAAACCTCTAGAAGGTGGTCACCATCATTAGTCTTTCTTCCTAACTGCCACAGACAGGACAAGCGAGTGAGCAATGAGGTCAGCGGTTAGTGAACAACAGCTGGATCTGAGCCCGACGGACCATCCCCGGGGGCTGTGGGCAGGGGCCCCACGGCCCTGCTGGGACCTCACCCTGAAACCCGGGGACTTTCCACAGCACTCACCACCAAGCCTGTCCTCTGTCGTGTGCTAAGTATAAAGTGTATTACTCTACAAAACTCTAAGGTGTGTTCACACTCTTCCCTCTGATAATCCGCAGATGTCGCAACAAGTGATGGCAGTAAGCTCCACAATGAAAAGCAGAAAAGGGAGCCCCCAAAGATAACAGGAAAACAGACGCGAAGTACTTTACACCAAACACAGTAAAATCAGGGACAAAAGTTTTCGGACTCAGGCCGAAGAACCCGCTGTCCTCTAGAGATTTTCTTCTCCATTAGCTGTCCCAAACACGGCTGGAAATAAAGCACACCACAGGGACAAACCTGAAGGCGACTTACCTGTCTCTCAGAAACACGCGGAACTTCCTATGTAAAGTCAGCAACTGAATCATAGAAAACGCAGCAGAAATACTCTGGCACCTCCTGGAGCGGGGGCGGCAGTGGGGGTGGGGGCTGAAGGAGAAATGCCGTACACCTCAGGGCCCTTCCAGGGCAAAGAGCCCTGAGGCCTCCAACTGGAGGGCGGTACTCAGACCAAAGCTCCTGCACGGGGCAGCCTGTGGCCCACGGTGCCGGAGCCAGGCCTCTAGGAGGCTTCAGCCTGTTCTTTCTATGGAATCATCTTCTCTCTTCTAGTGCAAGGAATGCTAATTTTGACAATGAAAGGAAAAAAAAAGTACCAAGAAATAACATCCTTAATGCCTAAGAAGTGCTAGAGTTGAATTAATGGAGATATTTACTAAACAAAGATGCTTGTGAAACTCCTACTTTAAAGAGCCAGTAGCCAGTTCTCTATGAGAGTCCAGTGAAAGTCTTACCCCTAGACCTGTGGGTGCAGACAGGACACCCGCCTGCAGTCCACACACAGGAATGGTTAGGTCCGACCAGTGTTCGGCTGAACAGTACTTACATTTAACGCAGCTTCTCCACACTTTTCAATTGCTGCAAGACCCTGATTATGAATGTGTGTCTCCAGGAGTTTTTTCAATTCCCCCAGGCCATCTTGGATTCTAGATACAAGATTATACATGCGACCCAAATCTGAAAGAAGAAGGTGCCACCTTTATGCATCAAAACAAACTCTGCAAATCCATCCCACTAAATATGTATTTATAGAGATGAAAGGTGCAGTGAAATAAAACCACCATGTTTTTAAGACCTAATAATCAATTGCACTTAATTGTACTCAAAGCCAAAAGTAACAGTGAAATCATGTGATTATGAAAGCATATTTCCCCCTTGCCAGGAGAAACCACTAATATAACAGAAAAAAGATGGACAGGAACTACAGGTGATGCTTCAAGATTGAGAAACTGATTATGCCTAATACATAATAGGCACTCAAATATTATTTACAAGAATGAATAAATTTAAGGAGTATTTATGAATATCCATCTCAACTATACAAACAATTCAGCCACAAAAGGGGCCCCACATGCTTCACTTAATATATGCATGCCATATGGCTGATTTATGAGCACCAAAGAAGAAAAGTCCTGCGTCTAAACACCAGTCAGTCTTCTGGTGTTTAGCTCCTCACATGTCCCAGGAAAACAAGGGAGGAGTACGGGAAATACTTTCGCAAAACAGCAGCTTTATCATATATAAGAATTTTCAGCATAAAAGTCACACACCCACATGCACAAAACAGTGGTAGCATCACTGGATGAGAAAGTGTATGGCACAAGTCAAGAATCCACATCAAATTGAAAAGATGCTCTTCCTCCAAAGTCACACCCAAAACATGCTAGAGGTCTGATATCAACACACCACAAGGTACACACACACACAGCCCTCTTAAAGAATGGCTGGTGTGGTAGCGCTGACTCTGAGTCTAGACCTTCCCACAACTTCACGATCACAGGTCGTAATCAACATCCACGCGCTCCGAATCGCCGAGGCTCACCCTCGTTTTTGTCGGCGTCCAGCAGGTTCTGGAACTCCGTGTGGAAGATCTCCAGGTGCTTCTCGATGAGCACCTGCTCGCACTTCCTGGCGAGCTCGTCCTGCGTGCTCTCGTGAAGGTACACCTGGACCCGGCGCTGCTCCTCCAGCAGACGAGCCTCCGCCTGCGGGAGAGAGCTCAGGTCAAAAAGAGAACAGTGACAGATTCAACTCAAAATCTTGCCCTACCCAGTATGTAGAAGAAAACGAGAGGAGGGAAGGGGTCCTTTGATTCGGGCTGGGGAGGGGAGGGAATGCTAACCGCAATAACTGGTCCCCAGTGTGTACCACTTCCTCTGTAACCTGTATTTTTGTTTCCAAGTCCTCTTCAAATGACTTCAACGAGGTTATCAAGATTAACCATCCAAACATCTTTACATCAATCTCCTTCCTACAGATACGTGCTGTCTCACACTTTCGGGGGTAATACCCTTATCGATACTCTGCAATTTAAGACTTACAGACTGTTTATTTCTGGAACCTCTCATCCAGTACTGTCAGAGAGAGGCTGACTGTGGGGCTGAACCCGTGAGCAGCGGGGACACTGACCGCAGGCCAGCCTCTGGCTGCTGTGCTCTGGCGCTGCTCTTGTTTTTAAATCGGGACTGAAGGGCTTGGTGACTCCAGGTGTGCAAGGCTGTCAGCACCACTGGTCCAAGAACACGTGCCCACTCTGTGTGTCTGTGCCGCACTTCGGTTATTCTCAAAGTATTCAAACTTTTTTCATTATTGTTATTTGTTAAGCTGACCTTTGGTCAGCGATCTTTGATGTTGCTATTATAATTGTTTTGGCATCATTTAGCAATAAAGCATTTTCAAATTAAGGTATGTACATTTTTTTTTCCAGACATATTGCTATTCTCCACATTTCACAGACTTCATTAAAGTGTCATGACCAAGGAAACCAAAAAACCCAAAGTCCTGGGTATGAAGTCATTAGGTTTTAGGAGGGACAGTGATTTACATTCTTTGTTGATTTGACGGTAAATAAGCTCGTGATCACCACTGTACTTTGCAGATAGTTATATCAGAGTACAAATTCAAAAGGACTAAATAAAATTAAGCAAAGACTGTCTCTATTAATTCTATTAGGATCAATATACAGGAAAAACAAAATGAAAAAATGGATCAAAAAGCAGTAAGCAAATTCATAACATATATTTTGTTTTTAAAACTTAAAAAAAAAAATGACATTAGAAACCTAGAGAGGTCGCGTATTCTTTGGAGGCTCACCACAGACTCAGTCACAGGAGTAAGACACACTGAAGCTAACGTGGCTAAGGCTTGCTACCCGACACCATCAGGAGCAGGGGAGCCACAGACTCTCAACTGTTTCCTCGGAAGGACAACGCAAGAAAAAGGAACACACACCCGCTAGAATCTGCACATCTAGCCTAGTTCAGTTCAGTTGCTCCGTCGTGTCCGACATCTAGCCTAAACGGGCTGCTAAAAGGAGACTAGTTCTTGAAAGCTGACGTTTTATCTCAATACTGTTCATGAGTTTTGTGTTTTATTTCCTAATAGAGTGTTTGAATATAAACATAATTTCTCAAGTTATTGAATAAAATGTTCCATATTTTATCCTGTATATTATCAGGCATACACTGGAGGTTTTGATGCATACTCATGGCCAAACATCAAATAATACATAAGAATGATGATGATGATAAAATATTCCCATTTTACAGATGAGGAAACTGAGGAACAGACTTTAACCACCAGTTATTAGGGGGTTAAAGTCACACTTAGTAAATGGTGGAGTGGGGATTTTCAATCAGACACATAGCCCAGTTTGAGATGCAAGTCTACAGCTAGTGGTAACAGTAGCATTGTTCAGATGGTTAAATTCCAATTTTAAGCCCACAGAATCTCTACATGATGGATTTTTCAAATGGAATGGCTGTCATGTTTGCTAAGACCCAACCAGATTTGGGCCAAACCTTTAACCAAAGAAACCCCATTTAAGATAGCCAGGATGCAGGTAGCACATTCTCCCTTGAAGGCAGGGCTCAGACTGGGTTGAAACCATAAGTCTGTAAAGTGGATTTCCACTACCACCTTCCTCGGTGTGGACAGCAGATAACTGCAATTCACGAAGTCCATGAAATGAAAAGGCCTGAACCACACGTGTGGATCTGTACCCCGACAAAAGGCCACACTTTTAAAAAACATATTCAGTTTTAAAAGACTCACCATATATAGTACAGTTCAATAAAAGGTATATTTATGAAAACTACACTGTAAAAATCAGTGCTTAGATTTAAAACTGATTGGTCAGGCAGCTGTTTCAACTCTCAATAAGCTGGTTAGCTTCCAGACTGGCACACGAAAGCTAACTTAACTCGTAAATGCAGAGAGAACTATCACTTTCCCAAGTGTAATAGTTCTGCAGGGTTCCACTTCCATTAGGTTTTGAAGGATTCATCTGTGAAGGACTTTTAACTTCAGACTTGTAAGGTCCACTTATAATTACTATCTCTTATGGGAAAGTGTACTAGGAACGTCATGGGCAAATTGAGGAGGACTTCACGTGGTTAGACAGGGGAGCTGTTGCTCTCCTTGACTTCTGGTCTCAGCACATGGAGAAAGTGACTCTGCAGGGATCTGCCCTCCAAGTGAGCAGAGAATAAAGGGAGAGGCGGGTGTCCGACACGCAGCCCCGGGCCCCTGGAAGTCTCCTTGCCCGTCGAGGTCGGGGTTGGCAAGCTATTGCCTGGGGGCCAAGTTCTGCTGGAAGGAAATCGCACTGGAGCGCGGTTTCGACATTGCCACGGCTGCTTTTGCGCCACAACGCAGGGCTGAACGGCTGCAGACGAGGCCACGTGTGCGCGAGGTCTAAAGTATTTACCATCTGGCCCTTCACGGAAAGTCTGCTGACCCCTGACTGAGGTCACTCCTCTGAGCTTAAGTCTGGGACACTGGTACTTCTGAGAAGGGAAGTTAGAATACTTCTCGTAGAACTGTACTGTGACATCACTTAACGTAGCAGATTTACGATGCAGAGACCAATCCCCAATCTTCTCATCCAAACTTCCGATCCTGTTCTTTCAGAAGGACTTCTCAATACACACTGGAAGGTTGTGTTAAACAGATCTTTAGGAGAGATCTCAGAAGCAAAAAAGTAAGAAAGCTTAAAGCTTGCAGATAAAAATTTGCTTCTTCAAATATTAGTTTTTCATTGAAGTAAGACTGTGGCTGCCGTTAGATATACATGTACATTCTAGGAGAGAGTGTTCAAACACGTATGTCACTCAGCTGTTAACAGTTACATCCTCCACACAGTAGGAGAACATGAGCCACGATTATTAAGTTAATTTATACAAGCTCCTTAGTGAGTGGGGAGAAACCATTTGCACCTGCTACAAACACTACCGGGTAACAGTGCCCAAGAAATGACTTTGAAGGAAGCTGCACATATAAGAATAAAAAGTAATTTACTTGAGCAGTGGTAACTTTTAACTTAAGCCTACTCTAAGTATGTTTAAGCTTACCTTTTTCATATACTCAGTAACCGGGTTCTGCTGCAAGAATTCGGTGCTCTCTCTGGTATAAAATCTTTCTGTGTCTGCCAGAAACTGACACTCAAAGGACTCTTTGTACACTGTTAGCGTGGGGCCCTTTGCAAAGGCGTCATCTTCATTCAGTCCCAGCTCCACTGGAAGTAAACAGAACTGTTTCAACTGCTTCATTTTTGGTTATATTTTAAGGAATATGTATTTTACTTTAGGTGTAGCTTTCAGTTTAAGTTATGTTGAAAAGGTAAGAATAAAATAGCAGGGCAAAAGGCAAACTTATTTTCTGGTAGGTAAGTACATTTTGCATAAAAAAAAAAAAAAAAAAAAAACCCAAGACACACAAAGGCAAGTGATTCTGACCCACAGCCAGGCATGCTTCAAAGTTCTCATCAAGTTCATTAAGAGAACATCTTAATGTTTCTAAAGCTTAAAAATAATAATGCTTAATTTTAAACTTTCAAAGAAACAGACCATTACTTAAGTTTTAAAATAGTGTGTTACTTTATTGGCTTCTCAGTGGCAATTGTTCAAGATGATACAGATTTCTGGTTATCATTCGGCTCCATTAATGACAATCTAAGCATATATAAGTGCTTGGTTTTCAGTCTTTACAGGTATATAGATCCAGTAATTCAGTGTGAAACCAGGAAAGAAAATAATTTAAATGTCAAATGTCTAGTCCATCAAAATCTCCTTAAGGCATGAGGGTAAACAAACTTTATAATGGGTAAAATCAAACATAATCACACTGACACAAAGAGAATTGTGAGTATATTGATAAATGCTCACAACATTCTTGATAATACTATTTGAAAACAAATCTGTTGCATCATTGTTATCACTGCCACTGATATCAAAGCTTTCACTAAATTAAAGGGAAACTGCTTACCATAAGACTGTACAACTCCACTTATCAGTCTTGTATTGATAGTTTCACCATTTCTTTCTTTTTCAATAAGTTTTAAAACAGCATTTGTTACCTTTAGAACAGATATAGGAAAGAGACATGTAGATTATAGACCATGGTATGCATCAACATTATGTTACTACATAGCTCTTAAAACATTTAAATCTGTCAAAGGCGAGACGAGAGGTACTCTGAGGATATTATATAGGAGTGAGGAAGACAAAGGCTAAGGTATGACACCTGGAAGGGGTTTTAAAAGGAAAACACGACACACACAAGTAGGTACCTGTTTATTCAGTGGCCTGAAAAGACAGTCTCTCCAAGTCACCAACGCAAGCTGGGTGAAAAGAAAAAGCAACAGTATCAAATGGCTATACTTTTACTATGTTTTTTCAAAGCTGTAGGAGACAGCCTTAATTCCAGATTATGAGTATCAATATTTTAAATTATAAACTTGGTTAAAAAACCATGATGAAATCCGAGAGCCATTCTCTTGAGTTAAAAACTTCTCTTTTTTCTTGCGTGCTCAACTGTGTCTGACTCTTCGCGACCCCATGGACTGTAGCCTGCCAGGCTCCTCTGTCTAAGAATCTTCCAGGCAAGAATACTGAAATGGGTTGCCACTTCCTACTCCAGAGGATCTTCCCGACCCAGGGGTCAAACCTGAGTCTCCTGTGTCTCCTGCACTGGCAGGCGGATTCTTTACCACTGCACCATCTGGGAAACCTTTATTATACACAAAGTATTCGAATTTCCCATTTACGTGTGTGCATATGAGCCATTTTAAAAAAAAGCTTTTGAAGCTTCTCATAAAGGGTATGTCAGACGATTAGTATAAAATGCTTACCCCTTCCAAAAGGGAAATATTAATTCATATATGGTTTTTAAACTGTTGAGAGGTATTATTCAGCTAAATTCAAACTGAAGGGAATTTAATACTCAAAAACTGCTGAGAAACTTATATAAATGCTATCAGTCTTATTTTTCCCCAAATTTAACCACAGATAAAACTAGGTTTATACATACAGTTCTGAAAAGATTCTATGTAAATTTCATTTGCAAAATGAAAAATTTCTACCACAAAAAGGGCAGCATGGAAGCAGGATCTAAGCGAACACATCTTTAATAAGACATGAACAGTGCACACCCAACCCTTCTATCAGAATACAAAGGTGATCTCAGAATCAGGAACTAGTCTGTCAAAGAAGATGCTGGGAAGGGAAGAGTCTTAGCTTTTCGGGAGAAACGCCCCGGGGTCAAGGTTTGCGAAGGAACCCTCCAGGGGCACACCCTCTGTTCCAACTCCCGAGGCCCCCTCAGAACAGGAGGGAGGCAGGAACACGCCGTGTGCGCCCATCAACTTCCAGTGAAGACACTACACCTTCAAAAATAACTTTTCCCCAACATTTTTCTAACTTGAGACAGCGTAAGACAGGTATGATTCAACTCTGGACAACTGGTCGCTTTGAAGGAAGAAAGGCAACACTGAGAGAGCAGGACCAAAGGTAAGCCAGAGGAAGTTCAGAGGGACAGAATCTGGGGGCAAGTCTTGCTGCATCACTTCAATATGTGGATAACGAAATTAATTTATGTCCTCTGGTTGACTTGAAAGGAAACTGACAACCTTCTGTAACTGAAGAGAAAGAAAAAATTATTAGGAAAAAAGGAAAACTTTCTAATTCATGACAAAGCATCCCCATCTCCTGGAGATTCTGGAAAATGCACCGAGAGATTGCTGTGTGAGAGCTGCTGCACGTGTCAGTTGGTATTTGCACTGTGAGTTCAACAGCCTCATGCAAGAGCACGCAGAGGAAGCACTGCTTCCAGACAGGGGTGGCCACTGGCCTCTGCTAAGAACTGTGGCTGCAGAGTGCACTTCCAAACTACCTATAGCATTTAAGGATGGAGAAACTATGAATTTTGAAAGTTAAAACAAAAAAAAGCAGTCAAATTTTTAAAACAGTACAGAAAAAGCTTAAAGACCGTAATGATTTGCAGGAGCCTGTGACATCACTATAGGGCACGTGTATGGTGCTTTCGGTCAGGGGGAAATCAAAATCATGCTGATTCCCACAGATGATTGTCAGTCTCAGTAGGTTATTTTTAACGGAAAAGGTGAACTACATGAGGCTCAAATCAACACTAAACATAGAAAGCTTTGTTAAAGCTATGTAACAAAATGTTATTAAGAAGCAGCTAACAGCTCGGTATAGAAACTGAGCTATACAAATGACAAAAACTTGTTATGCATCTATGGTACATTATGTTTTTCTTTTAATTAAACTTGTAAAGCTACAAAGCACTGCTGTTACAGCAGCATTCGTGGGTACGGAGATAATCTCATTATGCAATAGAATTGACATTTTAATACCGTTCAAAAAAGGTACTGTCTGTGTATCTGAGCCCATTATGAACAGAGAGGCTGCTCTGGGGGTCTACTGCTGCTGTTGCTGCTGCTAAGTCACTTCAGTCGTGTCCGACTCTGTGCGACCCCATAGATGGCAGCCCACCAGGCTCCCCCGTCCCTGGGATTCTCCAGGCAAGAACACTGGAGTGGGTTGCCATTTCCCTCTCCAATGCATGCAAGTGAAAAGTGAAAGTGAAGTCGCTCAGTCGTGTCCGACTCTTCGCGACCCCATGGACTGCAGCCCACCAGGCTCCTCCGTCCATGGGATTTTCCAGGCAAGAGTACTGGAGTGGGATGCCATTGCCTTCTCCGTCTGGGGGTCTAAGTCCTCCCTTAATTGGTTCTCAGACTAGAACAAGCCTCAGAACCAGCTGGAGAGCCTGCTAACACGTTGGCCAGCCCCACCTCCAGAGCGTCCAGTTAAGCAAGTCTTGCTTGAGGCCCGAACATTTGCCTTTCTAACAAGTTCCCAGGTCACAATGATGCTGAAGGTTTGGGGACCACACTTTGAAAACCAGTGGGCCCTGGAAAAAGCTTCCTTGACTGAAGAAACATACTAATGAAGGTGTTTTAACAATTTAGACTTTGCCTCTTCAGAATTCATTTTCCTGCAGTCTTTTAAAAATCCATCCATTTTGAACTCTGTGACATTACTTCCTAAAGTGAGTGGGCAGGATGGAAGTTCACATCACAGTCTGCTGCTGGAAGCAGTTTCCCTGACCCCTAAAGGCTACAAGGGCTGACCACGGAGGCCCGAGTCCTGGGAAGGGGACCCGCTTTGCCTGCAGGACTTGCTGCGCTGAGACGGCGACAGCTCTAGGCTCAGCCCCACGGTCGGCTTTTCACATCAGCAACTGCAGAAGCATGCAGGCTGTATTTTGGAACTTCCAGTTACTCATCCTTCTCCTGTCTTCTCACAAAACATCCAAGGGCCACTTTTTGACAATGAGCTCACTAGTCTGAAAGCTGCTCACTATCTGCTTATATCCCTTGCTGGAAAGGAAATATCTCCAAGAAAAACACACATCTGAAAGGTGTGTGGTCAAATCTTACAGAATAGATTTCATAGATTCCCTTCCGTCCTTCGTCACATTCGCGGCGAACCCAATGTCTATTGAGGTAGGCACAGATTCCGTTCAACACTTTGCTTGAAAACCGGTAGTCTTCCCATTGCTGAGTGTAGAACTTCAGTACACTCTCATCCATCAAATCTTCTCCGTCCTAGAAACAAGGCAACTAAAGCTTTAAGATGACTAATTTATCACGTGATGAATTAAAGATAAGAGTTCACTGAAACAAATCTATTGCATTAACATACATTGATGCTCGGGATTTTAGATAGACGGGTTCTTTAAATTATTCTGTATACAAAACGTACTCATTTACTACAAATTCTCACAAGAATGTAGCTCGTGAGGGTTAGACTACAGAGAATTTTAACAAAAATTCTTTCATCCCAAACTGGAACTTTTTTCACAGTATTAAATAAGCATATACATTTGTAAAAGACGGAACTTGCAGAATATGAGGGTAATTCCTTTATATTCATAAATAGGGACAGGTTAAGGAAATCCCTTATTTTTAAATAATTTCTCTGTTAAAAAAGATATCTGATTAACAATTTAGATCATGGGGCCAGTACCACTCCATTTTAAAATGTATCCTATTTCTTCATTAAATTTACTTAAAAGTTATACAAATTACTTTTACTGAAATTTCTACAATTTAAACCACAAATCTTTATTCAAAAGAAACTAACTTGAAATTTTTTCTTAGGTATTAATAACATCTACAAATGACATCTTACCCTTTAAAAATGGGGCATTAAACTGCAATATCATTAAAATGTGCTGCAGGAGAAGAGAAATCCGGGAGCTTGGGGGGGTGCTGGTGGTGGTCAGCCCCTTCATGAACTCAGGGCCTGGGGCTACCCCTAAACTTGTCAGCCTCAGGCCCTCCAACTGGCAGAATATAAAGCTACAGAACAAAGCTCCAGAAACACACGAGTGCACAAGTGACCCAACAAGCCACCTGGAAACCTGACCATAGCTTGATACAACCAAATTTGTGTTCATTTAGATTTAACTAACAAGGGATGAACCCGAACATGTAAAGCTAAGCTCTTCTGGATATCAGATGATCGTTTAAAAAAAAAAAAAAAAAAAGTCAATCGCTGATGGCAGGCCTATCAACACCTTTCACAACACAACACATTGTTCATCACTTCGATACTAAAGAATAATGAATCCCAGTGTTCACTTTACAAAGTGTTGCGAATCAGAGCCCGGAGGACACAGTGGCTTCGTCAAGACTGCTTGGGAACGTGAAAAAGATACTGTCACTGTGCTCACTCATCTCTGCTCTGTTAAATGATGTTAAAGTTTCAAATTACCTTGCAAAATATATTAAGAAAAACAAAGCTGGAGCATGCTGGAGTTTTTTGGACATTATTTGTGTAAATCAAAAATCTCTATATATACGTGTGCAGAACACGTTGGAAAAATCTGATTACCAGAGACTGGATAACCTTAGTCACTCATACACTTAATACAGAATATTCCAGTGGGTTCAAAATACACATAGGTAAGTTGAATTCATAATTATATGCTTTAAATTAACAGGATTGCTTTTTAACCACCAAACACCAAATGGTTAGTAATTTAAGGAAAGTACTACTATAGGGAAAGGCATCAGAAACTTCTAATCTAAGAAGTTGACAGAATATGGCTTAGAAGGTTCCAGCTTCATAACAGGCAAACGACCTGAGAGCAGCACCTCGTCAGGCACAGACGCGTCAGTGCCGAGAACAATGAAAAATTAACTCACAATCGTTATCTCACGACTTTTCATTTTTTGTGCATTCTATTATAAACGTTCACTATAAATGTAAAACATCTTACCTTAAGAAGATTTGTCAAGTAATTCTTCAGAAATTCTTTAAGCCGTTTGTACAATTCCAGGCCCACAAACTGAGCTCCCCCCGGCGTCTGCCCCTTTTTCGATTTAGAAGGAGGGACACCAGCCCCTCGAGCTTGGTTTGACTGGTGAACACTCGTGCAGTAGTTATAAACGTGACTTGGAGAAAAGTCAAGGAAATCAACGTGCATCATCAATGTAAACAGTCATGAATACGAACATAGTTTCTTACAAGATACTGCACTGTCAGTGTTTCCAAACATCAACGGAAACCTGTTAAAACCAGAGTAAAGATCCCATTTATACACCAATCAAGCGAAGAGCCAGCCAGCTATGAGGATGGAAGTTTCTGGAGGAAGTCATCAAGAGAATTCTGGACCTTCCAGATCATCTAATGCCATTACCTGGTGGGAAACTGTCCCCAGAGTGGATCAGAAGGTAAGAAAAGTGGCAAATGGTACAGAGAGAAAGTTGAAAGTGGAAAAAAAAAAAAAAAAGTAATTATCTACTTCAGGAAAAACAAAAAGCTATGACCACAGTCTATTATGATGCTTAAGCTATGACTATTTCCAGAAGTATATGTTATAAATATAAAAATATCCAAAACCTTTAAAATGATTTATAAGTGGATTTAACCAAACTACATGGCAAATAGATGGGGAAACAATGGAAACAGTGTCAGACTTTATTTTGGGGGGTTCCAAAATCACTGCAGATGGTGATTGCAGCCATGAAATTAAAAGACACTTGCTCCTTGGAAGAAAAGCTATGACCAACCTAGACAACATATTAAAAAAGAGACATTACTTTGCCAACAAAGGTGCATCTAGTCAAAGGTATGGTGTTTCCAGTAGTCATGTATGGATGTGAGAGTTGTGGACTCTAAAGAAAGCTGAGCACCAAAGAATTGATGCTTTTGAACTGTAGTGTTGGAGAAGAAGGAGATCAAACCACTCGATCCTAAAGGAAATCAACCTTGAATATTCACTGGAAGAACTAATGCTGAAGCTGAAACTCCAATACTTTGGCCACCTGATGTGAAGAACTGACTCTCTGGAAAAGACCCTGATGCTAGGAAAGACTGAAGGCAGGAGGAGAAGGGGACGACAGAGGATGAGATACATGGTTGGATGGCATCACCAACTCGGACATAAGTTTGAGCAACCTTCAGGAGTTGGTGATGGACAGGGAAGCCTGGCGTGCTGCAGTCCATGGCGTCGCAGATTCGGAAACGACTGAGCGACTGAAATGAAATGAATGACATTCTGAAAATGAAAAATATTTAATAAAAAGCAGAAAACACAGTAGCTCAAGAGATGGAGTCCTCTGTCGGAGCTGAAAGTCAGGGATGCCCAAGGCTGACCAATCCCAGAGGAGCAGCAGCGCGCGCGGTGGAGTCAGCGGGAGTCGGGCCGCTTCGTCACCACCTCCACTCCTG
Organism: Neotragus pygmaeus; assembly: GCA_006410875.1. Classification (NCBI taxonomy): domain Eukaryota; kingdom Metazoa; phylum Chordata; class Mammalia; order Artiodactyla; family Bovidae; genus Neotragus; species Neotragus pygmaeus. The sequence goes on from SJYV01047079.1 coordinate 203,371, forward strand.
CTGCAGTTCACCTGCGCGTGCTTGGTGTCTGTGAGTTGCTAAGTCGTGTCTGACTCTTTGTGACCCCGGGCACTGTAGCCTACCAGGCTCCTCTGTGCATGGGACTACCTTGGATAAAATTAAGACCCCGATACTTATTCAGACAGAAAACCCACGAAACCAAATATTCTGGTGTGTTTAAGAACTTACTATAAAAAGATTATTTCAAGTCAGTGGATAAAGATTATTGAATAAATGGCATTATAGCAAGGGGTGGTTCAAAAATTTCATATTCCAAAATATATTACTAGATTAAGAGTTAAAATATACAAAGAGAAGCCATAAAAGAAAACAAACACAAACGTTTTCTTGCTGGAGAAGGCCTTTCTAAGTAAAGCCCTGAAAAGACTTCATCTGAAAGTCTGAAACTGTTTTAGTAATAACTATTTTACACTTACTCTTTTTAATAAATTAAGGTAAATTAAAACAGGGTAAAAAAAATTCATCTCTAAAGAAACATAAGGATTTCAACTGATAATCCAAAGGCTAGAAAGAAACATGTGTTAGTGGTTTAGGGGCCAAAAACCTAAGAAACGCCTCAATCTCAGTGGTAATCAAAGAAAGTGAAGTGAAAAGTGTTAGTCGCTAAGCCATGTCCGACTCTCTGCGACTCCATGGACCAAAACCTGCCAGGCTCCTCTGTCCGTGGGATACCCCAGGCACGAATACTGGAGTGGGCTGCACGCCCTCCTCCAGGGGAACTAGGTCATAAAACACTAAGTCACTTGAATAAATATTTCAAATTGAGAATGACAGGTTATAACATACAACCCGCTGTCTCAAACTCACGACCCAGTGTGCACAACCTTCCTGTGTGCCCAAGAATCCCCACCGACTTTCTGGTTGACTGGAACAGGGTGTAACTGACACGTGCTCCTCCCCAATCCCACGCCTCCTCCCCCTCCCTAGAGGGCAAATGTCCACCAACGTTTAGCATTGCTATGAACGGTTCACACTTCACCATGTAAAACAGGGGTTCCCTGGTGGCTCAGATGGTAAGGAAACCACCTGCAACGCAGGAGACCTGGGTTCCATCCCTGCGTCGGGAAGATCCCCGGAGATGAGTGGCAATCGACTCCAGTATTCCTGCCTGGGGAATCCCACGGGCAGAGAAGCCTGACAGGTACAGTCCAGGGGTTGCCAAGAGCTAGACAGGACTGAGCGAGTTTCATTTAACTAAACATGTAATGATACATGCAATTATTTTACATGTTTTCAAATTTTTATTACAAAAAAATTATAACAAATGGTACATTTGCTTCTGCCATTTCTTTCTGACAACATAGTTTCAGCTAGCGGTGCAGTGGTAAAGAATCCACCTGCCAAGGCAGGAGATGCAAGAGAGGCAGGTTTGATCCCTGGGGTCGGGAAGACGCCCTGGAGGAAGAAATGGCAGCCCACTCCAGTATTCTTGCCTGGAGAATCCCATGAACAGAGAAGCCTGGAGGGCTACAGGTCGAAAAGAGTGGGACACGCCTGAACACACACACAACCAGCACGTGTATAATATACTGTATAGTAGCATAGATTTGAAGTAATTTAATCCCTTCTGCTGTTGCTAGACTCCTGATCTTTTGGCAAGTTCCCATTTTTGCCATGATTTTAATGTATTTTCTTTTAAATCTGATTTTCACACTGGTTCCTAATCCACCTTGAGTAAAACTGTATACAACATGCGGAAGAGAGTGAGTGTACATTTCCCTGCATAGATAACCGACAGTTCAGAAATGGTCTTTCTAAATGGTCATTCACTTAGAATGATGCCAAAGGACATTATAAATGGTCTTTCATTTCTCAACCATATGTATTGCTATTTCTAGAAAACTGTCCATTTCAAAAGAGGTTATAAGTAGACTGCCCAGTTCAGTCTTCTTTTAAAAAAAAAATGCCTATTTAATGGTCCCCCTTTTAAAATATTCTTAATTCTGCCAGAGGCTTGTCTACTCTTTTTAAGGAACCAGTTTAAAATGTATTGATTTTCATCATTGTATTTATATTTCTATTCCTTTAAACTTACTTCTCCCTTTACATTTGCTTTCTATAAATCCTTGTTTGGCTGAGTAGCTTTGTCATTTTTCCTCTTCATTCTTTTTAATATAAGCAGTAAGTAACTTTCTGCTCTTCACCCCTCTGGCTGTATCACCTAAGTCTGGTATTTTCCTTAATCAGTTATTATTTATTTTTTTCCATTACTACTTATCTTGACAGAGTTTAGAATTTAGATTTCAACAGTATTTTTTTTAACCTTAAAAAAAAAAACAACTTAATTTCATGCTAAAATTAATCAGAGAATGTTACCTTTTCGGTGGTTTCTTTAAAATATGATGAGACTTATAGGTGAATACGTGATGATTTTCTTTACACATGCTTGAGAAAATGTTCACTCTCTAACTTGGACACAACAGCTTGTTACAGCAAGCTGGTCAGCTTTGTTTTTCAAATCGTCTATATTGCCAGTGACTTGTCTGTTTATTAATTCCTGAGAAAATTTTATTGAAATCCCTCTATTCAGTTATGGACTTGTCAAGTCTCATAATTCTGTAAAATATCTGTCATATATTTTGAGGTCCTGTTAATAAGCATACAAAACTGGAATTACATTACTAGTGACTTGTTCTTTTTTATCATTAGGAAGTAACCACATTTATTCTTAACAACAGGGTCTTAAAAATCTATCATATCTGATGTTAATATGAGTTTTCCTATACTTTGCTTAGCATTTCTCTCAAGCACCTGTATTCCACCTCTTTAGTTTCAACTTTTATGTATCTATGTTTCAGTTTATCTACTGCAAATCACCACAGTAAAATTTACCTTAAAAAAAAAAGTTTCATCACTTCAGTTCAGTCACTCAGCTCAGTCGTGTCTGACTCTTTGCGACCCCATGAACCGCAGCACACCAGGCCTCCCTGTCCATCACCAAGCCCCGGAGTCCACCCAAACCCATGTCCATTGAGTCAGTGATGCCATCCAACCATCTCAACCTCTGTCATCCCCTTCTCCTCCTGCCCCAATCCTTCCCAGCATCAGGGTCTTTTCAAATGAGTCAGCTCTACGCATCAGGTGACCAAAGTATTGGAGTTTCAGCTTCAACATCAGTCCCTCCAATGAACACCCAGGACTTGGTTTTAAACTTATACTGCTTTTATACTGATATACGGATTAATTTCTACCGTCTTGTCTTGCATTTCCTGTTTTCATCATTGTTCTCCATGCGTCTCGTTTCCTCCGCTTTCCCCTGCACCGGATCACTAGCTTCTTTATTCTGCGGTGGCTCTTTTCATATGCTAGAGTTGCACATCGTATCCATATGCTTGTGACAGGGCCTTAAAATCTGACATGCACAGTATTTAGCTTCCACCAAGTCTGGTAAATTCTTGGGTTATCTCCTCTTCAAACATTTCTGAGCTACGTTCAATTTTTTCGTGGAGGTTTCACAACCACATGTATGTTGTCCATTTTTATTTCAGCTCCATATCTCAATTTATGTCCGTTACATCCATCACTTTATCTTTGTTCAAACTTTTATAATTTTTCTTGATCTACCTATCACATTGGGTTAAGCTATTCTCTTTCAACAATGAAAAATCTATCTTTAATAACTTTATTTTACATTTGCAGAAGTTCCCTACTTCTTTAAAATGATGTCTTATTTCCATAGTGTTTTGTCCCTTTATATTCTGGACCCTTCTATCACTAATTGTTTTCAATACACTTAGAAGTGCTCTCTGAAGGCCCTTCTGTTGGTCGCTCTTGAGGCTCTAGCTCTGCGGTTTGGTCTATATGCTGACTTGTTCATGTGGATCAAGACTCTCACTTAAACTTTTTTTTAACTCCCTTTCACAGTTCAAACACCAGTTGTAGGTGTTTGGTTCCAGGGAACTTTTTAGGTTACCTAGATCAGCCTGATCTCTATTTCTTGGCAATATATCAATCTCTAGCTATTAGATTAACAAAGGTCTTAAAAACAGTCAAACAAGTGCAGGAACAGGGAGCATCTATTCACTGGGGTCAGAGCTCAAGCTGCCACATATTTTTCTGGACTAAAATGCGCAAATATTCAAAAATCTTCAAGTGCATTCTTTTTGATACAGTCATTATCCTCACAAGCATTTACTGTACAGAAATTATCATGGAAGTATACAATTACTTTAGTTAGCAAACTATGATAGCAATGCTGAAGATGGTACCAAAAAAAAAACAAACCTGTAACATCCTATTTGTCAAACACAAAGAATTAGTTACATACATATATTGTTGGATCCTGAGGATATAATATGCAGCTGTTTTTAACCCTGTCACAGGATACAGAATGGTTATAAAAATGATAATATATGTACCAAGTTCACATATTTGGAGTCAAATCCAAGACTCCACTCAGGATATGCATCATATTAAGTAACACTAGGAAAATACTGCCAATTATAATCTGACACGATGCATTCTTAGGTGGAATTTTTATATTCACTTCCTGAAAGATCAGTGGTTTAGACGTAAAATGATGTATCACAACATTCTTATGAGCAAATAAAGAAAAGTTAAATAAACTGGTTGACTCATTCTTAAAGGCCGCACACAGCCTTGCTCCTCTGGACCTGTGCGCCCTGATGGCGATACGTCCACAGCCCCACACCGGCTTTTCCTCCTCATCTGCTCTCATTGTTTTGTAAGTTTTGAACCTGAGCTTGCTTGATATTAAAAGGGTTTCTTTTTTTGGGGCAGATTCTTCCCATGGTCCTTAATGGTTTGCAGAA
>SJYV01047079.1:208369-231330 GCA_006410875.1 Neotragus pygmaeus
GGGGCTCAGGGGCGGGGGTGAAGCCTGCAGAGTAAGCAGGCACCCGAGGGCGCATCTGGCCCTGGAGGCAATGGGCATGGCACATCCAGAGATCAAGACGGACAGATGCTAACAAGATAATAAGTGGAAAGAGCTTAACTATCGACTTAGAAATGAGCATTGCAGTATACAGTTCCTTTGGACATATAAAGTTTACATATCTCTTTAGGTAGGGACTTCCCTGTGGCTCAGATGGTGTCTGCCTACAGTGCAGGAGACCTGGGTTCGATCCCTGGGTCAGGAAAATCCCCTGGAGAAGGCAGTGGCAACCCACTCCAGTACTCTTGCCTGGAAAATCCCACGGACAGAGGAGCGTAGTAGGCTACAGTCCATGGGGTCGCAAGGAGTCGGACACGACTGAGCGACTTCACTTCTTTAGGTATCAAAGAGCCATTCTTGGGAAAGTAGGGTTAGGGTATTTAACAACTTCTAACCACAGAATTCTTTCTTCTTCACAAGTATTCTCTGTGCACAGAACACACTCTCACCCCACCGCTATTTCCTTTTAGCCTCACCTCCTCAGAGGACCTTGAAACAAGGCAAGGAGCCCTGGGCCTCACAGAACAGACTGAAAAGAAAATTTTAATTGGTGGTGGGGTCGGGGGAGGCGCTCTTAAACGCTCTTTTAAAATTTCTACCCAGAGTTCAACTCCACTTTCATTCCCAAATTAGCATCACCCTCACCAATAACCAACCAGGCATGGAAAACATGAGGCAGTGCTAACTAGTATTCTTCAAAAAGGAAGGCAAAATAGGGTAATTTCAGATAAAATAAAATCAGGAGTGTTCACGTAGTACAGACTTAAATTCTAGGTACAGAGGAATTCATACTAGGTTAAATCCTGGATCTTTAGAAAAGAATGAAGAGCATCAGAAATAATAAATAACTGTGCAAAAATAAAAAACTATTTTTCTTAATTCTTTAAAATACGAAGAATGATTTAAAACTAACATTTATAATATTGTCTTGAGGGTCTTTAAGACTTAAGGACACCAATCCTATAGATCAGGGCCCTATCTTATGACCTTGTTTAATCTTAAGTATTTCCCTAAAGGGCCCATCTAAATACTGCAAAACTGGGGTCAGGGCTTCAACATGTGAATTTTCGGGCATAAGCTTCAGTCCACGTATCATACATGATTACATTACATGAAATGTTCAGAACTGACAAATCTATGGACAGAAAGTAGATCAGCAGGGAGGCAGGGGACTAAGGAAGTAACAGCTCACGGGTGCAGGGTTTCTTCTGAGATGAGAATGCTCTAAAATGTGATGACTGCATATACTGAAAACAATTGAAATGAACATTTTAAATGGATGAATTGTATGGCATGTGAATTATATCTCAATAAGACTGCTTTAAAAAAAAATTCAACACAATACCAATTGTAATCTGGCAATTTTTAGGGTAGAAATTGACAAACTGACAATAAAACTTATTGTAGAGATATGCAAAGGAATTAGAATAGTCAAAAAATCCTGGGGTAAGAGAACAAAGTTGGAAGACTTATATTATCTGACTTCAAGGATTTTCATAATGCTACAGTAAGAAATTATAAAAAATGAAAACAGCAACTAATAATCCCACATGAATATAGATGCAACCATACTTCACAATGGCACCCCACTCTAGTACTCTTGCCTGGAAAATCCCATGGACAGAGGAGCCTGGTAGGCTGCAGTTCATGGGGTCGCTAAGAGTCAGACTGAGCGACTTTACTTTCACTTTTCACTTTCATGCATTGGAGAAGGAAACGGCAACCCACTCCAGTGTTCTTGCCTGGAGAAACCCAGGGACAGGGGAGCCTGGTGGGCTGCTGTCTGTGGGGTCGCACAAAGTCGGACACAACTGAAGCGACTTAGCAGCAGCGTACTTCACAAAATATACACAAATCAAAGTAGTAATACATTCTCCCTTTACATTGGTCACATTTCAGTGAAACAATGTTAGTAATAAAACCACACTTACATTGTCAGTTTTAACAAAGGCACCAAACTGCCCCTCGGAGGGCGGGGAACAAGTGATGCTGGAACAGCTGCAGAGCCACCTGGTGGGAAGAGCGACCTCCAGCCCCACCCCACGCCACACACACAGCCCCGCCCCACGCCACACACAGACCCAGATGGAAAAGGCCAGCCACAAAGCCTCCAGAGGAACACAGGATCCTTCTGATCCAGACAAAGGTTTCTCATAGGTCACAGAAGATAACCGTAAAGGAAAATAAACAAATTAGGTTTCCTCAAAATGAACTACCTGCTCACTCAAAAACACCATTAAGAAAAGGAACAGCAAGCCTCAGAGACTGGGAGGAAATATCAGCAAGACATGTCTGAGAAAACGCTGGCATCCTAAACAGAGAACTCCTACAACTCAGTAATAAAAAGCATATTAATTCCCCCAAAAAACCCCAAGACTCAGATACTTTACAAAAGATGACATACAAATGGTAAACTAGCATACGAAAATGACTCAACTTCATTCATCATTGGGGAAATGCAAATAAAAACCATGAGATGCCATGACACACACTTCCAGAATGGCTGAAATGAAAGAGAATGATGTTCCAAGCAGGCGTCGGCAATATTGTGGGGCAACTAGAATTCACAAACATTGCTCATATGAATTCAAAATGATACAGCCACTTTGGAAAAACAGTTGGTCAGTTTCTTACAGTCAAGCATACCATTAACACACAATGCAGCAATTCCACTGCTCTGTCGGCCCAAGAGATATAAAAGCATTCTGCTCCCCAAAAGATCTCCACTTAGATATAGCTTTTCCCCCTGCTATAGCCAAAAAAAAAAAAGGGAAACAGTCCAGGTATCTATCATTAGAAGAATGAATCAAGAAGCCGTGGTATTCATACAATGCAATATGACTTAGCAAAAGGGAGAGAAAACTACTGCCACTTAGATAACACGGATAAATCTCAAAAACGCCCTGAATGAAAGCAGCCTTACATGAGGGGAACATACTCTCTACTGCCCTTTGGATGAACTCCTGGGAACTGCCAAACTAATCTATGGTAGCTGCCATGGGGGAGGCCAGGATGTCCTGGGAAGCATCAGGGAACCTTCCACAGGGATGAAAACATCCTCTATCTGGATAGGTTTTTGGGTTACTTGGGCAAATGGCACCTCACTCCAGTACTCTTGCCTGGAAAACCCTATGGATGGAGGAGCCTGGAAGGCTGCAATCCATGGGGTCGCTGAGGGTCGGACATGACTGAGCGACTTCACTTTCACTTTTCACTTTCATGCATTGGAGAAGGAAATGGCAACCCACTCCAGTGTTCTTGCCTGGAGAATCCCAGGGACTAGGGAGCCTGGTGGGCTGCACTCCATGAAGTCACGAAGAGTTGGACACCACTGAGTGACTTCGCTTTCACTTTTCACTGTCGTGTATTGAAGAAGGAAATGGCAACCCACTCCAGTGTTCTTGCCTGGAGAATCCCAGGGACTAGGGAGCCTGGTGGGCTGCCGTCTCTGGGGTCGCACAGAGTCAGACACGACTGAAGCGACTTAGCAGCAGGCAAATGTGCCAGTCAAAGCTTCTCTACTGGAAACTATAAACAAATTTCAAATTCTAATGATGTACATGCTCAAGCATTTAGTGAAAAGTGTATTGATGTCTACTGCTTACTCTGAAACACGCAAAATAAAATGGATGGATGGATATACGGATTCAGGGTAGACAGATACGTGATTGAGCAAGTCCAGTAAAACAGGTCTTCACTGTAAAATTCTTTTGACTTCTTCGTATGTTTGAAATTTATGATAAAAGGTTGAAAACTCCAAGACAGAAAACAACATGTAAAAACCTTCACAGCAAAACATAAAAAACCTAAATTTCTGATGTCTGTTGTTGTTGCTGAGTTGCTAAGTTGTACCCAACTCTTTTGTGACCCTAAGGACTGTAGCTGGATGGCATCACGGACTTGATGGACGCGAGTCTGAGTGAACTCCGAGAGATGGTGATGAACAGGGAGGCCTGGAGTGCTGCGATTCATCGGATACGACTGAGCGACTGAACTGAACTGAAGGACGGTAGCCCACCAGGATCCTCTGTCCATGGGATTTCTTAGGCAAGAATACTGGAATGGGTTGTCATTTCTTCCTCCAAGGGATCTTCCCGACACGGGGATCAAATCCACGTCTCCTCCATTGGCAGGCGGATTCTTTACCACAGAGCAACCAGGGAAGTCCAATTAGCTAAAGACAATTAGAAATGCTTTACAGCAATGCTTTACTACCTAAAACCAGAAGCAAAGCTACAAAGCCAGTCATGTATCTCCTACTGAGCAAATGCCTGTGCACCACTCTGGTCCTTTTATTATTTTTATTTATTGAGACTTATTGTAATGGTGCTCTCAACTACGCTGCGATAGACTGAGGGCCTGAGACACCTGCTAGGCTCCAACCATTTCAGCACTTGAGCTGCTAAGTTGTGTTCATTTTCCCTAACTGTGCCTCTTCTGTGTGTGCGTGCGCTCAGTCGTGTCCAGCTCTTTGCAAAACCATGGACTGCAGTCCGCCAGGCTCCTCTGTCCATGGAATTTTCCAGGCAAGATTACTGGAGTGGGTTGCCATGTCCTCCTCCAGGGGATCTTCCCTATCCAGGGATCACACTGGAGTCTCCTGAGTCTCCTATATTGGCAGGCAGACGCTTTACCATTGAGCCACCAGGGAAGCCCTCTTCATAAGGACGAGCTACCCTTGGTAACTGAAAGCTGGGTTTCACTCAACACTGGGCTGAGTTACTCAGTCGTGTCTGACTCTTCACAACCCCATGGACTGTAGCCCGCCAGGCTCCTCTGTCCATGGGGATTCTCCAGGGAAGAAGACGCGAGTGGATCGCCACGCCCTCCTCCAGGGCATCTTCCCAACCTAGGGATCAACGCAGGTCTCCCGTGTTGCAGGCATTCTTTACCAGCTGAGCCACCGGGGAATTTTAGCAGTAACTGCAACAGCTACCCCGTCTTCTGGTTGCAGTCTGAACTGACTGCTCTCTGCACCTTCCCGGCAGTGCTAATCCAGGAACTCTGTCCTGCTCTCACATTCGACCCACAGGCTGCTGGGTCTCTTAATTCTATGTGCACAGAAACGTCATGGTTTTGTCTGTAGGATCCATCTTTTCTTCCTTATTATCTTCAGCACTAGTGACTTAACATCTTCACTTCTGGGAAGTTATTTTATACTCTCTATGAATACTATTATACTTTCAAAACCTCTCCTCTCCATGTTTTTCTTTAGAATTTCTAACAGTCAGACAGTGGGCCCCCTGGCTTACGTCTGTTCGCAAAGCTGCTTGCCCTCGCATCTTTCCTTTTTAGTGTCCTTCAGGGTCTTCCATTACTATTCTTTTTAAAACCTGGGTTGCCATTGCTAATGTGAGTTCTCTTCTCACAGTGTCCTGTTCCTAACTTACTGCCACAGCAGATTCTCATCTTAGACTTCGCGACTAACATTCAAAAATGCTATTTCTAAAAACATTTTCTTCTTTTCCCTGTATTGTCAGTTTCTTCCTGTTCTCTTTCATTCTATGCGTATTCTGTTCTTTCATACAACTATTAATCCTTAGTACTCATAATGATAAGGCACTAAAAAACCACCTGGGACCACCACTGGCCTGAGGGAGGCTGGTGGGCCATAGTTCTGCACGGCTCACCTTTTGTGTCGACAAATGCATTTATTTTTCAGGCTGTTTGATTGTTCCAGAGAGCTGTTCTGTCCCTAGCATCGCCAGCAGAGTTCTGGTACGCCATGACGGACCAGTCACTCTAAAGGCTAACTTTCTATCACAGCCACGGCTGTTAGCTCCTATTTATCCCAACTTCTGCCAGGCCTCCTGTGTGCAAATTAATGATGTTCCCACTCAGTGTGTCCTAAACAGAAGCAGCGAGTCTCCTGCCTGGGATATAGGCTCTCAGCTGTTGGTAGTTCCACACTCGAGGAGAGGGACGTGNCCGGGAAAGATTGAGGGTAGAGAAGAAAGGGGTGGCAGAGCGTGAGACGGTTGCATGGCATCACCGACTTAACGGACCTGAGTCTGAGCAAACTTTTGGAGGTAGTGAAGGACGGGGAAGCCTGGTGCGCTGCAGTCCATGGGGTTGCAAAGAGTTGGACACGACTGAGAGACTCAACAACAATAACAAGGCACTTATCATCCCACCTCACTTCCACCCCAGGGGCAAGGTTAATAAGGTACACCGAATAAAATGGTCAGTGATTTTATTTTTCTCCACACGACCTCACTGTCCCCATTCAACTTCAGCACCCAAATGTGCTCTTTCTTTGTCCTATTGTACATCTGATTCGAGTTATGAGTCTTACTGTATCAGAGACACCGGTATTCCAAGATCAAACACAATCTCTCATGTTAAAATATCAAGTCTACTTTATCACACATATTTTCTGTCTAGCTCTACGCGTGGTAATCTGGTGGCATAGCCAAATCTCGGCTCGTGCGGTGAAAAGTCAGTAAACTACCTTACTTCTGTTTTTAGGCACTTTATTGTTTTCCCTTTCCCGTTTTCTAGTTGTCTTCAGTGAGTATCCAAAATTTACACAGTTCACAAATTCACATGCCATTACTGACTTAACTGAGAAGTTGAAAGAGGCTAATCNTACTTCTGTTTTTAGGCACTTTATTGTTTTCCCTTTCAAATGAGTCATTCCCGTTTTCTAGTTGTCTTCAGTGAGTATCCAAAATTTACACAGTTCACAAATTCACATGCCATTACTGACTTAACTGAGAAGTTGAAAGAGGCTAATCTCATCTTATATTTTTAATAACCCCCAGAGTCTCCCATTTATAATATTTAACATCTATCACTTATCCTACAATAGAGAAAGCTAAAACTACATCTAAAAGGAAACATTAAAAGAAAGAACATCAGAGAAATGTCTTAAAAATCAGGCCATGTGCTAACAGCAGCTGACCTGCTGGTCTCAGGCTGGGCGCTCTGGAGCAAATGCCTGGACAGAGTTTGGGTGCTAAATGCTTCTTCGGGACGACATCTGTGAGGGGCAGGGGAGGATGCAGGCCTGCGCAGAGAGGGGCCGCACCGTGAGGTGGCCCCCACCCGGGAGGTGTCCAACGCTGCCTGGACTGCCACACAGGGCAGCAGTCTGTGCTTCTGCTCCGGGGGCTCAGTCCCCGCAAGTGCGCTGGGCGGGGAGGTCAGGGAGGGCCTTACAGCTTGGAGGACCTCTGGGAGCCCAGCCACTCCCGGAAGGGGCACGTGGGTGGGGCCCAAATGGATAGAGNTGTCTTATGAATTCTTATCAGAAAAACAGCATAAAACATCTCCCACTTAAACTGACTTGGCTAGAGCATATTTTTCCCTGAACACATCTCAGGGTTGGATTTTCAAGAAAACACTAATGTTTCAAGAAACAACACAACATTTTTTTTAAAAAGAAAAGGTAAATCTGTGCCGATCCCTACAGAGACCTAACTTTCTTGGGATCAACCACACATCGTTCTACAACTTTTCGCTTAATAATGAGATAAACCTCACTCACTCAACGAAATACGCCTCACTGGTTTGGAAACGTAAAATAGTCCACTGTTCATCACACTAGCGTCCAACTCCAGAGCTTCCAGGTGCTGACTTTTTAACAGCTTACTGCTGTAACAGGCAGTACAGATCGTATGGATTCCTCTCTGGTGATGTGAGTGCGTATGATAAACACTCACGTGTACCTACATAATAAAGGGACCCTGGAACCGTCTATGAGCACAGACCACAACAGACTGGAAAGACTGGCTTTTGGAGCCGGGGAGGCTGAGGTGCTTGTGACCTGTCCTTGGAGGCTCATCTCCTACCGGCACTAGAGAGTGGGAACCACCGTCAATCACAGAGACAGACCCAGCCTGAAGCCTGAGAACATTCAGAGACAAAGTAGATGGTAGGGAGCCCACAGAGTTCGTACCCGCCAAGCTACAGCCAAAAACAAGACCTATGCTGGAGGCCAGAGAAGGGAACGGTTGTCTGGGCCTCACGTAGTCGGTGCCATTTACTTCTTGTATGATCTTGGGTAAATCACTTAACATCTATGAGGGTCCTGGTTGAAAGTGGCAACACAGTACGTGATAGATGTGAGCTATTATTTTCATCATAATGACAGTATCTGAAATGTAGCTTCTGACCTTAGTTCTATGTAAGACACTGGGGACCTGAGCAAGGCAGGTGTTACCGTGGTTTTAACAGGAGGAATCAAACTGGAGTGGGTTAAGAGGGACAGCAACAGGTGTGAGATTAATCTCCAAAATACACAAACAGCTCATGCAGCTCAATATGAAAGAAACAAACAATTCAACGGAAAAACGAGTAGAAGACCTAAACAGACATTAGACTTTTCTCTAAAGGATACGCACAGATGGTCACCAATGCGTGAAAAGATGCTCAATACGTCACTAATTACTAGAGAAATGCAAAGCCAAGCTACACCCCTGACACCGGTCAGAACGGCCGTCATCAAAAAATCTACAAGCAGGAAGTGCTGGAGCGCAGTGACCATGGAAAACAGCACCGGCGCGCCTTCAAAAGCTGAAGCCAGAACTGCCACATGACCCAGCCATCCCACTGCTGGGGGCATACCTGGAGACAGCCGCCATTCAAAAACACACGTGAACCCCAACGTCCACCGCAGGACTATTTACAATACCCAGCACATGGAAGCGACCTAAATGTCTGTCAACAGAGGAATGGATAAAGATGCGGTACATGTTCAAAAGGGAATAGTACTCAGCCATAAAAAGGAGGGAATCAGTGCCATTTGCAGAGACGTGGATGAACCCAGAGACTGCCATACAGAGTGAAGTTAGAAAAACTGATATTATATAATATTGCTTATATGTGGAATACAGAGGAAAAAATAGTACAGATGAACTTATTTGCAAAGCAGAGAGACACAGATCTAGAGAATACTTAGTGACTGAGATGGGAAGGCGGGAGCGGGATGGGCTGGGGGATAGGGACTGGCAGACAGACACGACCGTGCAGAAAAGAGACAGCTAATGAGAGCCTGCTGAAAGGCACAGGGGGCTCTCCTTGGCGCTCTGTGGTGACCTGAGTGGGAGGGAAACCCCAGGAGAGTGGGGGTGTGTGTAGACTATAACTGCGGGCACCGTGCCACACGGCACAGACACATCGCTGCAGAGCAACTACACGCAAGCAACGCAGACTCCTCTAGGCATCCCGCCCTGAAGGCGCTGCCCAGGGACGCAGGGCAGGGGAAGCCCGCGTCCTCGCTGGGGGGCGGCGGGTGCTCAGGCCCGGGAAGGGCTGGACGACAGGCGGCGGCCCCGGCGGCCCGGCAGAGGCCGCATCCCCGGGAAGGGCGCTGGGCGCGGAGAGGGAGGCGCCGGCGCGGGGCCGCCGGGCGGGCAGCACCGGGGGAGCCCGGGGCCCGTACCGGGGCGGAAGGCACCCAGACGGGCGCGCCTTCCCGGGAGCCCGGGGAGGGACGGAGGGGGCCCGCAACGGCCACCGCGAGGCTTTCGGAGCCCGGCCTCTGAGGAGCAGCGAGGAGGCCCAAGACTGGAGAGGCGTCCGAGAAGTTTCCAGAAACAGGATTCCAGGTTCCCTGATGAACTGAGGCGGGGAGAGGAGGGCGGGCGCGGGCAGGGAGCCGGGTGCCTGGGGACGGGCGGGGTTCGGCTCCGCTCGCAGGGGTGTTTCCACTTTCCCCGCCGGCCGCAGCCCCCGACCTGCAGAGGGCCACGCGCTCCTCACCACGTCTCACCACGGGGCTGCCTGACTTCTCCAAACACCTTACTCCCCTGCCCGACCAGCCCTAAGTACAAAACAGACAGGAACATAAATTCAGACCTTAATGAACCTACATTTCTTCTCTAGGGGAGGAGCCCACAGATTTTAAAGTAATAAGAGAATTGTGTCCCCTGCTCAGTTTCACCGCAAATATTAAAAAAAAAAAAAAAATCCAGATACCACTTTTGTCCATTAAAGTGGTCCTAATAGCTGCCTCTGTTCCTGTAAATTAAGACCAAACACATTTAGCAGATGCTTTTGCACAAGCCAATGTAGAACAGTGTTCAATAGACAAAGCAAAAATAATTCAGATCAGAGTTGTAACAGCAATACACGACACAGNGTGGTCCTAATAGCTGCCTCTGTTCCTGTAAATTAAGACCAAACACATTTAGCAGATGCTTTTGCACAAGCCAATGTAGAACAGTGTTCAATAGACAAAGCAAAAATAATTCAGATCAGAGTTGTAACAGCAATACACGACACAGGGTTTTTCAGAAAGACCACAACTGTGTTGACAGTTAGGTGACTGCTATTGAAAAACGTAAAAAAAAAAAAAAAAAAAAAAATCAACAAAGCATGGATTTAAGCTGTTACAGTATCTTTTAAAAATAGTCATTATTAGAGTTAATGAAAATATAGTTAAAATTCACTGTTAAAGAAAAAACAAGGCTAAATTTGGCTTTTCTAGTTTAACAACATTTTAAATTTGATTAAAATTTGAAATGATCCTGAGTATTACTCAGTAATTACTTATTTTCTAACAATTGGTTAAAAGTATGCCGAGTCCCTGGCTTCGTACCTGCAATATGGCACATAATAAATGAAACAGATGGTAAAACAGTGCTTTACACTGAGAAGAACGTTTGCCTGTGCACACCAGGAAATACATGAAAGGTGACCAAAAGAGAAGTCATACATAAGCTGTCGGAAAGCCACACAGCACACCACACACAGCCTTGTCAATTAGAGTCCGGGGGGGAGAGTGACAGGGGAACGCATACTAAATGATACCATTTTATATTTGAGAGTAAAAACACACACAACACAGAAGAGAAGGTCAGGCTTCGCTCATAGCCTGAACGCTGGCTCAGAGTCGTGTAAGGCACCGGCCTCAGGGTTTACTGGCTCCTGTTTAAAAACAAACAAAACCCCCAAGCCTCACCAGATTAATACTCTTGTGGGTGAAATGATAGGATGGTTGGGATTTACCTTAAAAATGTTGCAGGGAAAAAAAAACAACAACCCAACAACTAAGTTCTTTGCATCAGGTGGCCAAAGTATTGGAGACGTCATCATCAGTCCTTCCAATGAATATGGAGGACTTATTTCCTTTAGGGTTGACTGGCTGGATCTCCTTGCAGTCCAGGGGACTCTCAAGAGTCTTCTCCAATACCACAGTTCAAAAGCATCAATTCTCTGGTGCTCAGCTTTCTTTATGGTCCAACTCTCACATCCATACATGACTACTGGAAAAACTACATCTTTAACTATATAGACCTTTGTTCGCAAAGTAATGTCTCTGCTTTTTAACATGCTGTCTAGGTCGGTCATAGCTTTTCTTCCGAGGAGCAAGCGTCCTTTTAATTCCATGGCTATAGTCACCATCCGCAGTGACTTTGGAGCCCAAGAAGATGAATCCTGTCACTGTGTCCATTTTTCCCTCATCAAACTGCCACGAATGGAAGGGACCAGATGCCATGATCTTAGTTTTTTAAATGTTGACTTTTAAGCTAGATTCTTCACTCTCCTCTTTCACCTCCATCAAGAGGCTCTTTAGTTCCTCTTTGCTTTCTGCAATAACGATGGGGTCATCTGCATATGTGAGGTTATTGATACTTCTTTTGGCAATCCTGATTCCAGCTTTTTACACAACACATATGGTAGAAAAAGAAATAGAAGCAAAAAGATGGAGCCTGGCAGGGAGGTGGTCAAGTTCAGGATACTATGTGGCAGGGGATGGGACCAAAACACAGTACCTTCTCAATTACATCCCTGGAAACTCTGCCATTTGACCATGATCTGGTTGGTGCATACCAAGCAATCTCAGTGCCACTTAGAACTGAGGCTGGTAAACTCACCACCTGAGAAACTCTTAAATTCCATTAATGATTTAAATGAATGCAACATCTGAACTGTGGTGTTGAGAAGACTCTTGAGAGTCCCTTGGACTGCAAGGAGATCCAACCAAGTCAATCCTAAAGGAAATCAGTCCTGAATGTTCATTGGAAGGACTGATGCTGAAGCTGAAACTTCAATACTCTGGCCACCTGATGCGAAGAACTGACTCACTAGAAAAGACCCTGACCCTGGGAAAGATTGAAGGCGGGAGGAGAAGGGGACGACAGAGGATGAGATGGTTGGATGGCATCACTGACGTGATGGACATGAGTCTGAGTAAATTCCAGGAGTTGGTGATGGACAGGGAAGCCTGGCGTGCTGCAGTCCATGGGGTCGCAAAGAGTCGGACGTACCTGAGCGACTAAACTGAACTGAATATCTGAAACCTGGGCTTGATGTGCATATCTGGGATAAGGTAAGGCGGAGCCTTCAGGCTGTAAACTTTGCATAGTTCTGGACAGGATTTTACTAGACTTCTACACTCTCACTCTGATAATTCAGGACTCAGATGAGCCATCAGCAGCATGTGGGGCGGCGCTCCCCTCCCCTCCTGGTCCACTGGCTGTGGACCCTCTGTGTACCGACCACACCAATCTGCTCCTGACCCAACTCTCCCTCCTTCTCTCCTTTCCCGAACCTTCCAGAGGCCCCAAGCTCACATGAATGAAACGAAACACCTCCCTCTCCACCTTTCTTTACCTTGGTGAACAGAAGGCTTGGTCCAATTCAAAATCCTGGAGGTGATGAAAGCACCCCTTCCTAGCTGCAGACCCATCTCCATTCACATATACCATCCCTCCCTCCCCAATCCCTCCACCCTCACCTTAAATTAAGGGCCACTGCTTAGCCTCCTGACTGGCCCACGTTCCAACCAAGCCTTCCTCTGTATCCCCCATCTTGGCAAGAGGTCAGCTCTGGTTTCTCCTGTTCTCACCCCTGATATAAAGTCAGTTCCATCAACTCCTCCTCCTCTCTTGAGTCACCCACCTCTCATCATATCCCCAGCAACTCATTAAGAGTCTGGCGGTCATTATCACCTTTCACCTGGGTCACTAACGGCGGTCTCTCCCCTGGTCTCGCCGCGTAAAGGAAGGACCCAGCATTCTCTGTAGGCCTCACTGCTAGACCCTGTGCCACTAGGAGCTGTAATACTTTCCCCTCGCCGAATCTGTACAATAACCGTATTCTCTGCACAGTACTATCTCCTACAAATGAGGACACTCAGGCTTGTGTGTGTGTGTGCAGTCGTAGCCGACTCTCTTCATCCCCATGGACTGTAGCCCGCCAGGCTCCTCTGTCCATGGGATTTTCCAGGCTAGGGTACTGGAAAAGGTTGCCACTTCCCCTCCAAGGGATCTTCCTGACCCAGGGATCAAACTTGCGTCTCCTGCATCACAGGTGGATTCTTTCACCACTGAGCCACCAGGGAAGCCCCACTCAGGCTTGGAAATGTTCAATAATTTCCCCAAAACCACTCTGGTGACAAGTGACAAGGATTCATACCCAAATATTTGGATTCCAAAGCCGTGTTCTTTCCATCACTCACCCCTCCATGCTGTTTTCTTAGGAAGGCGGAGAGTTCTATCCCACTTCCTTAAGAAGTGTGCTGCTAGGATGTACTCTCTAATTTGAGATTACAACATGGCTTCACAGGAACCATGCAAAAACGCAAGTGAAAGCTTCAAGATGTCAGTGTGTGATGACGGGCCCAAAGGACTGCAAACCAATAGGTCAAGGAAGATCTGGCCAATTCGTGAACTGGACACTTATTCATACTTACATCCCTATTTATTTCTATATTCATTTATTAGTATTTGAATATGAATTATTTAAATGTTTCACTTTTTAAATCAAAGTATTCTTAAAGATACTAGAACAAGGGTTAATATCTTGTAAATGTAGACCAACAATTGGTACATTCAATACTTAGGGTTCTATCTGTACATCACCAGGAAAGGCATTTACTACCTGACCTCCATTACTGAAATTTGTATACTTATATAAAATGTAAATGTGTATTATTCCATTTCTAAAAAGAACTAAGGGCTTAATTACAATTAAGTTCAAACAATTACAGTTGACAAAGCATAAAAAATTCCAATTAATATCCTAATAGATGTCTTTCGAGGAACATTAGCTGAGTTTTGTCTCCACTTAGTCATTCAAAACCATTAAATCTACGGCTAGAAAGAGAATCTAAATACACACACAGATGGGAAATGGGTTCTGCTTTTTCTCAATCACTTTAGAGTCAAGTTCCCAAGGTCTGAATCATAAGTGCTCAAACTGTCTTGTTTATGTCTTTACTCAAAGCTAGTAATTAAACACTTGGGCCATTTAAAGACTACGTTCAGTTAACATAAGTTTACCACTGTGCCAAGTCACTGTAGTCGTGTCTGACTCTTTGTGACCCTGTGGACTGTGGCCCACCAGGCTCCTCTGTCCATGGGATTCTCCAGGCAAGAACACTGTAGCTCGTTGTTATGCCCTCCCCACCAGGGGATCTTCCTGACCTAGGGAGCAAACCTCCATCTCCTGTGACTCCTGCATTGCAGGCGGATTCTTCACCTACCACATGACCCATCAATTCCACTAGTAGGGATCTACCCCCTGCTAAAAATAAGAAGATGTATGTCCATCCAAAGACCTGTACACGACTGTTCACAGCACACAATACATATAAAAGCCAAGAAGTAGAACCACCCAAATGCCCACCAACAGGTGAACGGATAAGCAAGATATCCTTAGTCATACAAAAGAAAACACTTAGGCAACAAAAAATGAAGTACTGATACACGCCACAGCATGGATGAACCTCAAACACATTAGCCTAAGTGAAAACCGGAAGAAAAAGACCACATGTTACATGATCCCATTTATCATGAAATGTACAGAATGGGTTAACTAGAGAGNAAAAGAAAACACTTAGGCAACAAAAAATGAAGTACTGATACACGCCACAGCATGGATGAACCTCAAACACATTAGCCTAAGTGAAAACCGGAAGAAAAAGACCACATGTTACATGATCCCATTTATCATGAAATGTACAGAATGGGTTAACTAGAGAGGCAGGAAGTAGACTCCTGTGAGATGGGGGAGCCAGCGAGGGGAGTGGGGAGTGACAGGAGGGCAGGCCCCACTCCAAAGCGATCCTTTGGGGGTAAATGAAATGTTCTAAAACTGGATTGTGGTGATGGCTACACAGCTCTAATTTTACTAAAAATTACTGAATTATACATTTAAAACAAGTGAATGTTATGGCATGTGAATTATACCTCAATAAAACTGTTACGGAAAAGAAGACAGCTTTAAAGCATGCTAGCTACAAACCGTTCTGGATCAAATTCAGGTCAGTCACAGCAAGGAATGGATCTTTACAAAATGACCAGGTTCTGGATATGCGGGAGCCTTAGCATGAAAAGCAGTATTACTGGGCGTTCCACTGGAAAGAAAGCTTTAAGAATTGCCATCTAATATGTTACCAATAGAGGGGCTCAAGTTCTCCTGCAACATAAAATATTTAAAAGACAGCTGAAGCACCAGAAGAGCTGTCACTGGGCAGAGATGTTTTACTGCCCCAGTGAAGATACAGGTGAAACTGCAATAGGAGTCTGGAGGGTCTGGAAGAAGTCACTCCAGACTACAATGCCCAAGAAGGCTCTACAAAGTCTGCACTTTGAATGCTTCTCAGGTGGTATCTGAGGGGTTTTGCCCGGGAAGACGGGGAGGCAGAAAAGCAAAGGGCAGGAGGCTGAGTTTCGGGGGGCTCGGGCTGGAGCTTCGAAGAGAGGAGGGGGTGTCTGTAGTAAGAGGATGCGAGGCCTTTATTCTGAGTGGGCAACAGAGTCCCGCAAGGTTCCGGAGCAGGGATGTGAGGCCACAAACATCCGGCCGATAGCCCCGTGGAGCTGGGATGAAAGGAGACCTCAGCGCAGTGAAATTAAAGACACACGGCGCATGCGGAGCGGAAGGCTCGGCGCCAGCGAGGAACACGGAGGGTAAGAGTCTCTCAGACTTTGGCTTTCAGATCTCCAAAAACGCACCTCTGGATTCCAGAATCCGACAGACACTACATGACAAAAGTCAAAACGACTGAACTGTTGCTGGTGGAGGTGTTCACTCTCTCTGCAGGCGGTAATCGGCTGTATCCGAAAACTCCACCAGTGCACTGACCCATCCACCCAGCCATCTCACTTCTAGCAATCTATCCCCCACAATAAAGTGGCCCCAAACGACAAGAAGTTGTAAACTCAAGCTTAGTCACCGCAGAAGACTGGAAATCAACCTGAAGCCTGCCCAGAGAGGCTGGGAGCACTGAATGATGGCTGGTACACACAGAGCCTCCTTGTAACCTCAGACTGAGCCTAGCTCACTCCCCAGTTAGGAGCCTAGGCAGTGGACCACAGGGGTTCTGGGACCACCTCTGACTGCCATCAGGAAATTCTCCATCACAGATATTCTCCTTACTCCAGGGCAGTTATTGCCAGTATCATTTCTGCTCATCAATCAATTGGTGACGCCATCCAACCATCTCATCCTCTGTCATCATCCCCTTCTCCTCCCGCCTTCAATCTCTCTCAGCATCAGGGTCTTCTCCAATGAGTCAGTTCTTCCCATCAGGTGGCCAAAGTATTGGAGTTTCAGCTTCAGCATCAGTCCTTCCAATGAATATTCAGGACTGATTTCCTTTAGGACTGACTGGTTGGATCTCCAGGCAGTCCAAGGAACTCTCAGAGTCTTCTCCAACACTGCAGTTCAAAAGCATCAATTCTTTGTTGCTCAGCTTTCTTTACAAGGAGACAAATCCTTCCCAAGACTCCAAAACCAAGGAGCACGACTAGTCAGACTCACTTAGAAGGGGACACTTGGTTCCTTCAATGCCAGTGCTAATTCAGTTCTCAAATGAAGTTAAAGACCAACTTTAAATGCCAACTTCTCAGAGTTGTTAAATAAGACATCATAAGTAAACAGGCCTACTTCTATGGCTGGTATCTAGTAGGAACTCCCCAATTGATGGTGATCTTCCTTCCTTCTTAAAAAAAAAAACCATAGTATGAGAAGGTCATTAAAAACCCATCTAACTCATCTGATCTTAGTCAGAAAAATGATTAAAACCAATTAAATGCAAGGACACTTTTGGTATGTTGAACATTTTTCATGTAATATTTGCAAAGCCTTCCTTAAAACTAAAAGCAGAGAGAAACTGTAAAGTTCCTAGAAGATCACATGGGAGAAACCCTAGATGAGCTTGGGTAAAGGTGTGGCCTTTTAGACACAACATCAAAGGCTAGGTCCACGAGAGAAATCACTGACCAGCTGCACTTCACTGAAATGAAAAACGTCTGCTCTGAGAAAGACACTGTCAAGACAACGAGAAGACAAGCCACAGGCTGGGAGAGAATACTGGCAACTGACACATCTGATAAACAACTGTTAAACCAAAATACACAGAAAATTCTTAGGACTCAGTAAGAAAGCCATCTGATTAAAAAATGGGCCAAAGGCTTCACCAGAGGAGAAATACAGATGGTATATAGGCACATGAGAAGCTGCTCTACATAATACCATCATCAGAACAACGCAAATGAACGAGGCACCTCTACACACCTACTGCATGCTCAGCCTCCTCAGTCGTGTCTGACTCTGTGACCCCATGGACCACAGCCCGCCAGGCTCCTCTGCCCATGGGATTCTCTAGGCAAGAATACTGGAGTGGGTGCCATTCCCCTCTCCAGGGGATCTTCCCGACCCAGGGATCCAACCCGAGTCCCTTACATCTCCTGCCTTGCAGGCGTGTTCCTTTTCACCAGTGCCACGTGGCATGCCCACACACCTATGAGAATGGCCAAAACTCAGAACAGTGACAAAAACCAAGTGCTGGTGAGAGAAAAGAGCAGCAGGAACTCCCCTTCATTGCTGGTGGGAAAGCAACATGGTGTGGGCAAAGACTTCCGACAAAGCTAAACACGCTCTGATCGCACATTCCAGCAATTAACTGTGCTGCTGTCTATCTACCTAAAGGAGCTGAACACTAACGTCCACATGAAAACCCTCACACGGATGTTTACAGGGCCTTTTTCATAGCTGTCAAAACCTGGAAGCCAGCAAGATGTCCCTCAGGGGGTCAGTGGTCCCTCCAGACCATGGAATATTATTTAGCACTAAAAAGCAATGAGCCTTCAAGCCACGAGAAGACATGGAGGACCCTAAAGGCACATGACTAAGTGAAAGAAGCCTTTCTGAGAAAGCTACATAGACTATGCGTGCTGTGTGACTCCAGCTGTATGGCGTTCCGGAAAAGGCGAAACTAAGGAGAGGGCAAGCAGCTGCCCCGGGGGGGGCTCAGTGGTAGAGAAGCTGCCCAAATGCAGACGAGGCGGGTTCGGTCCCTGGGTCAGGAAGATCCCCTGGGAAAGGAAATGGTAATCCAGTATCGATGCCTGGGAAATCCCATGGAAAGAGGAGCCTGGTGGGCTGTAGTCCACAGGCTGGCAAAACTCAGTCGTGACTGAGAGACTAAAGCACACATCACAAGTTGTCAGAAGCTGCCAGGAACTCAGCAGAGGGGCAGGGAGAGAGAGATGCGAAGCACGGAGCATTTTTAGGGCAGTGTAACTATTCTGTATGCTACTATNAGCCTTTACTCTCCACTTATCTGCACTATTATTCTTATCTCTAAGGCTACACCATTGACTTTTATGTCCCCTTCATAACCAGGTTGCATCTGTACCACTTCTCTGCACAGGTAACCTTGCCTCCTACCTTAACCATTCATTCTCTTTCCACTCCAAAACTTCTCCGTCTTTTCCCCGATCTCAGCAAAACTGATGTTGTCCCTCTCTCAGATGACCCAGCATTTGGAGAGGTAATTAACTTACAGATGTTAGAATCAAAATTGAAAATAGTCTTGACTAGAATATTAGGTCAAAACCTAGAATAAAATATAACTTTGCAAACCTAAAACAATATGATTAAGTTAAAAAAGCCCACGTTTTAAATTTAAGCAGACCTCTGTTTATATTCAAACTCAAACCACCATCTTTTGTCTTGGTTAAGCCAACTTATATGGGGATTAAAATACTTACCTCATTAGGTTGTTGTGAAGAGTAATTCCTTCAAAATCACAGCATGCTTCCTGAAACAGTGTTAGTTCCTAATTTTTTCATAATTCCAGCATACTTCCTGAAACACTGTTAGTCCCTTTTGTCTCCTGTACAGTTGAGATTTACTGACCGCCCTGTTTGGTTGTTGATAATGCTGACATTTTCTATCATCAGTTCAGTTCAGTTACTCAGTTGTGTCCAACTCTGCAACCCCATGGTTTCAAAGTCATACAGGCCTGAAAACAGTATACTGACCTGTGAACCTTGCATCCCAGAGCTAGTCACCATCCTAAAGAAATCTTTTGTCTGTTTTGGCTCAGTCTGGGGACATACATTATCATCATCACACTCACTTTCCAAAGAAAAACTTAAGACTCCAATAGTAGGCACTTTGCCCCAGATCACAGCTTAATCGGTGGCATAACCTGACACAGTGACTCCCAAGTGCGAGTCAATCCATTCCTTTACTACAATGTTTCCCCACACCTGTATCGTTCCTTTAACCTGCTGAATGGTTTTCCTGGTTCTCATCTCTGCTCTGTCCTTCCAGCCTTCACAGTAACAGCCCCACTGGTTCATTCCAAACTGATTGCTTCATCATTGAATCTTTATCCTTTCAAACTTTTCAGTGGCTCCCCACTGTTTATAGGGTTCAGTCCAAACTCTGACCTCATGCCTAAAGTTGACCATAATCTTGTCCTAACTTACTTTTCCAAATGTTTTCTAGCCATTTCCCAAGAGGAACTCTCACCTTCATCCCATCCTATTAAACCTACTGTTGGCCCACAAATACCTGCCTTGAATCACCATTTGTGAATGCTTCCTTCCCTTTGTTCTTGAAACAAACAGAAATGGTCCCTCCTCCTTTCCTTCATCTGCAAAAAGGTCCCACCCTTTTCCCTATTTTGTGGAAGCCTATTCCTATTCCTATTTTGTGGAAGCCTACTTTGCACCTTCTGCACAGGGTTTTGTGATCTCTCCGATTGCCAACCTCTTACGTGCACCGTTAAAGAAGGTAGTCCTTGGCTGGGCGTTATTTCCACCAGGCCCCTCAATATTGTGCCTGAACAACAGGGGACAGTAGTCCAAAATAGCTGTTTACTAGTCAAATCAGAAAGGGTACCATGTCACCCGATGAGGAAGGAACTAGCCATCCAGAGCAAATTAAATTCATTTAACGAGAGAGTTCCCAAACCTGTCTTCGCCTCAGAATCACCTGGGGATTTGAACACTGATTCCAGGGCCCATTCCAGACCTACTGAGTCAAAACTGGGCGGGAAGGGGGAAGGGATGAAATCTGAAACTGTCAGAGTTTATTTATATCATGGCTTTACTACTTATTATCTGAGTAACTCTGAGCAAGTTGCTTAACCTCTCTGTGCCTTGCCCTATGAACTGGGGATGATAATAGTATCTCATATGAGGTTGCTATGAACATAACAACTTAAACATGAACTTTCCTGCTGGTGGCTCAGTGGTAAAGAATCTGCTTGCAAGGTTTGATCCCTGGGTCGGGAAGATCCCCTGGAGAAGGAAGTGGCAACCCACTCCAGTGTTCTTGCCTGGGAAATCCCATGGACAGAGGAGCCTGGTGGGTACAGTCCATGGGGTCGCAAGAGTCAGACACTACTTAGGACTAAAGCATCACCACCAGTGATGATGCTGCTGATCTAATTATCAAGGGCTAATCTGGTGACCTGAGTTTGGGAACCACTGATTTAATGGACTGCTCCTTCCTGTGTTAAGTTTCAACAATTAGCATTGTTGTTATATTACATAAGTCTTACTTGTTTTGAAATCATGTACTTCAAGGAAGAGGAGCTAAGTAAGCAGATTTTTCAATTAAGTTTGCTTATTTAATCCAAATCATGAAATATACTTTATGCATGCTTAAAAAAACCCAAAAAAACTAGTTTCTCTTAGGAAAATAACCCATGTACTATAGCTAAAGAGTAATCCAACCAGGTTAACATTCAAAGGAACCAATCAGGAAAGACATGAAATAATACACGATTTCTTCTATTTTTTTCTTCTATTTAGGATAATGAGTTGTAAATTCTTTTTGAAGAAGTAAGTTTTTAATCTTCAGCTTCAATTCATTAGAAAAAATTCATAGCTCGTGTTAGTCCACCAAATTCCAAACTATTTTAATGATATTTAAATGTAACTAGCCGTAAAAATAGGAAGCAAAAATTTACTTAACCAAAGTCACAAACTAAATATGTCTGAATGGGGAATACAGAATGGGTAGCCCCACCTTCCCAACTCTTGACTGATAAATGGCCTATACAAAAAGGTCTTATTTTTATTGTCTGGAATTCCACCAAAGATTCCTAGTGTCCTCCCTTAAAGACTCACATAGCTCTGGGATGGTAGCAGGGCTTAAAAGTGATTCACACATCCACACTAACTAGTTCAATCAGATAGCCTTCTTTCTAACCTGCGTAGAGTAACAGCTAAAGAAAGGAAGGTTTGGGACCTGTTAAGTTTGGGGGAAAGACGGTGCTTCAGGGCAGACTGAAGGCCTTGGGGTCAGAGGTTCTGGTGAGAAGAGCCATAAGCAAAAAGAAGGGACTGAGGAAAGGAGATGGAGAGACATAAGTCTAATCTGTTCAAGTCTAGATTTTGCACGTTGAGAAGACCTAAGCCTCTTGTTTTGAGGACCCCTAAGGCAGAAGAAACTATTGTAAGACAGTCATGAACCATGGGCTTTTGAGTTTTGGGGACCTGAACACCATGGTAACATTCGATCAGGTTGGGCCATATGGAATTGCAACTCATTTTCTAATGATTCGACCTTTTGTCTATGAGAAAATTATTGGGTTCCAGAAAATTGCCCTAGAATCTCTTCTTCCAGGAAACTTTGTCTGACTTTACACATGCCAACTGAGCTCCACACCTACATGGGGATCAGGTGCCTGCTTTTTGTGATTCTTTTATACCATGTATTAATACTTACTTANTGGGTTCCAGAAAATTGCCCTAGAATCTCTTCTTCCAGGAAACTTTGTCTGACTTTACACATGCCAACTGAGCTCCACACCTACATGGGGATCAGGTGCCTGTTTTTTGTGATTCTTTTATACCATGTATTAATACTTACTTACTGAAGAGTTTGTCTATATTGCATTATAATTTTCCTTTCTCTGTTTCCCACTCTCATAGGTTATAAGCTTCTTGAATACAGAGAAGGTGTTTTTTATTACTATACGTACACTATTTATCATAGTTCCTGGTGCATAGTCTATTGAAAAAATACTTAGAACCCAACTCATGGATTAGTGGGGATTGTTTATACTATGAAACCCAGTGATGCCACTTTCCTGCTCAAAAGTCTTTAATAATTCCCCATATCCTACAAAAAGAATGACAAGCACATCATTCCTAGTATTAAAACACCCTCCACACCTCAGCTTCAATGGACTTATTCATACTAGTCTCTCAGGTTTCTTACACATACCAAGCCAGATCCAAACTGGACTCCTGAGCAGGCTCTGTGTTTCCTCTTCTAACCACACTTTCTGTATCAGTTATTCTTCCCCAGTCACTGCTCACGTCAAGGGAGCACAGAGGTAAAGAATCCGCCTGCCTGGCAGGAGACACGAGAGACGCAGGTTTGATCCTTGGTTCGGGAAGATCTCCTGGAGGGGGAAATAAGTGGTAACCCACTGTAGTATTCTTGCCTGGAAAATCCCATGGACAGAGGAGCCTGACAGGCTACAGTCCACAGGGTCACAAAGAGTTGGACACGACTGAGCTCAGCACAGACAAGAGAATCACTGCTCACCCCAGTACAGTTCATTCTTCTGGGTCTACCTTAAATGGGATTTCCTCAATGAAACCTTTCTTTTCCTCTGCCTAATATAAATTTCAACTCTATCACCCCTCTAGGGGAGCCTGGCGGGCTATGGTCCA